>JANAVB010030417.1:2343610-2408610 GCA_029216955.1 Iris pallida | reverse complement strand
TGGACTAGATGTCTAGGAAACCCATATTTCTTGGTAGGTAAACCGTAGATAGGATAGTATCTAGCTACCCTAAGGAGCCTAGGCTAGTATCTTGAGGATTAGCGGGGTTTCCTTTGTAATGGGCAAGGTATCGGAAATACCTTGTAAAGGGTAATGTTAGGATATTGGGTAGTATAAGGTATTGGGTTTCTGATTGCTAGATGTGGCTAGAAATAGGTTCTCTTGGTTGGTAATGGTTAGGATTAGTGCCCTTAGACTAGTTTTGACCTCGGTTGACCGTTTTGACCAAAAGTCAACGAAAGTCAAAGGAAAGTCAAACTTAGCCTAATAATGACTAGAATCGACCCAAAACCAAACTAGAGTTGACCAGTTGACTGAAAGTCAACTGTTAGTCAACATTTGAGTAGTTTGACCTAGGGTTGACCCGGGGTTGACTCAGTGTTGATCAGAGTTGACTTTTTGACCAAAAGTCAAATGTAAGTCAACCCTTGACCCAGATTGACCTAGTTTGACTTGGATTGACTTCCTGTGACCTTGTTTGACCTTGGTTGTCCTAGTGGAACCTAGTTTGGCTCAGTATGACCTAGTTTAGCTTGGTGTGACTTAGTTTGACCTAGTTTTGACTTAGACTTGCATATCATGACTAGATTAGCTTACTTTCATTATTAAACCCTGTTTGACTTATAGTATCTCATCTTTAGGTCTGTGATTACTCTGAACGTCTGTTCACCTTATCAGCTCAGGACCACAGGCGAGTACATTCACTGATAGTTTTTATTGTCTTGATATCTGCTATATCCGATTCAGTTGTAGTGTCTTACTTGATTTCCAGACACGATAGTTCACGGACTAGTATATGTTGGATCATGACATGAGATATTGTTCCTAGATTTCTTGGTATATTGGTACATGTCTTGTCTCGTTCCCTGTACTTGTATAGACACCGATTCCTAAGGGGACTTGCTACCATCTTACGGAATCCCGTGTCATGACGTGTTATGTCTGGATCCTTTATACTATTCGGGGATGGAGAGTTATTAGTGGTTGTGTTATCGAAATCCCTACTTGTCCTTCACACTTGTACTTGTTACTTGTTCATAGCTATACCCTCGCCCACGACGGATAAAGTCTGACCCCACTTGTTCATAGTTTTCCATGGTGGCCGGCCTTATCCTGCTCTGTTGTACACTTGTTCATAGCCGGTCAGATGGAAAGCCTTATCCTGATTCCCAAGCTGATCGCATAACGCTCTAATAATTCAAGCCACATTTTATATTTATTTATCATAGGAGGCAAAGTTTTGTTCGGGAGAAGGGTTACAATCTCGGTCCTTGTTTGGTTTAAGGGTTGTAACTCGGCTTCCGAATAGTTCCCAAGTCATCCTATATATTGTCGTCCTATTCAGTACTCACATCCTATTATATATTTCCTGTTGATTTTGTCTTGTATTTCACATGTTCTACATGCTCTTATGCTATAACTTGATTGGAGGCTAGGTTCTGTTCGGGAGAAGGGTTACAACCCCGGTCCTTGTTTGGTTTACGAATTGTAGCTCGGCTTTCGAATGGCTCCCAAGTCATCCCATATCTTTGTCTTGTATTTCATTATACTGTCTCTTATAGAATTTGTCAATTCATATGGAACTACTGTTAGTGTTTGTACTTGCTCATTTTCCTGACAGGATACCGTTGATATATTACAGATGTTTCTGAGGCAGACTGCTCGACCTACTATGGGGTCAAGACAGATGAAGACTTAGGCCAGGACTGTGGCCTGTTAGTTGAGCCAGTAGACTTTGCATACCCAGAGTAGTATAGCTTAGTTAGGTTTGCCTGGACTGCGATCCAGCTTTTGTTTTAGACTGTAGTAGCTTATATTTATATTTTGTGACTCTGTGATGTTGTTTGTTTCTCTTCGGCTGTGTTGGATGTTGAACTCATATTCCGTTTTCACATCTATCATATTTCCTTTTTGTGCTATCTATCTTAGTTTTGTTTTATGATTGAGTTATGCCATATATATTCCTCCGCGCGGAGATGACAGGTACCTTTATACTGTTTAGTTGTAGCATTTACAGACGACCTATACAGCGTTCTACCGTCGATTCTGTGGCGTAGGCTAGACGTACCCACGTGCTCGTGCCCCTAATCAGGGTGCGGGTCGTGACAGCTATGAAGATTGACCCATAGGCTAATGACACCAATACCTATTGGTATATACTTGTAAGCACATTCACCAACATCAAGTGTGCACATATGACCAGAACACTGACCTACCTAAGTGCCATTGCTGCCAAACCTCTTATTTGTACGCCTTTGTATTCTATCAACTTGACAGTTCTTCCCTAGTTCTCCTATGCAACAGGGGTTTAAATCCCCTCACATCGAACCACCTACCAACTGATATGTATATTTATATATACATATACCTATATTATGATACTACACAACTACTGTAAATCACATCTATTAGCACATATAAATGGGTACCTAGGTCGTCCTTGGCCATGTATCCCTATCTGTGGGATACCACATCCTTTGTGGTTCAGTCCCCTATACTATTGTAATTACCTAATCTGATATCACACACACACACACACACAGATATATATATATATATATATATATATATATATATATATATATATATATATATATATATATATATATAGTCTTGCACAGGTGGGGTCCTCAAGTGTTTGTATGTGTGTCATATAATTACATGTTAGTGTATATATAGGTATGAATGTGGGTCATACAAACATGTAATTATATACCCATATCTATATGTCAATTATATGACACACATACAAACACTTGAGGACCCCACCTGTGCAAGACTATATATATATATATATATATATATATATATATATATATATATATATATATATATATATATATATATAGCCTAGTGGTTAAGAGAGATGCATGCGGCCCAAGTGGTCGGGAGTTCGAGCCTCAGTGGAGGCGAGTTCGCCACAAGTGCCCATTGCTTCAAATATATATATATATATATATATATATATATATATATATATATATATATATATATATATATATATATATATATATATACACTAACATGTAATTATATAACACACATACAAACACTTGAGGACCCCATCTGTGCAAGACATGGAGATCCCCCCACCTGCACTCTCTCATTCTCTCGTATTAACACAAGAGACACCCACAAAGCTCCCACCCATCTCTCCCTGTCTCTGCTGTCTACCTCGAACACATCACCTATTCCTTTCACATGTGTCACTCCACATCTCATACACACAGGTAGATGCACCTGTTTGCCTATACAGACCCTTGGCTTATGCCCACCCCTACTTCCTGCAGTTGGCCCCATGTCTTAAATCCCCTTACACCTACTGCTAACATAGTCCCAACTGATGCCTACTGGTATCAGTTTTCTTCTTCCTTTCACCTATTCTATATACCCATATCTATATGTCAATTTCACACAATATGCTAAATTCCAAAAAATATGCTAAATTCCAAAAAATATTCCTTTGGGTTAATTAGCACTAATCCCTCATTAATTAAGGAATTTAAGAGTGTTTCCACCTAATCCTGGTGGTTAAGCATTCCACCATGGACTTCTAACAATTACTAATAAAGCCATCCTATTTTTCAATATTTACAACTTTTCCATTCTAATTAGAAAACTGTCATCCTTTGAAAAAAATAACTTCAAATTAAATAATTCTAAGAATAATAGAAAATTTTCCAAAAATATTAGGAGAATAATAAACTTGTAAATAATTACTAATGATAATAATTCTCAAGAATAATAATAAGAAATATTAGAATTTTGGAAAAATAAAAATAATTGGGATTTGAAAATAGGGGGTTACAAAACTGGGCTATTTGGAGTATTCTAGACTTAATAGAACTGTCCATTTCATTATTTGGGATCACCTATTGGTATTTAGCTTCTAAACTATTCCTTGTCGATACGTTCGTATCGTGCACATTGACTACAACTATTTGAGGCAAGTACACTCATGACTTATGTTTTTTATACATTGCAAATGCAATATTTTATTTACTGTTTAGTCATCAATGTTTCATATTGGGACACAGTTTCGACACGTGATTCTATTCATTGATCATCACTTGTGTTTATTGATCGTGTTTCATATCGAGTTGATATTGTTTCGTGTCTCCGGGGAATAGAAATGCCAAGTAAATATGTGGCCACACCCATGTTGTACGTTTTTATCATTAATAGCACACGTACACCTCACGTATCTCGTGCCAGACCCCATCATTAATAGCCATCTTCGGATGTACCGGATTACCCTAGTCGACCACATATTGGACACGTTATTTCAAATTACACATAGTTCATAGTCGTGTTTATTCTTAATTGGTCGTTATTGTTACATGTTGCATTACATTTCAGTATATAGTATCACATTACTTGTTTTCACTTACTGTATTATTTTATTGATGTATTTTATATCGTGCAATATTTGTTTGGGTGTACTTGCTCCTTTCCTAACTGGATCGTTGACATTTTAAGTGTACTTCTGACGGAGCAAGACGAAGCCAATCCCTAAAGGGATTTGTTATATTTATATTCCTTAGTTTTACTTTCCTAATTTGATTCTATTAGCTGCTACTAGATTTGTCAACGGGTAACCTTATCCAGTGTTGTAATAAATTTGTGATCAGACTCTTGATTATTTGCTTATAAAATCTGGTTATATCTTTATGCCATCATTATTTAGTTCTATGATTGAGTAGCTTGCTTAATTTACTAGAACATTGCGCTATGCCACTTATTTGGCGTAGGCTGGGAGTACCTCACGCACCCATACCTGAATATCATATGGACGCGGGTCATAACACGTTTTTATGGTGGTCTATGCAGGTCACGTCTTTGCAACTAGTGCGAAGTCGTAGTAACGCAGAGCAAATAATGCAATCTTGTTGAAAATTCATTGATTTAAGCATAAAATCTGGGCACGATCAAAATCAGAATCAAAGTCATATAGGTGCGATCAAGATCAAAACCTAGGCACGGTAAAAAATAGAATCGAAATGGGTTGAAATTATTTCCTGAAATCGGTCCTTAACATCTTTGTTCCCTAAATCCTTTCATGAAGATCATTCGTCCAATCAATTATTCGTCATTTATATCCCCAACTTTAAAAGATCAAAACCATGCAATATTTTAAGCTCAAATAAACATGTTCTATCCAATAGACCAAGTTATTTACTCAACTCTCTAATGATAGGCATCAATATATTTTAGATTAATTGTTGATCACCGTCTTTATGATTAACCCTCGAGTGATAAACATCCATATCCTCGAGATTTATAAATTTTTAACCCATATCCCTTTTTACAGTATTCTATTGAGTTCATCAAAATTTAACCTCAATATTTTTGTTTCCTCTAAAAATTGTCTTGGCCATTTTGAAATCTTTTATCCAAAATTAATCAAAAATCCTTAAGGATAAATCTTTTCCATAAAAATCTTTTTAAACCATTTGTACAGTTTTTGTGTAGAATTAATAACATCTTCATATATAAACTAAAATGTATAAAAGTAATTGTCCTTTGTGTAGAGCTATCAACATCTTTTTTCAATGAAGTTCATATCAACATCATAGGTATCATCGAGTTTATAGACGCAATTGTAAGCCATAACTCTATCTTGGCTTTATAGTCATTCCTAATCTAATCCTAAGTTACAAAGGGTCGAAAATAAATCCTAAAAGTTGACTTAACACTACTAAGGAAAATATATGATGATCCAATATGTATCTAAAATCACTTCTAGCTGACATCAAGACTGGCTTCTGTCTTCTCTAAGACTGTGTATCTATCATGGGCTTCTCAACAAGATTGCCATCCCACTATTTTATGTAGCTTTTTATAACCGTTTATGAGTATCGACCAGATCAAAGTCTAATAGCTTAAGGAAAAAAGCTCATTCATGTCTTCCAATAGGTATAATTTGTTCTATCAAATAGTGGGGGTTTATTTGTGGACTACCCTTCATCTATGAATATTGATTTCACAGTTGACATGTGTACTCTAGAGTGTTATATAAGAATAACATGCTCTGATACCAATTGTAGGAATGTTGAGCACCTCTAGAGGGGGGTGAATAGAGTGCGTGTATGCAGCGGATTAAATAATCATCCATTATAAAATATGGCAGCAAATAAACTGATATGTAAGGAAGCAATATCAATTAAATATGTAAACTAAAGGAGTTCAGAAAAGCAAACGCAAACACTGAGGTTTATATTGGTTTTCTCATGGAGGACTAGTCCAGTCTCGAGAACTCTAGCTCGATGTTTAATCCATTATGCAGTGAAACTCAAGCTTTTGATCCAAAGCGCTTCCACTTCTTATAACACGAGCCTTTGATCCGAAGAGCACTACTTCACACCATAAGTCTTTTGTTTCGGAGGACTTGCCGACTTCAGAAAACTATGATGAAAATGAAACAATTTTCAAGCCATTTTACAACTCGAACCAAACATCTAGATCTGTAACCCCTCTTCCCGAAAATCTTGAATTTTTTTTTATTTTTTTGAATTAAAATGCAATTTTAGAATTTTATAAATATTTATTTATAATAATTGTTATGTATATATAATATCAATATTAATTGATATTTATTGGATATATTATTTTGGGGAAAATGTGATAACATGTCCCACAAATTTTTTAGATTTTTGGAATTAACAGGTTAAATTCAGGCACGTACAGTCTTAGTTAAATACCTATATACTAATATTGAATTATATATTATTGAATATATATACTCTATATATGCAATAGGTATATATATGATAAATGTGTAGATGGCAATTTAATTAATATTTTATTTGTAAATATGATAAATAAATTTCTTAAAATGTTATTTTGTACACTTGGTATTTATGGACTATATATATATATATATATATATATATATATATATATATATATATATATATATATATATATATATATATATATATAAAGTATGTATTATCTTGAAGCCCAGTCAGGCCACACATCGCTATGTCCTCGTTATAAATTTCTACTTCCATATGCCTATGTAAGAAGCCACAACTGAGCTTCGCCTATTGGTAACCTACTTAATTATTTGGGACTTAAGACCCTGTTGCAAAGTTTATTATTGTTGGGCCTAAATACCATATAGGATAAATTGTTTGTTGTACATATTTTGGGTTTTAAGCCCAATATAATAATTCTTCATTCCTTCTATAGTCAAGCTCAAACCCTCCATTATATCTTTCCTAACAATTTGACCAACTAAGCGACAACCATTATTTTGTGCTATTAGTTTACTTAGTCAAATATTCGTACTCCCACAAGCAATGCCAAAGCTCTTCCCATCTATTATTTGCCCTTTTTCTTTCAATAGCCCAAAATTTTCCATACCTCCTAAACCAAGACCAACCCAAAGCAAACCTTTAAAATAGCAAAGCCAAAATTCTAATGTGGGTTCTGAATGTCGAACCCGGCCCATTATACCATAGTAACTATTACTATATAAGGAATATGAAACCCTAGGAACCCGGAACCTTCACCATCACATGAGAAGGAGCAGCAGCCATCGACGCACGGCTAACACCATGTGTGAACAACACCACTGTAACTTCCCGCACCCCCTGGAGATAGTCGTGGTCAACGCCTGCGCCGCATCTTCCTGGCCAAGCGGCAGCCTTCCGCCGCACGTTCATTAGTATCTCCTTTACTGTCCGCAGAGCACTACTCCAGCAACCTTCGAGCTCATGCTAGAGCGCACCACACTAGTAGCACTCCTGCCGGTGACCCCTAGGCCGCTACAACCAAGTACCAAACCATATAGCCCCGATCTTGTCACAAACCCAGCCGGAACTACAATGTTAGCTGTAGCTTTCATAATAAAAGCTCAATAGTCCCATAGTCCCACATCGGTTGTTTGTAATGCATTCACTGTGCATATATCCCTTCCTTCCACTTTGCTTCTTTGAAGATTTGTGTAGGAGCCCCATGGACCACACGCGTGCGCCGCCGTCGCCGCCCCGCTCGGCTCGGTTCGGTTCGGCGCGCGTAACGGATGCGGGTACGCGCCCACATCTGCGGGCGCCGAATGCCGATTCGATTTCCACTTGGAGTTCGGGCTGAGACCCTAAAGAATTTTTGTCTTTTTTCATTCAAGTTTCTGACCATTACCACACATTTATTTCTGTAACCATTCGATTTTGAATTCCGTCCAGGTTCAATGAACCATGTGATGGAAATCAATATTTGTAACGTTCATAACGTTCTTCTTAATTGACTCTTTAAATCTGCCATCATTCTCCTCCTTGGAATGCCTATATATTGAGTCCCTCTCCTCCTTCTAAAAACACAGAAAAATTATCATTCCGAAACTCTCTACAAAATTCCTCATCCCGAAATTTTCGTGCTCTTTGTTGTTGCTCTGGGCAGAGCTAAGTACGTGGTCACTCTCTCTGACGTCGTGTGCGACAACGAGATTCCGGTGGAGCGGAGATTTTACCACTAGGAGCGTTCGGATACGGTCTGCACATAGACCCGAGCTAACTCTTAGGGCAGTGCTACGTGCACGACTTCCTCGGAGGCCGGTAACATTTACGTAATTTATTTTGTTTGCAGATTTTAATTGAAGAAAATTGAAGAATTATCTAATAATCTAAGAGTTAGACCAACTTACTGTTATTTGATACTGGTAATGTATATATAAATAATTTTCCATTACTGCAAAACCGAATATATATTGCTATTTTTCAATAGACTATTACACGATATTGCTATTGTCACACTGTCAGCAATACAGTAACAATTTGCTGCTGTCAAATACATTTACCTTTGCTTTTCCCATAAACAAATCTGCTACTGTCACTTTATAAACAAATTGCTTGCTGTCAAATATATTAGAATATATAAACAATTGCTTGCTACTGAAATAGCTTGCTGCCACAACTTGCTAGATATAAACACTTTGGTTCTGTTAACAAAACTTTTAAATATATTTGCCTCTGGTAACACAACTTGCTAGATACATATATTTGAAAAATTGTCTTCTGCAACTTATTGTCCTAAGGATTTTTTGTCCTTAAGAATTGGCCCTAACAATTTTCCTTAAGAATTGGCCTTAAGACTTGTCTTTAGGAATTTGCACTACTATAACGTTAACTAATTTGTTACTGTTAACAAATTTGCACTGTCTTGTTACATTGTGGGCATTATTTGCTTACTAGGAATCTGTTTCCATAGAATTTGTACTGTTAACAATATTCCTATACATATTGTCACTAGTTATATAACAATTGTTGTTTCATAAGTCTGTTTCTAGAAATTGACATCTTAGACAAATAATTGTTGTGTTAGTACATTTTTGTCGATATTAGTTGAGTAACCTATTTTACTCAATATTTTAATTTTGGCTAAATCAAACAATTAATTGATTTAGTAAAATTCCTTTAATTTTAAAGTTCTAAAGTTAAGATTTGTTTGGGAACAAGCCGAAAGGGCCCTTATGTCAACAAGGCGAAAAAATCGTCTAAGCGACCGGTACTTAAGAGTTCCTAGTGAACCTCCGCTTGCTGGGATCCGGCCCCTACAGCTAACCCAACCTTATCAAAACTTGAAAACCTAAAAATTTAAAGGTTTATTACTAAAGTTATTTTAATTGTTAATTTTAGTTTAAAGCCATCTTATTGAGTAAATATAATTTTACAGACTTTAGAAAACATGACTTCCAAGGAGGAGACTTTTTCTGCAAAGCCTGCAAAATTCAATGGTACCTACTTCAAGAGGTGGCAAAGCCAGATGAAATTTTGGCTTTCCACTTTAGGTCTGATTTCTGCCATTGATGGGTCCACACCCATCTCAAATGATTCTGATGAGACTGAGTCTGACATAGGGGTTTTCAAGTCATCCTCTTCTACCAAACCTAAGACCCCTAAGGAAATAGACCATCATTGCTTCCACAGAATCTTAAGCGCTATGTCTGAGTCTCTCTACGACATATTTTTTGAATATAAAAGCGCTAAGGAACTCTGGGATGCTTTGGAAGATGAGTATGGTTGTGATGATGCTGGAATTGATAGATTCAATTCCACCACATTCAACCAATATGTTATGGTAGATAACAAACCTATCAATGACCAAATCCATGAGTTCCAAGAACACCTTAGGCAGGTTCAAGCCAAGGGAACTTTCTTTTCTATTGAGCACAAAATAGGATGCTTGATAGATAAACTCCCTCCTTCCTGGTCTAAAGTGGCAAAGGACCTTCTACATCTACAAGGATCTATTACATACTCTCAAGATCTACAGAGAATTAGAACAGAAGAGCAATATAGGTCCAAGACCAAAGCTAGGTCAAATGCCACAGCTAAGGTAAATCTTGTAAAAGTCATGCAAAACCTAGATCAAACAACCATCTCACATCCAAGAAAAACTCCTAAAAAAGAAGCAGAGTTTTCAACCTCCTCACCAAAACCATCCTCACCAAAACCATCACCACCAAAACCCTCAATCCCAAAAACCTAGATACTTTGGTCAGACTCAGGATCAAAGAAGATTTTGTTTTGTGTGTGGTAGAACCAACCATACAACCATCAACTGCTTCCAAAGGAAGAAAGAACCTATCCAGAACTCCTTCAAAGGAAAAGGCAAGCCAGAGGCTAACATGATTCTGAATGGGTCTTCTAGCTCCTTCAGGTCTGTAAGCTTTCAACCTGTAGTAAACCTGTCTTTCCATTCTGATAATTGGTGGTTGGATTCTGGAGCTAATGTTCATGTTTTATTTGATCGCTCCTGTTTTTCAACCTATCAGGAATCAGGTGGAGGAGGCGTAACTCTAGGAGATGGCTCAACGGCACAAGTTGTGGAAAGAGGAAGAATAGATCTGAAGATGACATCAGGAAAAATTCTACCTCTCCATGATGTGCTTCATGTGCCGTCTGTCAGAATAATCTTGTTAGTGGATCTCTCCTTGTAGCCTCATGATACAAAATTGTAATGGAGGCAAATAAAGTAGTTTTCTCTAAGAATGATTTGTTTGTTGGAAAAGGATTTGTGAAAAATGGACTTTTTGTTTTAAGTACTATGAATAAAAGTTCTAATCCTTCTTTTGTTGCAAATGTTGAATCATCAAATGTTTGGCATGGTAGACTAAGTCATGTGAACTTAGGATCTATCAAAAGGATGATGAACTTAGATCTTATCCCTAAGACTCCTATAGATGATGAACACAAATGTGAGATTTGTGTTCAAGCCAAACACACTAGATTACCTTTCAAATCTGTCTATAGAGATTCTGAACTCCTAGAACTTATCCATAGTGATGTTGTGATTCCAATAGGGTCTTGACCCGAGGCGGTAGAAAATACTTTGTAACTTTTATAGATGACCATTCAACGTATTGTTACACCTACCTCCTTAAGACCAAAGATGAAGTTCTAGACAGATTCAAGGTCTATAAATCTGAAGCTGAGAACCAGTTGGATAGGAAGATTAAGATCCTTAGATCAGATCGTGGTGGAGAGTATACCTCAAATGAAATGACTAACTTCTGTGAAGAGCACGAAATTATTCATGAGGTAACTGTTCCTTATTTATCACAATCCAATGGAGTTGCTGAAATGAAGAATCGTACTCTTTTAGATATGGTCAATGCCATGCTTCTCAGCTCAGGTGCCCCTGACAATCTTTGGGGAGAAGCCTTATTGTCAGCCTGTTACATTCTTAATAGGATACCCAGTAAGACTATTGATAAGACTCCATATGAGTTATGGAAAGGTCGAACCCCTAGGATTAATTATCTCAAAGTTTGGGGATGTCTAGCTAAAGTATGAATTCCTGAACCCAAAAAGAGGAAGATAGGGCCTAAGACTATAGATGTTGTATTCATAGGATATGCCCTAGATAGTAATGCCAATAGATTTCTTGTAACCCATTCTGAAGTAAATAAAATCTCTAATAACACAATCATTGAAGCTAGAGATGCAGTTTACTTTGAGAATATTTTTCCCTTCAAGGATAGAAACCCTTCATCTTCCTCTAATCCTTCTCTTACTCCGTCTACTAGTTCTCATGACCAAATGCCTAATTCTCAATCAGAACAAGTCATAGAACCTAGAAGGAGTAAAAGAGAAAGGATTGAAAAGAATTTAGGAGAAGAATTCTTCACATTTTTGATAGAGGGTGATCCCTCAACTTATGAAGAAGCCATATCCTCTCCTGATGCCCCTTTCTGGAAAGAAGCTATTAACAATGAGTACAATTCCATCATGGAGAACAATACTTGGTTTTTAGCAGATCTTCTTTTAGGCAGCAAACCCATAGGTTGTAAGTGGATCTTTAAGAAAAAACTTAGAGCCGATGGTACCATAGAGAAATATAAGGCTAGATTAGTAGTCAAAGGTTTTACCCAAAAAAAAAGATTAGATTAATTTGATACCTATTCTCCTGTTGCTAGGATTTCTTCTATTAGAACCTCCTAGCCTTAGCTTCCATTTATGATTTGCTGATTCATCAAATGGATGTAAAGACAGCATTTCTAAATGGAGATTTAGAGGAAAAAATATATATGGAGCAACCTGAAGGTTTTATTGCTAAAGGCCAAGAAAATAAGGTTTGTAGATTAGTAAAATCTCTTTATGGCCTAAAGCAAGCTCCCAAGCAATGGCACAACAAATTTGACAAAGTCATTATAGAATTTGGTTTTGTGCCAAATGAATATGACAAATGTTTGTATTCTAAAAATACAAATGAAAGTTGTGTCATTTTATGCTTGTATGTTGATGATATCCTTATTCTAGGATCTTCTCTGGAACTGATAAATAACACTAAGAATTATTTATCTAACCAGTTTGATATAAAAGACTTAGGTGAGGCAAATCTGATCCTAGGAATGCAAGTATCAAAAAGGAAAGAGGGTTATACTTTATCCTTAGCACATTCAATTGAGAAAATGCTAAAGAAGTTTGAGTATTTTGACAAGAAACCTGCCCTTACCCCTTACGACAGTAACGTTGTTCTCAAGAAGAATGAAGGATCACCTATAGAACAACATAGATATTCACAAATGATTGGGTCCCTTATGTACATAACAAATAGGACCAGACCTGATATTGTATTTGCTATTGGGAGACTAAGTAGATATACTAGTAACCCAAATCAGTCACACTGGACTGCATTAGATAGAGTATTTAGATATCTTAAGGGTACTCTAGATTATAAACTTCATTATACTAAACACCCTAATATCATAGAAGGTTACTCCGATGCAAATTGGATAACTGATTCACATGATGTGAAATCCACTACTGGATATATTTTTACCCTAGCAGGAGCTGCAATCTTCTGGGGATCATGTAAACAAACTATCATAGCCAGAAGTACAATGGACTCTGAAATGATAGCTTTGGATACTACATGTACAGAAGCCGAATGGCTGAGAAATCTTATTATGCATATACCTGTTTCTGTTCATCCTATTCCTGCAATTTCTATAAACTGTGATAATAAATCTGTTATAGAACTACTAAAGCATGATTCTGTGAATACTAAGATGAACAGGCACCTGCAGCTGCGCTTCAAGTCAATAAAGAGCCTATTGGGCAAATATGTGATTCTTGACTATATAAAGTCAGAAAAGAACGTTACAGACTACTTGACGAAGGGTCTGTCTAGGACTTTGATCCTAGAATCATCGAGGGGGATGGGGTTAAGCCTATAGTATAGTCACCAGCAGTGGCAACCCAACCGAGTCTGACTGGAGATCCCAAGAAGCCGGTTCAATGGGTAGGAACAAACTGGACTAGGTGACTATTATGGAACACTGACCTGAGATTAAATTCTCTTTAAAATAAAAAGCCCAGGAGGCTGTACATGTGTACATTCATATCTCATCCCTATGGTGACAGTGTTCCTTTTGTGATGTGGATAGGTTGAGTTTAAACTCTTAATAAGTCCAAGCATGTTATGCAGGGTTGATTTCTATCACCAACCCTTAAGGACTCACCTATATGAGAGGTTGTGAGGGCCGCGACTATAGGACAAGGCGATCCTAGACAACTCTCATGAATATATAAAAGTGCGCATGGCCAACCAAACGCGCCACCGATAGACCCAAGTACCTCTAGTGTACTGTGTATGCTATTGTCTGAGTCTGGTTCAAGAAGACCGATTCAAGGCGTAGTCCATCAAGCTCTTCTTCAGACAAAGACAATAGTCACTACGTGAGATTCAAGGCTGTAGTCCATCTCATTTATGCATAGTATACAACTGCCCAGAAATTCTCTTACTCTTATCTTATTCTCCTTCTTTATATTAACTTGGAACTTGAGCTTTTGGAGGGGGATTGTTAGCTGTAGCTTTCATAACAAAAGCTTAATAGTCCCATAGTCCTACATCGGCTGTTTGTAATGCATTCACTGTGCATATATCCCTTCCTTCCACTTTGCTTCTTTGAAGATTTGTGTAGGAGCCCCATGGGCCACACGCGCGTACCGCCGCCGCCGCCCGGCCCGGCTCGGCTCGGTTCGGTTCGGCGCGCGTAACGGGTGCGGGTACGTGCCCACATCTGCGGGCGCCGAATGCCGATTCAATTTTCACTTGGAGTTCGGGCTGAGACCCTAAAGAATTTTTGTCTTTTTCATTCAAGTTTCTGACCGTTACCACACATTTATTTCTGTAACCATTCAATTTTGAATTCCGTCCAGGTTCAATGAACCATGTGATGGAAATCAATATTTGTAACGTTCATAACGTTCCTCTTAATTGACTCTTTAAATCTGCCATCATTCTCCTCCTTGGAATGCCTATATATTGAGTCCCTCTCCTCCTTCTAAAACCACAAAAAATTATCATTCCGAAACTCTCTACAAAATTCCTCTTCCCGAAATTTTCGTGCTTTTTGTTGTTGCTCTGGGCAGAGCTAAGTACGTGGTCACTCTCTCTGACGTCGTGTGTGACAACGAGATTTCGGTGGAGCAGAGATTTTACCACTAGGAGCGTTCGGATACGGAGGCCGGTAACATTTACGTAATTTATTTTGTTTGCATATTTAATTAAAGAAAATTGAAGAATTATCTAACATACAAGTAGTCACCGACTTGTGGATTGACGCCCCACGAAGCATCGGACGTCGACTCCGTTGAGCGCCTATGGCCGAGCCATGCGACCCCGTACTCACTTCAGATCCGAGCACACCCGAGCCACCTGGAACAAAGCTCGCGACCTCGGCAAAACTATCAGACTCCTCTGCCAACTACCTCGACCGTCAATCGTGAAGGAAGCCGGTACTGACGTTGTTGTAGCCGAACTGGATCGACGGGCCAACTTTGGAGGTGGTACAGAAGATGTTCTCCGATTCGAACTTCGTGGCGTTCATGGTGGTCTGGGAGAGGGAAGACAAGTCGGGATCGAGGGTCCCGGGAAGCGGAGATGCCCAGGATTGAGAGAGCGCTCTGATTTGCGCCATGGAATTCGTCTTCTTAAAGATCCTACAGATCACCCACGAGTCCTATTTGTGTTTGCAAAGAAATAGAGTCTTCCTCAGGGAGAGGAACCATATGCATGGTTTTTCATGCAAATATGTGTGCAGCAACAACTTGAATTAAAGGTAATATTTATGCACAAGCCCCTATCAATAGCTAATTTACAACCAATCCTTAAAACCTTTATATTATATCTGTGTGTGGTTATTAAGGTTAAATAAATAGCTAAATCATTATATAATATATAATATGAATTTAACTAATTAGTTAACCATTATATGCTCATACCTTGTTATAAAACATAATTAGATTTGGTAGCTAAATAATAATAACCTAAACTATTTACAAAAGTATATAGACTAAAATATTCCAATTATTGAAAATAATTGTTTATAAAACCCATACTTTGTGCATGTTCATCATCTCGAGACGAAATTTGTGCCAACAGGACTGTATCATTTTTTGGTCATGTATGCCAAGTTTGGTCCGATTCTGAGGAGGTCGACCGGAACGCCATTTTGGCGGGCCCGCGACCCGATACAACGGGCAATTTTGTGCACGACCCGTCGAAATCCAACTTTAGACATACGATTGGATTCGTATCATCAAAACGAATCCGTAGACATGCAGTTTGACGACTTTAGAGACCATAGACTCTGGCACGCTTTTTGTTACAAAGCGAGTCCAACGGCGGACATCGTTTTAGCCCAAAATTATTGTTTTGCCCTTGTATCCAGAAGTGGACTTATGGGTATGCTATTACAGCTAATTTAACTATTCTGAACACATTGGTAACATTTGTTTCAGCATCCGGAAACTGTTGCATGAGTTGACTTTCGTGACTCTTCAGAGTTGTTTGTATTATCGGTTTCACAAGCTAAGGACCTCAGGCAAGTATATATACTGATTGCTTTCGATTCTTAGTAGTTTTTTTTATTTCATGTTTATACGTATGCTCTTCTGCTTGTTGACACGTTGTTACACGGATTAGTATCATCGATCTCTACTTACTATATTTCGTGATTATCATGTTTTCTCGTTTCGTGACTTGTTCGAGTCCATGAGTACTAGTCGGGAGGGAAAATATCTTAGTAGACATGTGAACTACCCTTTCCATTTTCGTGTCTTTCGTGGAGAATAGCAGTCGCATATTTCACGTACGGGGTGCGAGATTTATCCCCTAGCCGTTCACACGTCGAAACTGATATTTCAAAACACGTAGATAGTTGTCATTTACTTGTCTCTCCTTGTCTTCTACATCATTTTTCATGTCACCTTGTATACATGCTTCTCTCCTAGTTGATATACCATGTTGTAGAGTACTTTTTTTATTCTGGACATGCCATGATTCAATTTGATAACTAGTTTTCACATATGCTATTTTCATGTCTTGCAAATTTTATTATGTTTTTGAATTGCTGTCGGTTTGTGTATTTGTTCCATTCTGGACTGGAAACCAACATTTTTCAGGTTAGCCGCGACCATCTTAGCATTCGGGAGACATGGGTATGCTAAGGTCAACCTAGATAGTTGAGTTAGTTGTCTTTTCTATTTTGTGAGACAGTATATTTTCTAGCAAATATAAACTTGTGAAAACTTGTAAATTTGTAAAGTTGTTTTAGTTTTGTGAATGAGCAAATAAAATTTTATTATGTGATTTTGAGCATCATGGCCTTGACAGCGTTCTACCGTCGACTCTGCGGTGTAGGCTGGCTTGGACACGCACTCGTATCCCGAAAAACGGGTGCAAATAGTGACAGGATCGAGCCGAACTGACACTTGCTTGGCTGGGAGTGGTAAAGCTTAGATTGGAAGGTTAATAAGCTATGATAATTCAAGTAGAGATTAGAATAGAATAGAATGGGGTGACATGAAATGAATGGATAATTCTCCTCTATTTATAAGGTCTGAGGGGCCGAACTCGGCCAGAGTTCGGTTTCCTAACGTTCATAATTCTGAACGTTGGAGCCAATTCTTCAGGGTGACCTGATCCGAAGGGTTACTGGGTCAGGTGGACCGAGTTCAGTCCGAGTTCAAGCAGAACTCGCTCCGAGTTTGATTGCCTTGTAAACAGGTAGATCAAAGTGAAGAATGACATAGTTTTTGGATTTTTTGTATGGACTGGTTTGTATGGTAAGTAGGCTGAACAAATACGAATTTTGGTAAGCTATTTGGTGGACTTTTTGGTTGAGATACAAAAAGCTAACCAAGTGCCAATATACCCGATGTATATTTTTCCTAGACCCAATAAAGTAGAAAATACATAATAAAGTAGAAAAGTATTTATTGTTCAGCAACTTGAGTAATTTGGAGAAGACTTGTTCTAATGTTGTAGCAGAGTAGTAGTCATCCAGCAGCTGTACTTTAACAGTATATTATTTGTTGTATCAAACCAGAGTTTTAGTCGGTTATCAAAATCAGGTGTGACCATGACCTATGGGCCAACATGGGTTCGGCCGTAGGTTGGTCGGCATAGGGCAAGGAAAGGCGGACTTATCGGCGATGACTGGTATCGATTCGGAGGAGTAGAGCTTGGTGGAGGGAGTTCAGGAACTACGCCTATGGCAGTGGAAAAGAATCGATTGTACGGCTAGGGCAAAAATTCGATGGAGGGAAGACCAAATCCAGCGAGGGGCAGCGCGACTAGCACGGCGGTGGTTCGTGGATTAGGGTTCAGGTGATGTCGACGCGGTGGTGGCGAGGTGTTGTTGTCACGCCCCGCTCCCGTAGGAGCGATCGTCCTCGCTAAGGCGTGATGCCGCACGAGCCTAGATTGCGCTCGTGCAAGGCGGGTTCCATAACGGTCGATTTTAGCGGCGGCGACGAGGTCGTCGCACAGAAGTCCCAAGAAGATACATTGAACTTGCAGCAGAAATTTAAAGGCAAAACACAAGTTATTCAAAAGAGATCTTTATTGATATTGAACAATAAATTTAAAATAGACGCAAGGCCATGATTACAAGTCTCTCGTGCTCACTTTTCTTTCATTTTACAAGTCACTCTGCTCTCTCTCATCTCTCGATACAATGCTTGCGCTAGCGGAAGCTTCGGAAGGCGATGTCCATACATTATTTCCCGTATAAGTCTTGAGTTCACGCGACCGCATGCTCGACTCGCCAAAGAACTCCGTGCCTCGACGCATCCAAGCGAGTTCTGCACCACGAGCTTCTACCTGTGCCTGCACATGGAAACTGTGTGGGTGTCAGTACTTAACTGTACTGTTGGAGTGAGCTCCTCGCCCACCCATACAAAATCGACACGTTTATTTTACTTTGTGCAATACAAGCCCCTTTACGATTGTCTTTCTAGTCTTGCCTTAGGATCGATTTTAGGACCGACGCCTTGGTCTATTTTGTGTCTCTAGACCGTCACCGTGCCTTGCACTAATAATGTACTCATACTTTACCGATAGACCCTCCTCGTGCCAACAATGTTAACCTATCAAGTCGTGTTTGCCTTACGGACCAAAATCAAAGACGTAACTATGCGATAAGACTCCATTCCCGTGTGACCGTGCTATAAGTCCTTGTTGAGGCCGTGCCTCGTAACTCAATGAGACTCAATCATATCGCCGCCTCGCGGCCCTTGCCGCCCCGCAGCCCTTTGCTACTAAATCATCAACTGACCCAATCCAGACTTGTGGGTTAAGTGTCACTCGACCGACTTTGCCTTGCGGCGTTTCCTGACTTAAACTCAAGACAACTCAAACCAACTTATGCAACTTTTATGCCGACAACTCAAGACTCGACGCCACATCTCGAACCGAAGCACGTTGCCTACGTTGCAACCAAATCTTAGGCCCAACATTTTGGGTTCCAACTATACTCACACATTCAACTCGACTTCCTTGATATACTACACTCAATACTCGACTCAATCCAAAGGCATACACGCGGATCGCCGCCCATGCCGACTCATCTATATGAACTAGTCACTAGCGCCCAGCGCTATAATTGACTCCTTTTGTAGTTTTGATTAGACGGACGCCCCTTGCCAGCACGAGTAGCTAGCTCCGCTGCAAGTCCCCGTCTAACCCGTGCGGTCATCCAGTACACAGCTACGAAATATCTCTATCGCAACGGTTCCCAGGGGCCGCCTGGGTCGTCGTTCGAGAAACTGTTTATTTTATTTACCTTGTACAAGTTATCCAATGACCATGCAAGACTCGACTCGAACTGGCGTCTCACACAGTCATTCTACTTCTAGTGTTACCATCTCTTTCAGGGCTAAGTTCAATACTTCTCACAATTTGAGACCTTTCCTCGACGACCCAGTCGCGAGCATTCTTCTTTCTTACCTCAACGACCCAGTCGTGAGCATTCTTCTTTCTTGCCTCGACGACCCAGTCATGAGCAATCTTCTTTCTTGCCCTATCATTTCACTCAACTCAAGAACAACTATTGAAACACTTTCCAAACTTAATGACTCAACCGTGGCCCGTGCTTTAAAACACTAAGTCCGTGACATCGTATCTTAAACCAACTTGAAATACTATGTGACACTGCCGTCCAAGTTATACTCTATATGACGGGCCTCACAATCGTGAGACTATGTGGTTATACCCAGCTATAGAACTCATAGGGCCGTACCTGCTACTACTCCTGATAGCTTAACATAACTTGCCTAACTTACTTTGCAACAACTTGACGAGCAAAGGCTGCATCAAGCCTTGCGTCGTGGGAACGTGCCGTGCACGCATTCGACTTTGAACAACCAAGCTATTTGGGGTACCTAGACTTATGCCACAAGCCGTACAATACAACTTAACCCGTCGGACGAGCAGAGCTATGCCACGCCTTGGACGATGAGATCGTGCATGCTTTATGAAACATTTATACGGGCGACGCCTATGAATTTGGCTAACTCTTAGCTTGTGGCAAATACCAACTTTTCCTTCTTCCAAGCCACGGGACGAAGGACCGAGTGTCATTTTCAAAGCACGCCGTGCACCAACTCTAAGACGATCGTTGGACCTTTCCATATTCTAATTTAATTCGACCCGTCGGGATTATTCCCTTTAGCTATGTGAATTCGTCTCTTTTATTATCAAGCCTACTTGTGCAAGTTGAAAACATGTGATTTATTATGTGAAGGCTAAGATAAGGTAAGTTCACCGAAACTACCCCACCTAAGCGAGCGGTCGCCTCGACCGAGTAATGTCTTCGAGTCGCCGTTGCAAGGCTAAGTCCGAACGCCGTCGGCGTTTCAATTCCTCCGATTGACTGAGCGGGACGGGGCACTACATCATACACCACTCAGAAAAAGTTCGTCCTCGAAACTAACTGAGTACACTTATCGACTTATCACTTATTCAACATCATATGTTTCTCGCACACATTTTTCCTATTCATTTCTCAAATCCGAGCCACACTCGTGCTACCCTCAATCCTTTCTTCAAAACTTACGATCTCAAAATCCTCGAAACTTCTCCGTTCCTCAAGTCTCACATGATTCAACGTATCACTTAGTTGGATCGTACACATATTCCAGGCGTCCCCGAAATACATGCATTTCAGCCAAGCCTCGTGACGAAGAATCCGCCATCACCACTCGAGTCAGATCGTGCACATATTTGGGCGTCCCTGATATACGTGCATGTCAACCGAGACTCGTGAGTGGTGCCTCCACAAATCCTACCACTTTGCACTCGAACGTCTGCCTAACCGCTAGGCTATGTCTTTCCATCAGTATTGGAATCATAGTTCCCAAACAACAATATCAACACTGACCCCATCATAAGGTCAAACCAAATTGATAGTACGGAGTTTTCTACCCAAGCTCGCATCACTCTGATTTCTAAACATCGAGCATCGATTCCCTACGCACATCCCAATATTCGTCGCACAGGGTCCAAGTAATTCAGCAAAGCCATCCTACGACATCTTACGTTCAACCAATTTTACGACGTATCAAAATCGCACATTTGATAAGTCATCTTGTATAGTCTATCCCTTCAAACACGTTCGATATAGTTCGCCTATCAATCCTTCTCAATTCAAGCACGCTATGATGCAATTTCGTCGCTAACCAAAATTTCATATTCCACATTTCCTAAGTCATCTATTCCAATTCGCGTAATCGATCATGAAGTCGTCTAGCTTAACAATATGTTGCGCCCCGATCTCACGCGGGTCAGATTATCCACGGTGGGTATGAATCACCATGCGCTCCTGCGGGGTAATTATCCTCATCGGGACGTAACTCTTGTTTTGCGTCTAGACTAATTCATTCTCGATGCGCGGATTGGAGCTACTCAATTCTCAAGTTTATTTCATTCATCAATCACAAGTCCTAACATCCTCAAATTTTTCCTTCGCATCAAACCGACAAGTCGAGACAATCAAAGTTGTCGCATCCTGATTTTTCGAGTTCAATCATTCCCGCGACATGAATCACTATGTTAGCGCTCACGCGGAACGATCGCCCCAAATTCGACGCAACGTATGTGCGAGGCTAGAGTTACGCTCGCGCAAGACAAGATCGTCGACGTTGTGGTTATCAACGTAACCATCAAGATAAGATCACTTTCATCCAACATTCGTCTCAATCAAAATTCTAAGTATAGCATCCAACCGAACAACAACACTTACACGATCATCTTTCGCCGAATTAGAGTGCCCTCGAGTTATCGCATATCGATCTTTGATACACCTCAATACCATTGATGATATGTGTAACCTGACGATCTTCTTTTGCACCGAATTTCGAGTCGTGTGAACGATGCTATTGTCCGACTGGATAGTCTCCTCGACATTCAAATTCAAGTTCGATCATTATCCCTCGAATCATTCACAACATCAATTTCCTCAAACCCAAATTCGCGTATTACCGTCTATCTTAAGTCATCGACCAACATTCATTCCAATCTTTCGTGTTATTTTAGTAACTTCAAATCAGGCCTTTCATGCACGCTATCTACCTGTCGTGCTAACCTTTCGTATACGATCCGTATCAATTTCCTCGAACAAGTCATCGTACACCCTAACTTTTCCTCGATTCAATTTCACCTACTCAATCATTTTCGCATTTCATACTCGTGCAATCCACAATCTTGTGCACGTTCCGTGCGCATTAATTTCTAGTTTGTTCGAATCCACTTATCAAACTTCATCACAACAACTTACTTAATCTAAAGCTTTGCATAACGCGACGCTTGTTGATAGACTCACCGACACCCGAATCCTCAATCGACTGATCGACATCCTTGAGGCTATCGCATACACCACTCAGGGATGAAGTCATTCAATAATTCCTAAAACTATCATTCAAATCAAAATCGACTTCTTCAACTTTTTCGTTCGAACCATTCCTCGAATTCCAAGCACGCTCATCTATATCGTACCGACGATATTGTCGCTCGATAGCACCCCTATCGATAGTTATCTAACTTTTACTCAATCGAGTTCAACTCATTCTTTTCCGACACAATACGAATCCCGCACTCGACTTTTCTAAGGTCGACGCAACTTTGGTGTATATGCCCAGTCCGACTTAGCCAACCGTGCTTACGCAAACCATCTTTTTGTTTTGTCAAAAACTATTTTCCTATGTTTTGCAAAATAGTTAGACTTATTGTATGGACATCCCGTGGGATATTTTAGAGAGAGCGCACCAATGATATCAACATACGGAAGCAACAATTCAGAGTTTGCAAAAACAACGGATTTAAAGAATTTAATCGATAGTCCAAGGACGTAAAGCCGTGCTCTGATACCATTATGTCACACCCCGCTCCCGTAGGAGCGATCGTCCTCGCTAAGGCGTGATGTCGCACGAGCCTAGATTATTCTCGTGCAAGGCGGGTTCCATAACGGCCGATTTCAGCAACGGTGACGAGGTCGTCGTACAGAAGTCCCAAGCAGATACATTGAACATGCAGCAGAAATTTAAAGGCAAAACACAAATTATTCAAAAGAGATCTTTATTGATATTGAACAATAAATTTACAATAGGTGCAAGGCCATGATTACAAGTCTCTCGTGCTCACTTTTCTCTCATTTTATAAGTCACTCTGCTCTCTCTCATCTCTCGATACAATGTTTGAGCCAGCGAAAGCTTCGGAAGGCGATGTCCATACATTATGTCCCGTATAAGTCTTGAGTTCACGCGGTCACATGCTCGACTCGCCAAGGAACTCCGTGCCTCGACGCATCCAAACGAGTTCCGTGCCACAAGCTTCTACCTGTGCCTGCACATGGAAACTGTGTGGGTGTCAGTACTCAACTGTACTGTTGGAGTGAGCTCCTCGCCCACCCATACAAAACCGACACGTTTATTTTACTTTGTGCAATACAAGCCCCTTTATGATTGTCTTTCTAGTCTTGTCTTAGGATTGATTTTAGAACCGACGCCTTGGTCTATTTTGTGTCTCTAGATCGTCACCGTGCCTTGCACTAATAATGTACTCATACTTTACCGCTAGACCCTTCTCGTGCCAACAACGTTAACCTATCAAGTCGTGTTTGCCTTATGGACCAAAATTAAAGACGTAACTACGCGATAAGACTCCATTCCCGTGTGACCTTGCTATAAGTCCTTGTTGAGGCCGTGCCTCGCAACTCAATGAGACTCAATCATATCGCCGCCTCGCGGCCCTTGCCGTCCCGCGGCCCTTTGCTACTAAATCATCAACTGACCCAATCCAGACTTGCGGGTTAAGTGTCACTCGACCGACTTTGCCTTGCGACGTTTCCTGACTTAAACTCAAGACAACTCAAACCAACTTATGCAACTTATATGCCGACAACTCAAGACTCGACGCCACATCTCGTGCCGAAGCACGTCGCCTACGTTGCAACCAAATCTTAGGCCCAACATTTAGTGTTCCAACTATACTCACACCTTCAACTCGACTTCCTTGATATACTACACTCAATACTCGACTCAATCCAAAGGCATACACGCGGATCGCCGTCCATGCCGACTCATCTATATGAACTAGTCACTAGCGCCCAGCGCTATAATGGACTCCTTTTGTAGTTTTGATTAGACGGACGCCCCTTGCCAGTGCGAGTAGCTAGCTCCGCTGCAAGTCCTCGCCTAACCCGTGCGGTCATCCAGCACACAGCTACAAAATGTCTCTATTGCAATGGTTTCCATGGGCTGCCTGGGTCGCCGTTCGAGAAACTGTTTATTTTATTTACCTTGTACAAGTTATCCAATGACCATGCAAGACTCGACTCGAACTGACGTCTCACACAGTCATTCTACTTCTAGTGTTACCATCTCTTTCAGGGCTAAGTTCAATACTTCTCACAATCTGAGACCTTTCCTCGACGACCTAGTCGCGAGCATTCTTCTTTCTTGCCTCAACGACCCAGTCGTGAGCATTCTTCTTTCTTGCCTCGACGACCCAGTCGCGAGCAATCTTCTTTCTTGCCCTATTATTTCACACAACTCAAGAAAAACTATTGAAACACTTTCCAAACTCAATGACTCAACCGTGGCCCGTGCTTTAAAACACTAAGTCCGTGACATCGTGTCTTAAACCAACTTGAAATACTATGTGACACCACCACCCAAGTCATACTCTATATGACGGACCTTACAATCGTGAGACTATGTGGTTATACCAGCCATAGAACTCATAGGGTCGTGCCTGCTACTACTCATGATAGCTTAACGTAACTTGCCTAACTTACTTTGCAACAACTTGACGAGCAAAGGCTGCGTCAAGCCTTGCATCGTGGGAACGTGCCGTGCACGCGTTCGACTTTGAACAACGAAGCTATTTGGGGTTCCTAGACTTATGCCATAAGCCGTGCAATACAACTTAATCCGTCGGGCGAGCAGAGGCTATGCCACGCCTTGGGCGATGAGACCGTGCATGCTTTATGAAGCATTTATGCGGGCGACGCCTATGAATTTGGCTAACTCTTAGCTTGTGGCGAATGCCAACTTTTCTTTCTCCTAAGCCACGGGACGAAGGACCGAGTGTCATTTTTAAAGCACGTCGTGCACCAACTCTAAGACGATCGTTGGACCTTTCCATATTCTAATTCAGTTCGACCCGTCGGGATTATTCCCTTTAGCTATGTGAATTCGTCTCTTTTATTATCAAGCCTACTTGTGCAAGTTTAAAACATGCGATTTATTATGTGAAGGCTAAGATGAGGAAAGTTCACCGAAACTACCCCACCTGAGCGAGCGGTCGTCTCGACCGAGCGATGTCTTCGAGTCGCCGTTGCAAGGCTAAGTTCGAACGCCGTCGGCGTTTCAATTCCTTCGATTGACTGAGCGGGACGGGGCACTACAGTTGTGGCGGTGGTTTATGGGGCGAGGAATCATGGCCATCGGTATCTGGTGCCATGACGGCTCATAGCTAGCGGTGCAGCATAGGAACAGAACATGTGTAAACCCCCTAAATTTTTACTACGATTTTTTTAATTTGGAATTTATATTTTTACTTTTGTATTTACCCGTCGAGTGCAAATATGTGCGAGGTACATATTTTTGGAAAAACATTTTAATTATAAATTTTATTTATATAGGATAGTTATTTTTAAGTGGTGAAAAGTGGCGCGTCGAGATTTCCAAAATACTATGTATTTACTTTTATTGTAAAAATATATGTAGTAGTTTAGAAAACTATTATTTTTTGAAAACTATATGTATGCGAGTGACATGGAATTTATTTCATGTCTACTTTGAATTTTTGAAGTACTAATTGTTTTATTCAATTATCAAAGAGGTATTTTCAAATAATTAAATAATTATGGTGATTTTAAAAATTATTATTATTAGTATTTTTAGAAAACATATTTTGAAATTATTGTGGTAATTTAAATCTTGATTTGATTTTATGGATTAATTTAAATAGTTTAATTGATATCTATATTTGAAATTTGATTTATCTTATATGAATATGAACAAAAAGATGGAATGTAATTATATTTAATTTGATTTGGATTTGGATTTGAAATTATTGAATTGATTTAAATTAGAGGTGGAAATTATCCATCGGGGGTTTAAACTATACTAGTCCTTATCCAAATAAGAACCTCCACCTCCTATATAAGGAGAGCCCTATTGTTTACTTTTCTTCATAAATTCCACAAACAGCATCAACCAATACAACCCAAGCATCGTGCATCGTGTTTGTGCCCCTTCGCATCCACTATATTCTCCCAGTACATGTACATTATTCCTCTTTGCGTCCGACAATTCCAGACACACCATATCAACCGTTCCCCACACAACCCAACCCGACACCCGCAAAACCTAACCCTAGCTATTCACCATCGCCACCGTGCCCCGGTCCTCCGACCATGCCGTTACCGTCACCACATGTAAGCCCCCTGAATTTAGGGCTTATTTTTTTCAATTTTATAAATCAATTATTTGCAATATATATTATTATTTGATTATTATTTGATTAAATGCTCTTTACCGTGACTTTGACTTCTGGAGTGTCAGGGATGTTCATCTCTGGAAACCTTTTTCACAAGTTTTGTAGTAGACAAGATTACCTTCATGTTGGTATATAATCTCCCACTCAAACTTGTTCCCTTGTACTCTTTTTGCTACGCACAACTTCAGGTCAATTTAGACCATTTGATCGTTGATTAATTATTAATTGATTTCCCACTCTTTTCCTTGATCATCATATGCACGTTACCATGACTTTTAAATTAGAAGCACAAGACTAGTCATTTTCTTGAAATCAACTTCTCATGCCTCTTCACCCATGATCTTCGTGTCCAACTCAGACACATCATCTTGTGTTTCATTTGCTTCACACAACTTTTCTGACACGTGACCCAATTTTAATTCGTCCTACGGTGTCATATTTATTTCCAACATTGAATTATGGATACCCTGTCAACCCAAACCTGTCAACCCCAAATATGGACATGGCCCACACGAAGCCTACTACCCGCATGATACTTGTGTCCCATTTATTTGAGCCCCCACATGCTACTTATTTATCCATGATCATAAACACCTAAAAATACTTTATTTATTGCACCAAATCCATTTTGACCCAACCCGGCTCCACTGAACCCAACCCCAGCTCCATGTTACCCTCCATCATGACACCCTCACCCTCATTACCCTTGAAAATATTAAATACCTAGTCTATCTCTTTTTAAAATTCGTTTGATAATCCCCTGATTTAATTCCCTAGAGAATGATCTATTTTCCTACATTAATCCTAACCATTGGATCCTCATTCAAATCCACTTATTCCCATATGGCAAAACACTCACTCCTATAAACCCCTTGGCCGGCCCTAGCTTTTAGAGATTCCTTTTCTCTCTCTACTTTATCTCTCACATTTATCACTCTCTTTCTCTCTCTTTCCTCTCATTATTCTACAGCACCTCACTCATATCTCTCTATCCTTTTCTTCTTCATGCACCCCCCCCCATGCCGAGCTTTCCCTCTCCTTAGGTCGAGCCCCTCTTCTTTTTCATCTTCACCTCACTCTCCCTCACTCCTCTTCCTTCATAACTCCTGCCCGAGCTCCAACCCGAGCTCCTCCCATCCTCTCCTCCTCATCTCTCTTTCACCACCATCATCACTCAGCAGCTCCTCCCGAGCTCACCACCCCCTCTCCAGCTCTTCTCCTCCACCGCCAACCTCTCATCCTCTCCTCTAGCCGAGCACAGCACAGCCACCACCGTCACCACCACTTCAACAACCACCACCCAAGCATAATCTCAGTCGAACTCCTCCTCTCCTCCCCTCGTCGTGCCTCTGGCTGCGCCGCCGCCGCTGCCATGGCTGGCAGTAGCAACTGCAGCAGCAGCAGTAGCCAGCAATGGCAGAGCAACAGCTGCGACACTACAGTAGCAGCAGTCGTGCGTACAGCACCTCCGCCGGTGCCATGGCCGCCATGGCCGGCCTCCCTTGGCCGGGTGTACCCCCCAGGCAGGCCCCGTGGCCACCGCTCCCCTCTCCGACGTGTATCGGAGGCGATTCGTGCGTTTGGCACGGGTTCCCGTCGTGACGAGCTCGGAAACGGAGTTGAAATGGTATTTTATCGCAGCGACTTCGTGCACGGTTTTCGAGAAATCCGACTGTTGGATCGGCGATTTCTTTGCTCCATCACAATATCGGTATATCCATCTTCACTCCCCTCAAGTTTCGTCCGTTTATTTTATCGTTTGATACATCAAAACCGGCCACCAAGTTGACCGTTTAAATTGTATAATTTTTGGACAGTTTTGCGGAGCCAACTTCGTCGGCTCGTACCTCCTCCACCGGAGCTCCATTTGGCGTGCTACCAGTTCCTATGCACACCCGGTATAACCCTCTTCCTACCCCTCCAGTTTCGTTTCATTGTGAGCTTGTTTGATTGGTTGAATTTGACGCCAAAGTTGGTCGTCCGAATTTATAATTTCCAACTTATAAAATTCTATTTTTGAACACGGGACTCCAGATTTTATTTCTGACACCACCAATAGACTCGTGGCATCATTCTGGCACGTTTTCATATATAGTTTGTTAGATTTGGAGGACGTGGACCCTGGCATGTATTTCGGTGCAAAGTGGACCCCACAGTCCGGGTCAACGAAACTTTTTGACGTCGGCTCATCGAAATCCAATTCCGGATATATTGTTGAGTTCGTATCGTCATTCTGGACTCGTTGACATATAATTTGCTAGGTTTTAGTGAACATTGGCTCCGGCACACATTTTCGTGCAAATTGGAATTCCAATGTTCTGGTCAACGGACCAAATTGAGATCGGTCAACGGAATCCAATTCCGGATATACCGTTGGGTTCGTATCGCCATTTTGGACTCATGGACATATAATTTGTTATATTTTGTAGACTTATTTTTTTGCACGTTTTTCGGTGGAAAACGGCTCCGACACGGATACCGTTTTTGACCCGAAATTACCTTTTTGCCCTTGTGTCCAAACTGGACCGATGGATAGGCTATCCTAGCTAATTTGACCATTCTGGACACGTTGGCGATGTTTAATTCATCATCCGATAATGTTTGTTGATATTTTCTCTACGTATCACCTTTTATTATAATAAATTATTATTAAGTTTGTATTTCGGAATTAGTACAACGAAACTGAGATCAGTCGATTCTAGTGATCTCACATCGCTGAAATTGGCAAGATGATCATGTGGATCTCTGTAATAAGATTATTAACCTTACCGTTGATTATCTTATCTCGATTTACGTGTCGTAGATTTCAATGTACGAATAACGAGGCACAGCTTGATATTTTGATTCTTAGATTAGAGTTGATCCTGCTTGACCAAGATATATGGTATCTTGGTAGGTAAATATTAGGAATAGTATGCTTAGGCTAGTTTTGACCTTGGTTGACCAAGTTTGACTGCTTTGACCAAAAGTTAACTATCAGTCAACACTTGGCCTAGAAATGTCTAGAACTTGACCAGGTTGACCAGTTGACCAAAAGTCAACTGTTAGTCAACATTAGCCTAGTTTGACATGTTTTGACTTCCTGTGACCTAGTTTGACTTAGTTGGACTAAGATTTGACCTAGATTATATAGCTTATACTATATAATCCTGCCTAACAATGTTAAACCTAATTAGCTTATATATATATCTCATTTTTAGGTTTGTGGCATCACTCTGAGCATCGACCCCATTTGACAGCTCAGGACCGCAGGCGAGTACATTTACTGATAGTTTTTATTGTCTTGATATCTGCTATATCCGATTCAGTTGTAGTGTCTTACTTGATTCCCGACACGATGGTTCACGGACTAGTATACATCGGATCCTGTCATGAGATGTTATTCCTGGACTTTCTTGGTATATTGGTACGTGATATTTCGTGTTTCTTGTACTTATATAGACATCGATTTGGGAGTGGACTGGCCCCCTGCTTTTGAATCCCGTGTCATAACGTACCATGTCCGGATCCGTGATACTATTCGGGGATGGAGGAATTATTAGGGATTATGTGATCAAAGCCTCCTGTCACTATTATGCTTGCGCCACTCTCACCTCACGTAGGGTGTAGCAGATTCCTCCGTGTGCTTGTTATCCAGGTTGGCCGGCATGACCCTTTCCAGAGATTTTTGTGTGATTGTCGGGCCAAGTGGATAACCTGTCTTGTAACATACCTAAAGCCGATCACATAACGCTCTAATAATTTAAGTCACATTTTATATATTTATTTATCGTATATTATATCCTGCTCTGTTCTACATTAAGTACTTTTCTCACCATGCTATGATATTCATTTACTCACATGTTCTACATGCCTTTATGTTGTACCTTAATTGGAGACTAAGTTCTGCTCGGGAGAAGGGTTACAACCCCGGTCCTTGTTTGGTTTAATGGTTGTAACTCGGCTTTCGATTGGTTCCCAAGTCATCCTATATCTTTGTCTTGTATTTCATTATACTGTCTCTTATAGAATTTTTCAATTCATATGGAACTGTTGTTAGTGTTTGTACTTGCTCATTTTTCTGACAGGATAACCGTTGATGTTTACAGAGTACATGTTAGCTGATTGTTCTACCTTTTACGGGTATGGCCAGGATAGAGTTTGATGAGACATTATCCCTGGATCTCCAGCAGGATCCATTAGCAGTGGATGAGACACCATTAGTTTAGATTAGTCATTTTCAGTTGTATTTATTCTCTGGATTACTGTATTTGAGATTTGAGATGTTTCTGGATTTGTGTTATCTTAGACACTTAGAACTTTATCTGGTTGTATCTCTGTGGTTTCATTTCATTCCATATCTATCTATCTTTTTATCGTATTCTACCTTGGATGTGATTGAGACTGTATTTGCTATGTCACCTCCATCCGAAGTGTATATACTGTACAGGTACCCTTATATTTTGTCTAGTTGTAGTATTTATAGACGACCTATACAGCGTTCTACCACCGATTCTGCGGCGTAGACTGGACGTAACCACGTACTCGTGCACCTAATCATGGTGCGGGTCGTGACACCACAACCACCGTCGACCCCGAATACCCGTGCTCTTTTCCCCCGGCGTCACCATCCCGCCTTCCTCTCGACGATCTTCGCCGCTAACCCAGTACTCATCGCCACTCCCAAACAGAACCATTGTCCAACCCGAGCCCTTCACCACCAATCCACAACACCCCATCAGTCGAAGCCGGTAACACCACCACCTTGTCTGCCATCCGCGCCCGGCCAGGACCTCTACCACGTCATCAACATTATCACCCATGAACAAAAAAAAACCCTAAAATAAACCTCGTACTTGTGCTCCGCCACCCTCGACACGCAGTAGACGACATCCAGCGCCACACAACAGTGCGGCGAACCCCATCCCCGCTCCGGCGTCGTGGCAATCGCCGCGTCGTGCTGTTCCCCAAGTAGCGCCGCCGCTTCCTCTGTCATGGAGCCCGGCCGCGACCGCACATGGAGTCTCCGACCAGAACTTCCAGGCGTCGGTGCCCCAAATCTTTCCATTTTGCGGCTCTGGCGAGCACGCTGCTGCCTCCGTCGATCCCGCGCGCCGGAGCTCTTCCGGCGAAGCCTCCTGCAATGCACGGCATCAATCACCGACAACGGCAGCCACACCACCCCACAGTGGAGTGCCCCTCCGCACCTCGGCATAAGCACTGGCGTGCCATCCCAGCCGAGCCTGACCACCAACATCCGTCTGCGTCGAGCTGACCTCCCGTCGACCTCTGGTAACCCTTCCACTCCCACTTTGCTCTCGTTCTCTCCCCCTCTAAGTCTTCTGTCTCTCTCTCTCTTCCTATTCCCTTTCTATTTAAAGTATAAGAAGCAGCAGCAGCTGTGTTGTCCTTGTAACATTTGTGCTATCATTAGCAATACACAGCAGAGTTGGGATGAGGTGTCATTATGGTACTTCTCGGTTTTGGGATATTATTACTATTATTATTAATTTACTGATAGTATCATGTTTACATTATATTGGTGATTATTATCTTGCTCATTTGGTTGTATTAAATATAATATTTAGTTATGATTAATAATATTGTTGTTACTTTGTTATATTTTTATAATTTATTGAAGTTATTATCTTGAAATTTCATATTATTTTTCAAAATTTATATAAAGTGAGGGTTAGAGCTACCTATGTAATTTCGAAAATTAGGTTTAGGCCTAAAAACATGTTCTTTAGTTTTTATATATAATTATTAAAAATATATTTTGTCTAATAAAAATATAAGTTCTCTATCTAAGAAAAATTTGCTTTTGACAAACTTAGCATATTTTGCCTAAAGAAATTTTTATATTTTTATAATATTATCTAAAAATTATTCCTACTATTAAATATAGTTCATGTATTTTTCCTATAAATTGTTTTGACTAAGGGAAAATATAGTTTTAAGTAGTAGGAAATTTTTTCTAAAATAATATAAATACTCTTCTCCTCAAATTCCTACTATTTGTCAACCTTACTTATGACTAAATCGTGTTCTTCCTATTTTTTTGCAACCTCGAACCATTACACACCGAACATGGCTATTGGACAATCGAAACTTGCCGGATTATCGTACCACACCAGGCGACTCATCAAGCAAGTATACCTTGCTATAATTTACTGTCATATTATTTATGTTCAGTATTATTTACTTTGTTTCATATTTGTTAGTTTTATTTGTTATAAACTGCGCGTCCAAGCCACACTTGGGTGTAAGCGACTCTATTAGTCGTTTTTCGTTATTTTACTTTATTTGATGCATGTTGACTTAGTTTTAGCAGACTACCTTCTTATTGTGGGATATTTTTATATCTCCCTTGGCCATGACACACACACTACACGGTTTGAGACAGTTTGCTAGGGGCACGGCTTGCATATTGATTGGCCATCTCTATAGTCGTGTATTAGAGACTCGAGCAGTTACAAAACTGGACAGGTCATGGACATGACTTGGTCAGTATGGAAAATATTGGGGGAGGACATTCACTAGTGCGTATGGAAAGTCAAACAGGTAAACCATAATTTTCGAAAGGAACTATGGCGAGATTATATTTGCAGATACCCTCTAACGTTTTGGACGTTACGGCCGGATACTATAACTGGATGCCAGTTACGTACTTATAGCCTAAATCCCACCCATGCGTATGAAAGTTGTCCTCTAAATTGTACAATAGACGGTTAGAACCCCCTTTGCATATTTGTGTCTAGGTTAGCCTTTTGTATATTATTTTATTATTTTGATAGTTCATATTAGCACGTTCTTCCTGTATATTGTTACGTCCCTCTGAGGACCTGGTGATTTCTCCAGGTGTGTTTTTGATTTTCGCAGGTGCTCTAACTAAGGACATAGCTTATGATCTACCTTCGCGATGCTAGCTTTTGGATCGTCTTTCGCTTCGCTCGACTCTTCCTTCGTTGCTATGTATTTCTCTCTTTAGTTGGTAGTGGATTTGTCTCCGTCCAACGTTTTGTGCAAATGACATTTATAAGTGGATTCTATGAAATATTTATTTGTGGATGAGATTAGTTTCATGGTTACTGTATTTTACAGCTTATGTATACATACGAGATTTTCGTATATTTGAGTATGCTTCATATGTATATAGCTAGCATATCTACGTACTTAGTCCTTGTATTTTGGGACTGGAGCGTTACATATTTTTGTGGTGGCCCATGCAGGTCAAGATAAATTATTTGGTTACTTTACCGTACCAAGCAAGCCTGCGTATAGGATTAGAGTCTAGGATCTCATCCACATACTTGACCTCTCCCCTCGATTCTATTTTCGAACTACAGCTTGACTTATCGATTGCATCTTGCTTGATTCTTGTCTTCCCTTCGTACTTGCTAGAGTTTAGAGAGGTGACCCCTACTAGATAGACATGTTTTTATTGTCCCAAAACACCATTAGTTTAACTCTTGTAAGTTGGGTAGAATACCCCACGACCTAACAATCCCTTTGTCCTTGTGACCTATATTAATAAGTTTACTTAGACTGTAGAAATTAGAGGACCCTAACACACCTAGCCAACCAAGCCATAGACAAGGAGACACTAGGACAACTATATGATCCAAATTTCGGGCGAGACTTAGATTTTTTAAGGAACTTGAACTAGTCATATTTTTCTGTCAATCATTACCTCTTGTACTTATATTTTGGACAATCTTGACTAATGATGCTAATATAGCCTAGTTTTGCAAGCTCATTCCTTATCGAGCTTGTTGATGACATATTTTATTGGGAGCGCTCTCACTAATATATTGTCTAATCAGAACCGGTGCATGATGGTCTGATCAACCTAGTGCACTTTGGTTCGCTTTTTAGATATCGTTCTACGTGGATGGAAACATAGTTAAACTTGGCCTCTAGAGTCTCATCCACGACTACCTTGGCAATTCTCTTTGAGTTATTCACTCGCCTTTGGACCACGTAATCGTATTCAATTCGAACCCTATATTGCTTCGCCCTTCACATATTTTAGAAGGACGAAGACGCTTGTACGTGGATTCCCTCTAGCTGTCCTATCACTTATGTCCATTACTACTCAATGTGACTTTATCTTCGTCTTAAACTACTCGTCCTTTCCTCGACCCTAAACCTATTATCGTGACCTCCTAATCACTTGGATGATTCCAATCATCCTTTTATTTGTGCTCTCAACCTAGATGACTAGTACACCGTTTCCTCCCTATGACCCATACCTCCTAAGCCCTAAATTATTCTCTTGATTCCTTACTATTTTCTAAATTCGTGTTATCATGATTTTATTGCCTTAAACTAGCGACCTTCGTTCAATTCCATATCCATGATTTATTTTCGTCTCTCTAAATACATGTTGTGTTAAATGTCGTCTCCTTGCCTCGCCGAATGATTTGATCTTGATCCGTATCAATATACCCTTGTATCTTCTCAACCCCCCTACTTATTCTTAATTTCGAGGACGAAATTCTTGTAAGTTGGGTAGGATGTAAAGCCCCTAAATTTTTACTACAATTTTTTTTTAATTTGGAATTTATATTTTTACTTTTGTATTTACTCGTCGAGTACGAATATGTGCGAGGTACATATTTTTGGAAAAATAATTTAATTATAAATTTTATTTATATAGGATAGTTATTTTCAAGTGGTAAAAAGTGGCGCGTCGAGATTTCCAAAATACTATGTATTTACTTTTTATTGTACAAATATATGTAGTAGTTTAGAAAACTATTATTTTATGGAAACTATATGTATGTGAGAGACATGAAATTTATTTCATGTCTACTTTAAATTTTTGAAGTACTAATTATTTTATTCAATTATCAAAGAGGTATTTTCAAATAATTAAATAATTATGGTAATTTTTAAAATTATTATTATTAGTATTTTTAGAAAATATATTTTGAAATTATTGTGGTAATTTAAATCTTGATTTGATTTTATGGATTGATTTAAATAGTTTAATTAATGTCTATATTTGAAATTTAATTTATCTTATATGAAAATGAACTAAAAGATGGAATGTAATTATATTTAAATTGATTTGGATTTGGATTTAAAATTATTGAATTGATTTAAATTAGAAGTGGAAATTACACATCGGGAGTTTTAACTATACTAGTCCTTATCCAAATAAGAACCTCCACCTCCTATATAAGGAGAGCTCTATTGTTTACTTTTCTTCATAAATTTCACAAACAGCATCAACCACTACAACCCAAGCATCGTGCATCGTGTTTGTGCTCCTTCGCATCCACTATATTCTTCCAGTACATGTACATTATTCTTCTTCGCGTCCGACAATTCCGGACACACCATATCAACCGTTCCCGACACAACCCAACCCGACACCCACAAAACGTAACCCTAGCTGTTCACCATCGCCACCGTACCCATGTCCTCTGACCATGCCGTCACCGTCACCACAACCACCGCCGACCCCGAACACCCGTGCTCTTTCCCCCCGGCGTCACCATCATGCTCCCTCCTCTCGGTGATCCCCGCCGCCAACCCAGTACTCATCGCCACTCCCAAACAGAACCATCGACCAACCCGAGCCCTTCACCACCGATCCACAACACCCCATCGGCCGAAGCTGGTAACCCCATCACCTTGCCTGCCACCCGCGCCCGGCCAGGACCTCCACCACATCATCACCATTATCACCCATGAACCAAAAAACCCCTAAAATAAACCTCGTACATGTGCTCCGCCGCCCTCGACACACAGTCGACGGCATCTCGCGCCACGCAACAGTACGGCGAGCCCTATCCCCACTACGGCGTCGTGGCAACCGCCGCATCGTGCTGTTCCCCAAGCAGCGCCGCCGCTCCCCCTGTCAGGGAGCCCGGCCGCGTCTGCACATGGAGTCCCCGACCAGAACTTCCGGGCGTCGGTGCCCCAAATCTCCCCATTCCTTGGCGCTGGCGAGCACGCTGCTGCCTCCGCCGATCCCGCGCGCCGGAGCTCTTCCGACGAAGCCTCCTGTACCGCCCGGCGTCCATCACCGACACCGACAGCCACGCCACCACACAGCGGAGTGCCCCACTGCACCTCGGCATGAGTGCTGAAGCGCTGGCGCGCCATCCCAGCCGAGCCCGACCACCGGCGTCCGCCTGCGTCGAGCTGACCCCCCGGCGACCTCTGGTAACCCTCCTACTCTCATTTTGCTCTCGTTCTCTCCCCCTCCAAGTCTTCTCTCTCTTCCTATTCCCTTTCTATTTAAAGTATAAGAAGCAGCAACAGCTGTGCTGTCCTTATAACATTTGTGCTATCATTAGCAACACACAGCAGAGCTGGGATGAGGTGTCATTATGGTACTTCTCGGTTTTGGGATATTATTACTATTGTTATTAAGATTTTTATTTACTGATAGTATCATGTTTACATTAAATATTGGTGAGCATTATCTTGCTCATTTGGTTGTATTAAATATAATATTTAGTTATGATTAATAATATTGTTGTTACTTTGTTATATTTTTATAATTTATTGAAGTTATTATCTTGAATTTCATATTATTTTTCAAACTTTATATAAAGTGAGGGTTAGAGCTACCTATGTATTTTGAAAATTAGGTTTAGGCCTAAAAACATGTTCTTTAGTTTTTATATATAATTATTAAAAATATATTTTGTCTAATAAAAATATAAGTTCTCTATCTAAGCAAAATTTGCTTTTGACAAACTTAGCATATTTTGCCTAAAGAAATTTTTATATTTTTATAATATTATCTAAAATTTATTTCTACTATTAAATATAGTTCAAGTATTTTTCCTATAAATTGTTTTGACTAAGGGAAAATATATTTTTAAGTAGTAGGAAAAATTTTCTAAAATAATATAAATACTCTTCTCCTCAAATTCCTAGTATTTGTCAACCTTACTTATGACTAAATCGTGTTCTTCCTATTTTTCCGCAACCTCGAACCATTACACACCGAACATGGCTATTAGACAATCGAAACTTGTCGGATTATCGCACCACACCAGGCGACTCATCAGGCAAGTATACCTTGCTATAATTTACTGTCATATTATTTATTTTTAGCATTATTTACTTTGTTTCATATTTGTTAGATTTATTTTTATAAACTGCGCGTCCAAACCACACTTGGGTGCAAGCTACTCTATTAATCTTTTTTTTTTTACTTTATTTGATGCATGTTGACTTAGTTTTAGCAGACTACCTTCTTATTGTGGGATATTTTTATATCTTCCTGGCCATGACACACACACTACACGATTTGAGACAGTTTGCTAGGGGCACGACTTGCATATTGATTGGCCATCTCTATAGTCGTGTGTCGGATAGATGATCGTAACTGCTACGATTAAGGTATAAAGACTCGAGCAGTTACAAAACTGGGAGGGTCATGGACATGACTTGGTCAGTGTGGGAAATATTAGGGTAGGACAGTCACTAATGCGTATGGAAAGCCAAATAGGTAAACCATAGTTTTCGAAAGGAACTATGGCGAGATTATATTTGCAAATACCCTCTGACGTTTTAGACGTTATGGCCGGATACGTATGACTGGATGCTAGTTATGTACTTTAGCCTAAATCCCACCCATGCGTATGAAAGTTGTCCTCTAAATTGCACAAAAGACGGTTAGAATCTCCTTTGCATATTTGTGTCTAGGTTAGTCTTTTGTATATTATTTTATTATTTTGACAGTTCATATTAGCATATTCTTCATGTATCTTGTTACGTCCCTCTGAGGACCTGGTAATTTCTCCAGGTTTGTTTGTAATTTTCGCAGGTGCTCTAACCAAGGACATAGCTTACGATCTACCTTCGCGATGCTAGCTTTTGGATCGTCTTTCGCTTCGTTCGACTCTTCCTTCGTTGCTATGTATTTCTCTCTCTTTAGTTGGTAGTAGATTTGTCTCCGCCCAACGTTTTGTGCAAATGACATTCATAAGTGGATTCTATGAAATATTTATTTGTGGATGAGATTAGTTTTATGGTTACTGTATTTTACAGCTTATGTATACATACGAGGTTTCTGTATGTTGGAGTATGCTTCGTATGTATACAACTAGCATGTCTACGTACTTAGTCCTTGTATTTTGGAACTGGAGCGTTACAATGTGACAACGTTTGGTGGCCGGATTGACTCAGGTTATAGGACGTCCACTCTCGCGGAAGGGTGCTAGATCTGAGCTCAGCCGCGGGGATGGCCGGCAACTAGTTTGGCAGATCAGGTGCTCAGCCATGGTCGCTCGATAGCAGAAAACGTAGGCGGCACCGACGGAGGCACTGCTGGGTTCATCAACGGTGAGGGTAAGGTAGCGAGGCTGGAAGGTTGGCCGAGACTTGACAGCTCCGGAGTCTAGGAAAACCACCAAATTGAGGTGTTGCTGCGGCCAGTGGCTGCGGCTAGTGGCTGCATCGTCGGGGCTGGGTTTGCATGTGTCTGTGTCCTTGGGACATGAAGATGGGTTATGGTGGCTATTGTACTGTTTATTGGACATGATGTGTCGAGAATGGGTTTATTGAATTTTGTGGGTTTGTGGTTTGAGGTATCGCATCGTGTCGGACATGGGAACGTGTATTTGTGGGATTGTATAGATATAAAAATATAATAAAATGTGGACACCCGGGGTCGGACCGAGGCTTGACACGAGCAGACATGGGAATAGAATTTTGGATGGACACGGACACATATCATAAGCGATTCTTGGAAATCAGTTTGAATTGAATGGGTTGGACATTTGAAATGGGTTGGACCTTGGGGAATGACTTTGGGTTTGGAATTGATATTAATCAATAATGGAAATTAGGGATATATATATATATATATATATATATATATATATATATATATATATATATATATATATATATATATATATATATATATATATATATATATATAGTGTTTAGGAGAATAATCTAGAAGCTTAATTAGCACATTCTAGTGGAGATTAGAAGGGAATATTGTAGGAATATTCCAAGAATATGCTAGATTCTTAAAAAATATTTCCTAGGCTTAATTAAGCACATAATTAACTAAAACACTCTTTAATCAATATCCATTAGTCATGACTAACTATTTACTAAACTGACATTCCCTCTTCACTAATTATAAAATTGTCACTCCCTCTTTACTAATTACCAAATTCTCGTCACCTTTCTATAACAACCAAAAATATTCCTAGAAAATAATAATAGTCAGAAAAATAGGAATTGGAAAATAGTAATATCAAAAAAATGGGAACATGTGGTTACAATTGGCAAATGGAAGCTCTTTTATATGGAGAGATTTTATATCTAGAGGATAGAAAATTAAGGCTCCAAAAAAAGTTGAGAACAAATGAGGGCATTTTGGTTCCTATGTAGCATATAAAACAGCGTCTAATAATAGAGTCATTATTATGCATGTGGTATACCGCTATGTATAGTAACGGTTATAAAAATAACTAGTTTTATAGTCATTGTAGCAATGATTGTTGTGTAATAGCCACCCAGATGGTATCCCGTCGGTATACCTTCTGATGGTTTTGGCCCTAATAGACATGTTCTGTTTAAAAATAAATTTTTTACCAGTACACCGTCTGTACGGTATACCGTAGGTATATTGATCTGACTCATAGTTTCCGGAATTAGGTATTTGGCTAGATTTTTTGCTTTAGCTTTTAATTTATCTTTCTCTATTGAATTACAAATAATTCTAGAGACAATAATAAAAAAAGATTACAATGAACGCGATGTCTTGATATCTTAGCTTATTCTTTTGTTTGAATGGCGACTTTTCTCCTGATGGCAGTTCTCCGAAGCTAACCACATTAGAAAATGTAAATAGCTTTCGGAGCGGAACCCACGAGTGCGTGGCCCCGGAGATGTTGGTGGTTCAAAGAAATCTTCAAACTAGCATATCTTTGACCCATCATAATTTCTTCATTGCATACGTCCATGATTAATCTTTCTTATTGATTTTCTACAAATACATGTTAAGCGAACAAAATAATACACATAGTAGCAAGTGTGATATCATTAATGCACATTATGCTTATGCCAAGTATAAATACTATGGTATTGCATGATCATTGGTGATTTTATAATGCTAAACTTAATCGGTTAAGCATAATCAAAAAATTAATTTAATCATTGGACTAACAAGTCGAACACAATATCTATGACGAATAAATGGCCAAAATCAACACAAATAGGAGTATGTACAACAATATCTAGACTACATACTCTGCATCATCAAATGGAAGAAAAATATGTAAGTAAAAAGGAGTTCAAAACTTAACCTCAAGACTTATATTGTTATTCTAAAGGCTGCCAAAAGTTTGGCAATTCTCAAAAATGATGACTACCAAAATTTTGGTAGTCGTAAGACTGACAATGTTTGTTTTCAGGACTACAAACCAAATTTTTGGCAGTCCTGAAAATAGAAATTGTCCGTCTTAGGACTACCATAATTTTGACAGTTCTCTCTGTAAAATTTGGGCAGCCATAAGACTGGAAGTTTCGATTTATGTAAAATTTCAACAATTCAATGGAGAAATAAATTATCAAAGCTTCTACGGAGGCTCGAAAATGCGAAATAATGTATTCGACGAGTCGATAACTTCTTCGAATTGATTCTTTATCATCCCTTCTACATTATTGGAAACCATTTTCATTGGAGAAAGACCAAAGGCTTGATAGCCTTCATCAGAAGAAGAAGAAAAAATGGAGGATACATGGTCGAAGCTTCTCCAAAGACTCGTCGGAGATTTACCGGGTGCGATCGAAATGATAAAGATTTGTTAGAGCTTATGGGACCACAAAAACATTATTAGCTTAGGATTTACAGATCTGTAAAAAAAAAAAAAAAAAAAAAAAAAAAAAAAAAAAGAAGAAGAGACAAATGAGAAGATTTTTTTATATATATACTTTAGTTTGTGTTGCCTCTAACAGTATTTCAATAATATTTTGGTACTTAATTTTTTTAATATTTGTTTCCTCCCTAGTAGATTGTGTAGTGTCCTTAATATTTATCAATATTAAAATATATTAAATAAGTTGAACAACTTAAATTGGTTACGATATATAGTTGGAAAAAAAAAAAAAAAAAGCCTCTAAATTTTAGCTGGAAATGTTGTTATTCTCTCTAATCCCTTTTGGTTTCCGATCTGAAAATTAAACCATTTAAATAATAATAGAAATAACCACCAGCTAATCAAACTAATTTCTTGACCAATTCTCGTCCTCCCGAACTGCGAAGAACAAGGGACAATCAAACCGGTCGACGAAACCAACGGCTCAGATGTGATCAGGAGCAACGAATCCGGGTCCTGCGAGAGGCAGATCCGACAAGCGGAGCCCTATCCGCCACCGCCGGCAACTCCGGATCCTCCGAGATCCGGTTCCATTTCGGATCCAAAATCCGATAACCCGTTTTCATCATCGTCTTCCCTAATTTTTTTTTTCCCCATTTGCAGAGAGTAACGATTGATTTATCAATTTCGTAACAACAAAAATGGCGGAAAAAAGCTCCCACTTTGTATGTCGAAAAACCCTCTTCTTCCTCTTCGCCATGGCCACGCTCTTCTTCTTCCTCTCCTGGTTCTTCCTCCTGGGCTCCACCACCACCTCCACCACCACCACCGACGCCTCCAGCTTCATCGAAGACCAAGACCCTAACCCTAGCCTCCAGCTTCATACTACTCTACAACCGGACCTGGACCCCGAACCCGGAGCCAAGGGATGCGACTGGGAAAGCGCGGTCCTGAAGGTGTTCATGTACGATCTGCCGCTGGACTTCCATTTCGGGCTGCTGGACTGGAGGCCCGAAGGGGACTCCGTGTGGCCCGACCTCGCCCGGGAGGTCCCGCACTACCCCGGCGGACTGAACCTCCAGCACAGCGTCGAGTACTGGCTCACGCTCGACCTGCTCTCGTCGGCGCTCGGCAACCGGACCGGCCCGTGCGCCGCGGTCAGGGTCCTCGACTCGAGGCTCGCGGACGTGGTCTTCGTGCCCTTCTTCTCGTCCCTGAGCTACAACCGCTACTCGAAGCCGAAGCCGCCGGAGAGGCTCGCGCGCAACAAGGCGCTGCAGGAGAGGCTGGTGAAGTTCCTGGCGGAGCAGGAGGAGTGGAAGAGGTCGGGGGGCCGGGACCACGTGATCCTCGCCCACCACCCCAACAGCATGCTCGAGTCGAGAATGAGGCTGTGGCCGTGCATGTTCGTGCTCTCCGATTTCGGGAGGTACCCCCCCAACGTCGCCAACGTCGAGAAGGACGTCGTCGCCCCGTACCGGCACATGGTCCGGAGCTACGCGAACGACTCGTCGGACTTCGACAGCCGCACGACTCTGATGTACTTCCAGGGAGCCATCCACAGGAAGGACGGCGGGCACATCAGGGAGGAGCTGTATCGCCTGCTCAGGAACGAGAAGGACGTGCACTTCTCGTCCGGAAGCTTACAGCAGAACGGGATCAGCCAGGCAACCCGAGGCATGCGCTCCTCCAAGTTCTGCCTCAACATCGCCGGGGACACCCCCTCGTCCAACCGCCTGTTCGACGCCATCGCCAGCCACTGCGTCCCCGTGATCATCAGCGACGGGATCGAGCTCCCCTACGAGGACGTGCTCGAGTACTCGGAGTTCTGCGTGTTTGTCCGGTCCTCGGACGCGACCAAGAAGGGTTACCTGGTGAATTTGGTCAGGGGGATAGGTCGGGAGCAGTGGACCCGGATGTGGGAGAGGCTGAAGGAGGTGGAGGGGATGTTCGAGTATCGGTACCCGTCTCGGAAGGACGATGCCGTCCAGATGATATGGCAAGCAGTGGCCAGGAAAGTGCCGTTCGTGCGGCTGAAGTTGCACAGGTTGAAGCGGTTTGCTCAGGCCGAGGATGGCCCAAAGCGCAGGCGGCGGTTCTCGCGGCTTCGGACCAGGCATTGATCGATCGTCGGATGCCACATTCCTTAGGACATAGTAGAATGATTCTTTCAGGTATTGGAGCCTTGAACTCTAACCCTCGGACTTCTTTATTTGTCCCCAAGCTGTGCTTAAACTTGTCGCTGGGACTGCCCATGTGAGTTCCAGATTTTCCAAGTTGACGCAATTTCAGTTACAATTTTTTGCCGCTTCTCCTATTTTGTTTGGCAACTTGTTAGTCGCACATTGTTTGGTAACTTGTTATTCACTCAAATGAATGATGTAAAAAAAAAAAGTTGTAGCTAGCAATCTTGGCATGATTTTGATTCCCACTGTAAGTAACTACAGTTGCTATAGCTAATCCAACTCCCTCCAATTCCCATTTTTATTTTGTCTTACGCTCACTCCTTTAGGGCTCGTTTGGATCAAGTTTTTGTATTCCTAGGAATAGGTTTTCAATTTCTTTCCCATGGGAAAGGAATTCAACATTTCTATACCCATGTTTGGTTAGGTTGGGAATAGGTAGTTGAAAATTTTAAAAAATTTCATCTCCGTTTCTGGTTTACAAAGGAATAGAAATATTAATTTATTTAGTTTTCCTTTAATATCCTTTCATTAATTTCATGATGATTTACATGTTTGGGATAGAAGTTGAAAATTTGAAAATAAAAAGAGGGTATAACCGTCCAAACAAAATAGCCAAACATCATTCCTAGAAAAGCAAATATATTCTCAAGGGAGGGCTTGGGAATAGCTTTCTCAAGTCAATGGGAATAACTTTCCCCCCTAAGCCCCTCATATTCCCTCCTCATTTCCAATCCTAAATATACCAAACATGGGTAAGGAATTCAAAACCCATTTCCAAGCCACAAAAACTTGAACCAAACCCCCCCCCCCCCCCCCCCCCCTAGTGTTACCACTAGACCATCCCTTTGTTGGTCAAGAAAAGAAAAAGTAGTCAGTATGTGACCAACCTCCTTACCCCAGGTCTAGTTTATGATTATAAAGTGAAGACAACATATGATGATGATGGTCTCCGTAATTTTACATCCGTTCTATGTGCCTAGCTTACCGTACACCTTCCATATCAACCGTTAGATTGCATGGGGATGTGTGCATGCGCATATCCCCATGCAATATAATGATTGAGGACGAAGGGTGCACGTTGTGCACATATCCCCATGCAATATAATGGTTGAGGACGAAGTGTGTACGCTGAGCCTGGCATATAGAATAATTTATCTTTTAAGTGGGCACAAAAATTGAATGTTAGCTTATGATGGTAACCAGATGGGTAGGATTCACTGTACATTCTATCAGCTTTTATGGGATTCCTCACAGTCACTTCTAGTTGGTTCTCTTAACCCATTATCTTCCTATCATAATATAAAATATCAACATGTTTCACACTGAAACCTTATATTTATTTTTCAATTTACCCAAATAAGTTAACACTTTGAACATCTAGACTAATGCGTGTATACTAATAGCTATGAGAACCTGTTCCTTCTGCGGAAAAGATTTCATGAATGAATGTATTACATCATCCAGAGCAACCCAGAAACAAATTGGCATTTCTTTTCCCATGGAAGGCAGATCAATTAACTTCTAGGTTGGGTTTTGGTTACAAAATGTGTTCAGAAATCTGCCGGTAATCCTGTATTTAGCTAGTTTCTATGTCACCTAAGATCTAACTAGTATCACAAGGAACTGTATAATGGAACTCTATTTGCAGTCGACGGTGCAGAGTAGCTTCTTTTGCCGACCCCCTCTCGATATCGTGATGAATTTCTCTCAGAGGAAGAGCTGCAAGAAATTCCTTGATGTACATTTTGCAACAGTCTGTTCCTTCACATGAGGCTTCGTGATGGTCCTCATCCAGATCTTTAGTCTTGCATTTGTTGGAATCTTTAGTTTGACAGACTGGCTCTGCTCTCCTATAAATTGCACTCTTTTTATCAAACTTCAAAATGTAGGCTTCATGGCAACCCTCAAATAGCCTCTCTCCTAGAGTATCTATCAGATAAATAGCTTCACTTTCCACCTTGAGAACAAAGAAGTGGTCGTTCCAACTAACGATGTATGTTCCAGTTGCGTCAATACTTACAAGTTCATCCCATATAGTATCAAAGGACATTACTCCTTGCAGGAACTCAAAATTGTCAGACATACCGTTGATGCTGAAGAAGCCAACATAGGACATCTCCGTCACTATTGACAATGATCGTACCTTTGATTCCAGTACAGTCTCGAGATCGAAATGTTGGTCCAAGAATTTCTCCCTGTGGCCCTCATCTTCACACAGCTTTCTCCATTCTAGAGATCCTTCACGAATCAAATCATCAAACTTGCATCTCGGCGGTAGGCTCTCTGGGTTGTCGTGTAGCCAGTGAGCAACAACGGCAGCAAGAACGGTGCAGGCACTTCCACCGGAAGCTTTCTCACTTCTTTGATCAATGGATGCGAAGAACACATCTGTAACAATTTCCATTTGCCCGTCTCTGCTAGCTATCCTTTTCTTCTCCCACTTCCCTACCTCGAATCTGTTTTCATCCTGGAATTTTGAAGATTGATCAGAGCTCTCGGGAGGCTGCAATTTCTTTTCGTCTGAGGGATCTAATAGTGGAACAACTGATTGCTTGCGCTGATCGTTGTCAATATGGTTACCACCGTTCTCATGGGATGCTTTATTTAAGAGCGGGGGTCCTTTGGTTTTGTTCACTCCTTTTGAATTACGTTTTGATCTATCCCTAGATAGGAGTCTTCCAAGGGAAGGTTGCTGTTGTTGCTTGCTCTGGTCTAATGGTTGCTGGAAGTGGAACTGTTCCAAGTGCTGGTTATCGTCAAGCTTGCTCTCAGATTGGCTAATGAGGAAGAGATTAGTCGTCGCCGGCTTCCCATAATGGAGACTAGGATCAGTATCTGATGAGAAACTATTTTCTTCACTTCCTGACAGGACACACTCTGGATACCGGTTGTTGGTATGGTTGTGTTGACGGCTCGTGCATGAAAAAGACCGCAAACTTAGAGCCCGTTGCAGAGAGAATGCAGTGCTATTACTTGTTTGGAGTTCAAAAAATTGCAGCTTGATCTGGACAAAAGAAGTATAAGAGGAGTGATAAAGATCAGTACAAAAGAATAATGAAGGTTATAGAAGAAACAAACAAGGGATTTCATTTTTCATCCTGAGGTTAGAACCTTAGAAATTCTCAAGTTTCTTTATGCAGATTTTTGTTGCTTTGCTTTTTGTTTTGGACTATTTTCTTGGTCAAGGGACATCTTAAGTAGTTGCTGACTGGTTGGGATGGGCATAATCTTCATAACTAAGAATATTGCTAGTTGTGTACCTTACCTCTTACTAATAGTAGTTTGCAAATCTGTGGAAAGCCTAGATTGGAGTCTTCTCTCCTAAGGATTGTGCTCCATTTAAATCTGTTGGAACTTTTGGTTGTTAGTTCCACTTTATAGATATTTCAAATACACCATAGGCAAAAGGGAAGAGACTTTTGTTTAGTCCCACATCGCTTAAAACCCACACTTGAGAGTGGGTATATATATGTTTACACCTTCTACATGGTTGTGATGAGTGGGTAGTAAGAGGGGTGCTCGCGCGCCCGGGAGGCATTGGGCTAGAATGCACCCGGGTTGGAGGGGAGCTCCAGAAAACCTTAATGCGCATGTGCAGGCACGTCGCACGCGCAGGGGGGGGGTGCAAATCCGGGCCATTTAGCCTCGCGCGTAGGCGGGACACGACCCTACTTCTTGCTAACAGTATTAGAGTTTTGCAACTCTATTTATTCATTCTTTCTTCACATAGAGAATTACCCCGCTAAGGGGCGAATCTTTTCTTGAGGACAGTGATTCACACGCCTCAACGATTCTGAGTTCTGTTCCACGAAGCTTCTACCCCATCAATCTCAAGAAAAGATGGCTTCTCAGAACAATGATCTCGCTGCTGCTGGATCCGCTCAATCTCGCTCAAGGCTACCTGACGTTTCGAAGATCGAAGTTTTCAACGGTACCCACTTCAAGCGCTGGAGGGAGAGGATCTACGTCTGCCTGGACGTACTGAACTATGCGAAGTACCTGACTGAACCTGAACCTGAAAAGCCGGCGGCTATGGAGTTCGATTCGGCAAACATAGAAGATGCTGCCAACGCTTTCGATGATTTCCAAAAGCTGCACGATGAGTGGCAGCAAGGAAACAAGGTATGCCGATACGCTATTCTAAACACCTTGTCGAATGAGATCTTCGATATATACTATTCATATAAATCAGCTTACGAAATCTGGGAAAATATGAATAAGAAGTATATAATCGAAGATGCTGGTACTCAAAAGTACGCTATTGGAAATTATCTTAAATTCCAGTTTGTTGACTCTAGAGATATCTTTTCTCAAATCATTGAATTTCAAGTTCTTTTAAATGATTTGAAAACTGAGGATATTGAACTCCCTGATGCTTTCGTCTCTGGTTGTTTGGTTGAGAAACTACCTGAATCATGGAAAGACTACAAGGACAAGGTGAAGCACAAAAGGAGGCAGATGAGTCTGGAAGACGTGATTATTCATGTCCGGATTGAAGAGAAAAACAGGAAACTTGACGCAAGATTAGCTACGGAGTTTGACTCTAAGGCTAATATTGTGGAAGGTAATTCCAGTTCTGCTTCTAATCGGTTTAGGAGAAATCCTAAGAAAACCGATAAGAAATCTTCTATTCCGAAGACTAACAATTCCCGTCCTTTTAAGAAGAATAAAGGAAATTGTTATGTTTGTGGAAAACCCGGACATCATGCTTTTCAGTGCAGACACAAGAAGGATGGAGACAACAAAGACGTCACTCCGAAAGCTAATATAGTGAAGGATGATGTCTTTGCTGCTGTTGTCTCTGTTGTGAACATGGTGGCTGAGAAAAAAGACTGGGTTATTGATTCTGGAGCAACCCGTCACATCTGTGGTGACTTAAAGTCTTTCTCAGAGTACACCCAAGTGAAAGATGGAGAAGAACGAGTCTATATGGGTGACTCTAGGCCCAGGGCCGGCCCTGGGGTAAGCCTGACAAGACTTCGGGCTTGGGCAACCCCCCTCCATAGGGCAACCCCCCAGACCATTTAGTTTTCTTAGGACTGGTCCAACAAAAATTCAAATTAAACATTTATCTTTCAATAAGGGTAAAGGGCAACAAAAATTAGCTCCGGCTAAGGCAACCCAAACCGCGGGGCCGGCCCTGTCTAGGCCTGTACCCGTCTTGGGAAAAGGCACAGTTCTTCTCAACTTGACTTCTGGGAAAACCCTTTCACTGGGTAATGTACTGCATGTTCCTGACATTCGCTGCAATCTGATCTCTGTGTCACTTTTGGTTCAAGCTGGAATCAAAGTGAACATGGAAAGCAACAAGGTAGTGCTTTCCAAGAATGAGACATTCATAGGGAAAGGGTATTGTAACCAGGGTTTATTTATTCTGAATGTACTCAAAACTATTATTAATGAAAATTCTGCTTCTTCTGCTTACATGGTTGACTCTTTTGATTTGTGGCATGGTAGACTAGGACATGTTTCTGCACCTTATATTAAGGAAATGAGAAAAACTGGTTTATTGTCTAACATCACTAAACCAACGAATGATAAGTGCGAAATATGTGCTGAAGTTAAAGCCATCAAAAAGGGTTGTTTACCTGTTGTTTCTAGAGATAATACTGATTTGCTTTCTTTAGTTCACACCGATATTGCTGAATTTAGAAGCTTAATGTCTAGAGGAGGGAAATATTATTATATTACCTTTATAGATGATTACTCTAGATACACGAAGGTATATCTCCTTAGAAACAAGCATGAAGCAGGTGAGATGTTTCTGAAATATAAAGCTGAAGTTGAGAATCAACTAGATAGGAAAATTAAAAGGCTTAGGTCAGATAGGGGAGGTGAATATGAGTCTAATCCCTTTGCTGACCATTGTGAACAACTTGGCATAATTCATGAGACTACCCCTCCATATTCACCAGAATCGAATGGGGTAGCTGAAAGAAAGAATAGAACCTTGAAAGAGATGATGAATGCTATGCTGGTTAATTCAGGTGCACCCCTGAACTTGTGGGAGGAAGCCATCCTATCTGCTTGTTTTGTTCAGAATAGAATACCCTATAAAGCAACTGGCAAGACACCCTATGAGTTATGGAAAGGCTATACGCCTAACCTAAAATATCTCAAAATGTGGGGGTGCCTCGCCAAAGTTCTGTTAGTAGGACCTAAAAAGACAAAATTAGGTTCTAGAACTGTTGATTGTGCGTTCATTGGTTATGCTAATAACAGTGCTGCGTATAGATTTTTGGTGGTTAAGAGTGACTCTGACCAGGTTGCTGTCAATACTACTCTGGAAACCAAAAATGCTGATTTCTTCGAAACTATTTTTCCTTGGAAATTCGGTCTCGAAAGAACTGTTAACCATACCGAACGTATCTCTGAGACTCCTGAAAATTCAGAATTTGAATTGAGAAGGAGTAAAAGAGCGAGGATATCCACCAATTTTGGTGATGATTTTCACATGTTTCTTGTGGATGATGATCCGATAACCTATGATAATGCTATGCATTCTAGAGACGCACCTTTCTGGATAGAAGCAATCAACAGTGAGTTAACCTCAATTATGTCTAATCATACTTGGGAAGTTGTTGATTTACCTCCTGGTGCTAGAGCTATAGGTTGCAAATGGATCTTTAAGAAGAAACTAAGAGCAGATGGCTCTATTGAGAAATACAAGGCTAGGTTGGTTGCGAAGGGATTCTCCCAGAAGAAAGACATAGACTATTTTGACACTTTCGCCCCTGTGACACGAATCTCTTCTATTAGGATTTTAATTGCATTGGCAGCAGATCATAAGTTAATTATCCATCAAATGGATGTGAAAACTGCTTTCTTAAATGGTGATTTAGAGGAGGAGATTTATATGTCACAGCCAGAAGGTACTATTGTACCGGGTAGTGAGAAGAAAGTATGCAAACTAGTTAAGTCTTTATATGGGTTGAAACAGGCACCTAAACAATGGCATGAGAAATTTGATTCTGTGATGGTGTCTAATGGATACCTGATCAATGATGCAGACAAATGCGTATACTATAAGTCTTTTAATAACTCTTATATTATGCTTTGTCTCTATGTGGATGACATGCTTATTTTGGGACCTAACCTTGATATTATAAATGAGACCAAAAGATTTTTAGCTTCAAATTTTGATATGAAAGACCTTGGTGAAGCTGATGTAATCTTAGGTATTAAAGTTGTAAAGACAAAAGATGGTCTTACATTGTGTCAAGAACACTATGTCGAGAAGTTTCTGAAAAGATTTGGATATTATGACTGTAAGAGGGTGTCGACGCCATATGATGCTAATATCCATCTTAAGAAAAATAAAGGACATAGTGTATCTCAGAAAGTATATGCCCAAATTATTGGTAGCTTAATGTACTTGATGAACTGTACAAGGCCTGACATAGCTTATGCTGTTGGCAGACTGAGCAGATATACTCAGAGTCCTAGTAAGGAACACTGGGTTGCCATTGAGAGATTAGCCAAGTACTTAAAAGGTACCATTAATCATGGGATATCTTTCAAAGGGTCCCCACCTGTGTTAGAGGGTTATTGTGATGCTAACTGGATCTCAGATTCAGATGAGATCAAATCCACTAGTGGTTATGTGTTTACCCTTGGTGGGGGTGCAGTGTCTTGGAAATCTACCAAGCAAACATGTATAGCTCGTTCAACCATGGAGTCCGAGCTGATCGCCTTAGAGAAGGCATGTTCTGAGGCTGAGTGGCTTAGAAACCTCTTAGCGGATCTTCCTATTAGTGTAAATGCTCCTCCTCCTGTGCCTATGCATTGTGATTGTCAAGCTGCTATCGCAAAGGCAAAGAGCAAGATTTATAATGGGAAAAGTAGACATATACGTCTAAGACATACAGTGGTAAAACAGCTGTTAAAATTCGGAGTTATATCCTTGGATTATGTGAGATCAGAGTTGAATTTGGCCGATCCTCTGACCAAACCACTTAATAGGAGGCAAGTGGAAGATACGTCGAGGGGAATGGGACTTATGCCTAAAACAGAAAACAAGAGTGATGGTAACCCCACCTATTTGATTGGTGATCCCATGACTTAGGTTCATAGGGGTAAGAACAAGTCACTGGTTGTTTTTGTGTACTATCGACTATTGTATTTGAGATGTTCCATTCCTATGACGAGATAGTACTGTATTTATGAATACAACTACTGCAGTGAGAAGGTTGAGCTTTGCTCTTAATAGAATCCATATCCCAAATCTTGAGGTGGTGTGTCTAAACTGCAGTACACACTTGATGGAAATCTACCTATACGAGTGAGGAACTGGGTCGGTTCCTATGAAAGCCTTTGGCAGACTTTCTAGAGCACTCATGAAAAACCAGGAATCAGCGCAGGGCCAAAAAGCGCAAAACCGCAGAACAGTGAAGTACTAAGAATTACAATGTGGATGCGAATCCTCTGTTCACATTTAAGGTTGTTGGTTCATAGAAACTTATTTCACCAACCTCCTGTGAACAAGATTTTCTATCCTAATGGCTGGTTCATAGCTGAAAGGCACCAGTACTTAGGCATTGTATTCGTGCTACGGCTAGCAGATGAGACAACCACATATTTCAAAATATGTGGGGGAGGTGTAGTCGGTATAGACATAGCATGTGTGGTGTATTTTGAAATAGTGGAGGATTGTTGGAACTTTTGGTTGTTAGTTCCACTTTATAGATATTTCAAATACACCATAGGCAAAAGGGAAGAGACTTTTGTTTAGTCCCACATCGGTTAAAACCCATACTTGAGAGTGGGTATATATATGTTTACACCTTCTACATGGTTGTGATGAGTGGGTAGTAAGAGGGGTGCTCGCGCGCCCGGGAGGCATTGGGCTAGAATGCACCCGGGTTGGAGGGGAGCTCCAGAAAACCTTAATGCGCATGTGCGGGCACGTCGCACGCGCAGGGGGGGTGCAAATCCGGGCCATTTAGCCTCGCGCGTAGGCGGGACACGACCCTACTTTTTGCATTTTCTCTTGGGAGTGAGCCCGCAATTTATGCGTAACCGCTACTACTCATTCAACTCGTCTCATAACCGTTCCTGATTCTCCTCCTGAGATTTGGTGCACGATCTAACAGTATTAGAGTTTTGCAACTCTATTTATTCATTCTTTCTTCACAGAGAGAATTACCCCGCTGAGATCCAAAACTACCAAATAGAGAGAGATTAGAAACGCAGTCGTTCCTCTTCTTCCCTGTTCGATTGTAGGTTGCAGATAGGTACTGCTATCTGTAACTCGTTGTTGTATCCTGGAGGAAAGTCGCCGTTCGAGCCTTACAGTTACGATAAGGGGCGAATCTTTTCTTGAGGACAGTGATTCACACGCCTCAACGATTCTGAGTTCTGTTCCACGAAGCTTCTACCCCATCAAAATCTTTTGGACTAAGGATCTGCTTGGATTGAGGGGGAAAAAAAGTAGAGTTAAGTGGGGTTAAATGAGGGGGAGTTAAGTGAGGGGGAGTAGAGTCAATACATATAACCTTGTTTGCATCGGAGGGAGAGTTAAGTGAGGGGTATTTAATAACTCTTGCTTGGATTGGAGGTTTTGAGTGAGAAGAGAATTGATAAAAGTATGATAGTTACCTAAATAACCTTATTACATATGTCATAAAATTAAATTTGATTGAAATTTTAATTATAACTTGTCAAAATATTTTCACAAATTAGGAAGGTATGGATCAACATGTTGAAAACAAAAAAAAAATGGAAGAAAAATTATGATATTTTATGGAACAAATGAGGGGTATTTATGAATTTTTAAACAAATCTCTCAATCACCCTCCTTAACCCTCCGATTTGGGGGTTAAAAAATGGACAAAAGAGAGTGAAATAAACCCTCACTTAACCCCTCTATAACTCTCCCTCCTAAACCCCTACCCTCAAATCAAGCATGGTTTTATTTTTTCCTCACTAACTTCCCCTCACTTAACTCTCTTAACCCTCAATCCAAGCAGACCCTAAATGACCAATTCTGCCTAAATAATTCTTTCCGACTTTTCATAACTATAGCAGAGAAAGAGGTCAGATATCCCATGCTAAATTGCATCTATTGGTCCTCAATTCAGGTTTACCTTATGGATACAAGGCAAGGCTTAAGGTATCATAGAATATACCTGTTATCTTTAAGCCTAGGAATTGGAAATTTATCCGAGATATTACATGTAGGAATTGGAAATTTATCGTAGATAGTACATTTGGATTTATGGAAATAAATACACTAACCCCCAATGTTTCATGAGTATTACAAGGACTTCCCTTATTTCGAAAATAATTACACGGACCTCCCCTATGTTTTATGTTTTATTTTAAAAATAAAGGTAGTTAGTGTAATAACCTTTTATATAAAATATAAAATATAAAACATAGGAAAGGTCCGTCTTACAATCAATCTTACCTTCAGTTCAGCCTCAACAGAATGGCCCCTGATGTTGCATTCAATTGGCACCTTGATGTTTTTCTCGTTTTCTGGCGGTGCAAAATTAGCAACATCCACTTTGGCCTTTCCAACTACCGGTAAGTTTCCCCTCATGTTTTCATCAATTTCCTGATCAAAGTACAGTAATAGACTATATCAATAAATGATGTGTTCATTCCATAGTTTGCAATATCGGCTGGTACATATCGATACGGTTTGGCATGTCCCGATCCGATACCGACTGCTACGGATACTGACCGATACCAACGTTGGTGGTCTCTTTTCCAATTCAGCAGATAAAATTGAATAAAAAAGACCCATCATCAAGAACGTAAAAGTATAGTAAGGTTGTAAAAGCATGTACATTAATAAAATGTATTTATCATAGGTAAACCAATCAGTAAGGGTGGTTATTATTTCATTCAATTTTAAAACTATTAAAAAATAACACATAAAATACTTAAAATTATGCCTAAATATATAAAACATTGTTTTGTAAAAATTTCATAATTATTTGCTTTCTAATACCAAAATTTCCAATACTCCGATTCGAAACTGTCGATATTGCCTATCTCAATACTCATTGGAGGGTTCGATACCGATTCTAATACCGATATTGCGAACCTTGGACTTCATTCTAGTGTTTATTCTATAGCATACAAAGTATGATCAGTTGTATTTTCTCTGGTATTTAAAAGCATAGTTTGCAGTATAGGCCGATATCGATCCGATACGGTTTGGCATGTTCTGATCCAATACCGACCGAAATCCTATACTGACCGATATCGACATTGGAGGCCTCTTTTCCAGTCAGTTTGGCAAAAAAAATTGAACGAAAGAAGACTAATCAGTAAGGACGTAAGAGCATAGCAAAGTTGTAAAAGCACGTAAAAGATGTAAAGGAAGAAAACTTATCTATCGCAGGTAAACCTATCAGCAAGGTGACTATTATTTCATTCAATTTCAAAACTACTAAGAAACAACACAGAAAATACTTAAAAGTATGCATAAATGTATAAATATTTTTTTTCTAAAATATTAATAATTCATTAATAGTTATTTGCTTTCCGATACCAAAAATTCCGATACTCCAATCCTATACCGCCGATACTACCGTTACTGCCACTTTCGATACTCATAAGGCGATACGGCCGATACTGCGAACCTTGCTTAAAAGTGGCGCCTAACCTGGATCTCCAGATGTATGATCCAGCTGCTGTAATTGTTGGACTTTGTTCTCTTTAGCTTGCAGGCATGATCGAACCCTTCATTCCAGCTTATGGCGCCCCTCTCCTGCATTAGCCGCTTTGAAGTGTAGTTCCTCTCGAATCTTTTCGACAGGAGACCGGTCCTTCTGCTGCCTCCCCTCCATTCTATCTGCACGGAGAACTTGCTGGTTCCGAAGCCCTCTCCTCTGCCCACAGGCAAGTGCTTGACCCCTTGAATGAATAGATACAGCTTGAAGTTCATCACAGAAGGAGGGTCAGGCCAGATTTTCGTCTTTGGCATTGTGGAAGCCTTTCTGTGGGGTTTGCAGCAAATGCTCGAAGAGAAGGAAGGATTTATATTGATGATGATGTACTTGTTGGGGGGATTGGCTTTCTATAGTAATAAACAATACGCTGGTTCCGAGTTTTTCTTATGTAACCGTGTGAAGAATGACCGGTATTTTGAAGTTTGAACTGACTTGTTCAAACCATGACCATGTTTCTTACATCTATTATGTCTTTATTTATGTGCCTCTGTTGTGACTGATAACTTATATATTGCAAATTCAATAGTAGATGTTATGCCTGTCATTCTTTTTTTCTTTTCTTTTTAATGAGTACTGCTACGTTGTCCGCCTGTGGGCCAGTCCGCACGTCACGTGTCGCGGCCCCATTGGCAGGTCAACCGGCGTGGGACCCGTGAATAGGAGAGAGGGGCAATAGGTTGCGGCCACGCGGCGGACTGGTAAGGCAAATTAGCTTTTCCGTTTATTTATTTATTTTCTCCTCCCTAATTTTTTGATGAAATATTTCATACTATGAAGAATTCAGTATTTATTTTGGAAAAAAAAAAAAAAAGGATTTTCTGACCTCTTCCAATGAAAACTATTCTTCTCTAGGGGGTGGCCAACTTTATTTTTAAATAAAATTACAAAAATTACAAAAAAAAAAAGTAAATATAAATAAACAAACAAACAAATAAATATGATATGATATGATATGATATAACAATAAAAACAAGAAACTAAAAAAAAAGGAAGTAATTTTGTACGTTTTAAGTTGTAATGTAATTGTGATTGCATAAATTTGATAAAATAATTGATATTTAAAAAAATGATGTAATGTAATTAAGATTGTAATGACCATTACGTTACATCTAATTTTTTTTATCCAATACAATATATATATATATATATATATATATATATATATATATATATATATATATATATATATATATATATATATATATATATATATATATATATATATATTACGTCCAATCTTGCAAACTAAGCTGATCCTTAAGGGGACGTTTGGTTCATGAAATACTATATAACAAAAATTATATAGTCCTAGGAATCAAATATTTCTGGAATTGAATTTTCTGAAAAATTATATTTCCATGTTAGGTGTATATATAAATATTCCTAAAAAAAAATAAAAAATAAAAAGTATAAGAACTAAAAAAAACCAAAAAGTACGAAAAGAAAAAATTTTAAAAATAAAAACTGAAAAAAACCATAAAACAAAAACAAAAATCATTCTTAAAAAAAAAGATACAAAGTGAAAAAAAAAACATTATAAAAAAAATGAAAAATGAAAGGGGAAAAAACACCAAAACAAAACAAAAGTCATTCTCAAAAATTAAAAAAAAAAAACTGAAAAGACGAAAAAAAAATCTTTAAAAATAAAAAAAGAACAAAAAACTGAAGAAAAAAAACAAGAAAACAAATTTATTTTAAAAGATTAGGAAAAAAAAAATCCACGGAGAAGAAATACCAACATTTTTTCTTAGGAAATTGGATTCGAATATTTTTTGGATGAATTATTTATCCGAATATTCTTAATTTTTGAAAATAAATTTTTATTACATAGACCAAACATGAAAATATATTTTCCATCCTAAATATACCTGAAGAAAAAATCCGCCTACCAGTATCATATCACACCCATATATTATACAGCAACTAAACCGTGTATTTCTTTCATCCGAGTAGTCAATGGGTCAGATTTTGTCAAATAGCTCACCATGGACCGACCATTTTTTTTTTCAGCATGTCATTATGGACCAGGCATCAGCAATCTGGCTAGAGCTCTTCCAGAAAAGGATGGATGATGTAAATTCTCATTATAAAACATATATATTTCATAAACCAAAACCTCAGATATGTAAAGAAATTGTCAATTCACAGTTCAAACTACGCTTTACAAATGGCACGCTCATGCCCGTTAAATATGTAATTACAAAGTGTGAAACGCAAGAATAGGAGCAAACACAAGGAAGAAGTATCGATCGAGGCCTTAGAAATAATCTGTTCCAAATTGAGATCAGATGGTCACCGGTGTTTTATGATGATTTTTCTTTGCACCATAAGAAGATCTAGACAAATTATCAATGTAAGAAACTTGCACCATAAGAAGATCTAGACAAATTATCAATGTAAAAAACTTACATAACGCGCAGAGAAGGCACTTTTAAATATGTTCGCTGGGCAAGCATGTATGCAAGCACAAGTTGCACAACAGAAAGGTCAGCAGATTAAAGAGAGGTTTAATTTCAACTTGTTACCTGTGGGAGTGGGTGGGATTTTCAATCTATACGAAGAATATTTCGACCAATGTCATCTGTGTGTCGGAAAAGTTCGGAAAATACATCGATCGTCTATTTTGGAACATATATGACAATCAAATATGTAATTGGATTTTCATATTTATTTTGATCATATATTTATGATTGGATCTTTCATATAGTGACTTTCCATATAATTGAATTTTCAATTATGGCAAGTCAATTATGATTGGATTTTTCTTAAATATATAATTGATACATATTGGAATTTATGTAACCCTTATTCATGCAAGGGTTTGTAAAAGGTTGATGCATGCAAGTTGAAAAATAACACACACAAAAAGAAAAAAAGAGAAGAAAAAAAGGTGGCAAGAGTGCTTGTGCAACTTTGGAAAGGAGAAAGAAGGATTGGAGGCCGTTTCGGATAAGGAGATCAATTTCGGGTATTTTTGTTGTCTTCTATCCTCGTGGTTGTAATCTATTTTTTGTCCTGGTGAGTTGTGGTGATACGTGTTGGATGGGGAGGAGCTTGTAGAGGGTGTATTCCTTTTATTCTATTAGTGGAGGTGCTTCAGGGTTGGACTCTGATCGTCCCGTGGTTTTTTTTGCAATGATTTTTCACGTAAAAATTTATGTGTCTGCGATTTCTGTTGGCGTTTTTGTTTTTGCTCGGTTCTCTCGTGGGACTTTCTGGTTTGGGAGAACGGTTTTCGCGCTTTGTTCCCAACATAGTGGTAACAGAGACAGGTTCTAGAGAGGTGTCAGAATTTGACAGTCAAATCAGAAAGTAGAGATTGACGCGACACCGGCACATGGTAAACCTGAACGGTACCAACTATCATTATTGACGAAGTAAGATGAAGGATTTGTTGTTCGTTAAGAAGCTGTATCTTCCAGTATTTGCGTCCGAGAAGCCTAGTGATAAATCCGATGAGGACTGGAAATTCGAGCATATACAGGTGTGTGGGTACATGCGACAGTTCGTTGACGAGAACGTGTACAACCACATTGCCAACATTGAGCACGCGAGGACACTGTGAGATAACCTGAAATCTTTGTATGCGAAGAAGACTAGGGTGAATAAATTGTTCCTGATCCGGATAATGATGGGTCTGTGGTACAAAGATGATGCGTCAATTACGGATCACTTGAGTGAGTTTCAGGGCATGGTTGACCAGCTATCCTCGATGGGAGTCAAGTTCGATAACGAGGTTCAGGAACTTTGGTTGCTGTGTACATTGCCAGACTCGTGGGAAACCGTACGAGTGTCTATGATCACTTCTACTCTGGAAGGCGTGATCAATCTGGAATTTGCCAAAAGCGGAGTAGTGAATGAAGAGATGTGGAGACATTCTCATGGCACTTCATCCACATTCCACTCGGGGGGCGCTAGTTTCAGAAAGCCGTGGAAGGAGCAAAAGCAGGGGTCCAGACGGTGGCAAAGACAAGAGCAGGGACAAGTCCAAGAATCGGTACGAGGACTCAGAGTGTTAACATTGTGGCAAGAAGGGCCACATTAAGTGGAGCTATTTCACTTGGAAGAGAGAGAAGAAGGCGAGAAGGGAAAGCAAAGTGAGAACACTACAATGACGGCCTCGACACATGGAGGCGATATGATCGTCGTAGGTAATGAGGTTGTCATGAACCTCTCCTGCGATGACAATTCTTGGCTAGTGGACTCAAGTGCTTCAGCGCATGTATATCACAATAGGACACTATTTGCTACTTACACGACAGGCGATTGTGGTGTGTTGAAGATGGGCAACGGAGATGTATCAAAGGCGGTTGCCATTGGAGATGTGCATTTGAAGACGAAGACGGGTGCAGTTCTTGTTCTTAAAGATGTTCGTCATGTCCCTGATATCCGTTTCAATCGGGTGTCGGATGGAAGGTTGGATGACGAGGGTTTCTTCAATCTCTTCAAGAACGGTCAGTGAAAGCTTTCCAAAGGTTCGATGGTAATTGCTAGAGAAAACAAGAAGTCCAGACTCTATTAGATGGAAAAGAGCGCACATGGAGCACGCGAGCTGAACGCACTACCGATGCGTCTACCGAGTTGTGTCACAGGCGGCTCAACCATATCAGCGAGAAGGGGATGAGCTACTTGGTGAATAGGAAGGTGATTCCAGGACTAAAGTTTACAAAATTGGAGAGATGTAAGCACTATTTGGTAGAAATCAAAATAGGATGTCTTTCAAAAGTCACCCAAGTTCGAAGAAGCCGGCGTTGCTCGAGTTGATTCACTCGGATATCTGCGGTCCTATAAAGGTAAAGTACATTGGTTGTGCTTCTTATTTTGTGACGTTTATTGATGACTATTCCAGGAAGGTTTGAGTCTATTCCTTAAAGACCAAGGATCAGATGATGTCCACTTTCAAAAAGTTTCAGACCTTTGTTGAAAGTGAGACGGAAAAGAAGCTACTATGTCTTCGGTCCGACAATGAAGGCGAATACATCGATCCCTTTGATGTTTATTGCAAAGAGCAAAGAATACGACATCAGAAGACTCCACCAAAGACACCACAGCTCAACGATGTAGCGGAGCGGATGAACAGGAAACTGATGGAGAGGGTACGATGTTTGCTATCAGAAACAAACTTGCCGGACAGCTATTGGGGGAGGCACTTTACATAGTTGCTTATACTATTAATTTATCTCATAGTGCTTCTTTGCAGGGTGATGTGCCTGACAAAGTATGGTACGACAAAGAGTCGCCATACAATCACCTGCGAGTATTTGGTTGTAAGGTCTTCATGCATATACCGAAGGACGAAAGATCCAAAATTAAGCCGAAGACGAGATGGTACGTCTTTGTCGGCTATGGTTAGAATGAGTTGGGCTATAAACTTGTAGCTCCCCTTCCCGAAAATTTTGAAAATATTATTTTTATTATTTATTTGTTTTAAATGGTGATTTTTAGATTTTTATAAATAATTATTTAGTTAATTATTACGGTAAATGAGTTTAGCCATGGTTGAGTTTTGAAGTACAGGATGACTAGAAATCGTGGTACGGATAGTGCAATGGCGTGCTTTGACTAGTGTATTAGTCCTGGTAGGGAAGGCCGAGCCATAGTGACTTCCTAACTAGGAAAACCATACCAAGTTACGACTTATCCCTTACCGAAGATTTTATTTATTATCTAATTATATTATTGAGTTTTAGGGAACCTGGTTGTACCGAACCTGTCTAGATTGGACCCAAGTCAAATCCAAGCCCATGTAGTCATGTAGTGGGACCAAATAGGCCTTGTAAACATGTTTGGTAAATGCAAATATTTTGTATATATTTTAGGAATTGGCAATTATTTTCTCAATATTTATTATATGTAAATTATAGGTATTATTAATATTAAATAGCATTTTGGAATATTGATACGATTTTCTGGAGCCCAGTAATAGGAGTATATGATATGCTCATCCCGGAGCTACTATTGAATTATTTTAATTACTAGTGAAATTATTATTATTAATATTAATATTATTGTGGTTATTGAGTATAAACTATTTATTATTATTAGTTATTATTATTTTATTCTTTATCAAAAGAATAAATATATGGGTGTATGTGTATGTATATATAAATAGATATTATATATGTGGATATATATATATATATATATATATATATATATATATATATATATATATATATATATATATATATATATATATATATATATATATATATATAGGAAGAAAAAGGAAAAGAAGAATAAAAAAAACATATTAAAAACCCACACTCCTCCTCAGTGGGACGAGCCCAACCCAGCAAGCCGGCCCAACCTTCCCTTTTTCCCCCGCATGTGCAGTAATCCCAGGCCGATCGCCCCCCTCATCCGCGCGTATATGTAGAACAGAGCGAGAGAGAAGTATGAAAAAACTCAAACCCTAACACGCCACCACCCTGCGCACCCCCTGGCAACCACCCCTGTGCGTGCACGTCGCCACACGCGGTCGTCGGCCGGCCAAACTGTGATAGGCCGCATGGGCAACACGAATCGCAACACAGCAGCAACAAGCCGCACGGGCAGACTTCGCAGCGACATTCCGTCGCGTACGATGAATGGTTTTGTGATTCATCTTTTTAGGCATGTCCCTAACCTATACGACATTATTTTCCTTCAAATAGTTTTAATCGCCGCTTGCTAGGATTTCCAGAAAGTCGATCCAAATATTGACCAATAACTGTTCGAAAATAGGGTATGGGACAGTCCTAACACCCAAGTTGGAAGGCCGATCAATGGCAAACCATAGACAGTCTATGAAATCTATCTGAACAGCCTCTTAGACAACCTAACCAGCATTCAAATCTTGTTTTTAGATTATTTTTATAATCAGTAGATGCTAAGATAAATTGACTCGAAAATCAAGAAATACCTATGAAAACAGTTTTCGAAAATCATGAAAACCTTCGATACGACGTGCGTCCCGCCAATCCGAGCGATGTGGTCGTGAACCGAAAGCATTAAAAGGTGCGTAATGGATTCGCGAACGTGTGGGCTTTGACGAAATTCAAATTGGCCGCGTGTGCGCGACGAATTTGATGCTTATCCGTCGAAATTTACCGTATCAGTCTCTTTGTAAAATTTTCAATTACTTTGTGCACGTTCGTCAGATCGAGACGAAACTTGCACCAACAGGACTGTATCATTTTTCTGGTCCTGTATGCCAAGTTTGGTCCGATTCTGAGACAGTTGATCGGATCGCCGTTTCGCGGGCCCCACGATCCGATTCAACGGGCGATTTTGTGCACGGCCCACCGGAATCCACAATTGGACATACCGTTGGGTTCGTAACATCAAAATGAATTTGTAAACATGTAGTTTGACGACTTTAGAGACCATTGACTCTGGCATGCTTTTCGGTACAAAGCGGGTCCAACGGCGGACACCGTTTTGACCCAAAATTACCGTTTTACCCCTGTGTCCAGAATTAAACTTAAGGACAGGCAATCCTAGCTAATTTGACTATTCTGAGAATGTTGGCAATGTCCGTTTCAGCTTTCAGATACAGTTGTGATAATTTAGACCTTATGGCTTAACAATTGACTATATTTTGTTGGATCTGTGCGCAAACTCCAGGCAAGATACATTGCCTCCCTCTATAGTTTAATTTCATATTTATAGTTTTTATATTATTAGTGTATTATCATAGATACTATATTTTTTTATAGATTTTACATGATTCATTAGCTTTCTTGTCTACTTGCTTTATCTAGTTTCTACAAACCGTATTTACCAGTTTGTGGTCATGCTTGACTTGACAGTGTAGTTATACTGGACTTAACTGTGTCTTGACTGAGTCATACCTTGTCTCACCAGTACCTTGCTTGAGTCGTATCATAGAACGAGTACGTGTAATTGAACTGCTATATCCTTGATATTGTTTCCTTGGCACCAGAGAGTCCACTCGGGACGAGGGTATTTTTCTTGACCTGTTTACATCTGTGAGTCCACACTGGGGACGAGGATGTCGATTATTTGCACCAGAGAGTCCACACTCGGGACGAGGCTGTTGACTTGGCTTGCACCAGCGAGTCCACTCGGGACGAGGGTGTTTACTTCAAGGAGTCCACACTCGGGACGAGGATGTTATACTTGCACCAGAGAGTCCACACTCGGGACGAGGGTGCCTTGCCGTGAACTAACCAGAGAGTCCACACTCGGGACGAAGGTTAGTACTAACCAGAGAGTCCACACTCGGGACGAGGGTTAGTGATTAGTTCAAACATGTGGGTCCACTCGGGGCGAGGGTTTGGTATTCCATTGATCTCGTGTTCGCTTGTTCATTCAGCAGTTCAGTTACGTATAATTGTTCTAGTGTTCGTGTTCAAGGTCACATGTTAGTAGCCACTTGTCGTAAGTCACTTGTTAGCAGTTTGGTTGTAGGCTCTTGCCATGTTAAGTGTCATTTCTTGTTATATCCTATTTATATATTACCATGCATAATTAAACTGCTAGATAGGCATATTTATATGTATCTTGCTATGTCCTCTGAGGACCTGATGATCTTTTCAGGTTTAGCGATTGCATGGAGTTAGTGGCAGAGCGGGATGGTAGATGATTGTGATGCATGTCTCAGGTATTTGTTAGTGATATTACATTGTTATCCTTTCGTGCTTTTTATTCCTTATCATGAGATATTATGTTTATTGATTCAGTTTAGAGACTCTTGTTATACTCTTGGAGTCTTATCGGACATATATGCTAGTGGGCTGCAGACCACGACCCACAGTGTTCATTTCTGTTCCTTGCACTTAATGTGGATTTGAGATATAGATTTGTTTTGCCATAATTTGGCAGTATACCATAGCCATGACAGTGTTACGTATTCGAGAGGGGCTGGTGTCCGCTTGATACATAGCTGGCTTGCTCACGAGCTTGCGTCCGAAAAGCGGGTGCGGGTCGTGATAAAACTCTACGACCCAGTAGAAAGAAAGTTCTACAGAAGCAGGGATGTAGTATTCATCAAAAATTAGACCATGACCAACACTCAGGATTTCGAGATATCTTCTGAGGATGAAGAATTGTCTGAGTTAGAGTCATTTAGCTTCGAGCAGTTTCCAGAAGGCATCGCAGAGGATCCAGTTATAGGAGAGCCAGTACATAGAGTTACTCTGAGCCTTGATCATCAGTCTGTTAATGGTGGTCAAGGTAACCCTCAGGAGGATGAGCATGCCGGAACGTAGTTCCTGAAGGGGAGAAGGCTGTTGATATACAGCCAGCACCAGTGGTTCCGTTGAGGAGGAGCAACAACAAAGAACGTCGATCATCTACGATATACTCACCGGGTGAGTATATGCTGCCGACTGACCGGGAAGAGGCTAAAAGTTTCGCAGAGGCTATGGAAGGAGATAGGTTCCTTACAGGCCAACTCCACTTATGATCTGGTGTGGGTGCTAAAGGACAAGAAGGCTTTGAGAAATCGATGGATGCTTAGAGTGAAGCAGACAGATGAC
>JANAVB010030417.1:2233610-2341110 GCA_029216955.1 Iris pallida | reverse complement strand
CCCCAGTTGACCACAGTTGACTTTTTAGACCAAAAGTCAACTATGGGTCAACACTTTACCCAATTTAGTCCCAAATTCCATTAAACTTGGACAGTTGACCAAAGTCAACTGTTAGTCACCAGTGACCTAGGGTTGACCTAGGGTTGACCTAGGGTTGACCAGAGTTGACCTGTTGACCAAAAGTCAACTGTAAGTCAACTTTTGACCTAGTTTGATTCAGATTGACTTCCAATGTTCTCCTACGACCAAGATTGACCTAACTCGACTTGTCTTGACCTAGAATGACTTAATAGGATTTAATTTGATTTAACTTTACTTTCTAAACATAGTATTGATATATCTTGTTCTCTATAGGTCCTCGAGACACTGCAGTGGATCCGGTTGACATATTTTATCATCTTACAGGCGAGTACATTCTCTGATAACTTTTTTCCAATTTATGATAACTGTTATGATTCATGTACTTAGTGTAGATATGCTTATTCCTGACACATGGTTCTCACGGATTGGTATTCCTGGATCCCGACGAGAGATGTTTCTCCTTCTTAGGTTGGGATGTATTGTGCAAGCTCCCTTGTAGCTCTTGCTCAATATATGGTCACTAATTCTAGAGAAGGTTCGCTACCTTCTCATTAGAATCCCGTGCAGTGACGTGTCCTGTTTGGATCCATTCTACCAGTTGGTTTAGGGGGAGTAGTAGCGTATGCCTGTGATCAGATCCATCCCGCATTCCCGAACAGTGTGAGTCATATACCGCACATATGACTTGCCAGGCTAGTTCTTGACAGGTACCCAAGCCGATCACAAGTTGAAACTACTGCTCACACACATTGGACATATGGCTTACCTTGACTTGTGTACATACAATGATTCCGTTCTACTTTTTTGTTCTAGCTCTAGCTCTACAGCTTACCATGCCATGATACATACATGTACACTCCGTGATTCATTGTATATGCTCTATTTACAGTCTTATAGCTTTTATTCTATCTTGAGATCTGTTATGAGATATATGTACTCGTTCCATCCTGACTGGATATGTTGACAAATATTACAGATGCTGATGAGGGTGATTGCAGTACCTACTACGGTCCGGATGACGTAGTGGGCTTAGACTAGGTCCAGCAGGGCTTAGCTCTGTCTGACGAGACTTTACCTATTGCTTAGTTAGAGTAGGTCTTTTGTACTGGACCTTGTCTCCAGTTACTTTTGAGACTGTATTACATTTGGATTGTATTAGAGACTTGGACTTGTATATTATTTGTGTTTGGACTTGACAGGTTATATTTTATCGTCCTGTTATCTTTATCTTTCAGTCTTTACTTTATCATCTTAGAGTTATGATTGAGCACTCATATATATTCATTGCTTGTCCTCCGTTCGGAGTTGACCATATTCTCGACAGGTTTTTGATATATATATAAACTGTTGTTAGAGTAGAAAACCTACAGCGTTCCACGCCATTTTTACGGTGAGGGCTGGGCGTTGTCACGTACACGTGCCCTTATAGCGGGTGCGGGTCGTGACAGTAGTTAAAGGCTACAGTCAGTGAAAGGGCGTAGATTATGATAAGATCTTTTTGCCAGTCGTCAAACAGTCGTCTATTCGAATTATGCTAGCATTGGCAGCCAGTTTCGAATTGATTGACGTGAAGACGACATTTCTTAACGTGATATTGAGGAGTCGTACATAGAGCAGCCAAAGGAATTCTGTGAGAAGGACAAGTCACACTTGGTCTATCAGTTGAGAAAGAGTTTCTATGGTCTGAAAAAGGCTCCAAGGCAGTGGTATAGAAAGTTCGAATCGTTTATGGAGGAGCATGGTTATGTACGGATGACTTCGAATCACTGTGTATTCGTTAGGTACTTTGCTGAGGTTGATTTTATTATTTTACTGCTCTATGTTGATGATATGCTACTGGTGGGTCGGAATATCACTAGGATAGCGGAGTTGAAGCGCCAACTGGGCGCGACCTTCTCTATGAAGAATTTGGGTACGGCGAAGACTATTCTTGGGATGAAGATCAGCGGAGAAAGAGAGTCCAAGCTGCTATATTTATCCTAAAAGAAGTACATTCACCGGGTACTTTAATATTTCGGGATGAACGGATCGAAGAAAGTGAGTAACCCCCTTGCGACTCACTTTAAGTTCACTGAGAAGCAGTATCCATCTACCGAGGACGAGAAGGAAATATGGAGCGGGTTCCATATGCTTCAGCTGTGGGAAGTCTCATGTATGCTATGTTGTGTACAAGGCCAGACATCGCTCACGCAGTTGGCACAGTTAGCAGGTATCTTTCCAATCCTGGAAGGATATATTGGAGTACGGTAAACTGGATCCTACGATACCTTCAGGGCATTGCCAATTGAAGACTTTCTTTTGGTGGTGACGAGCCGAAGCTGGTTGGGTATACCGACGCTGATATGGCTGGAGATGTAGACACGTAGCGATCGACTACGGGCTATGTGATGATGTTTGCTGATGGAGAGGTATTATGCCAGTCACGATTGCAGAAGTGTATTGTCTTGTCGACGACAGAGATAAAGTACATTATGGCGACGGAGGCTTGCAAGGAGTTGCTTTGGATGAAGAAGTTGCTGCAGAAAGTGGGGCTAAAGCAAGAGCAGTATACTTTATTTTGCGATAGCCAGAGTGTCATTCACCTTGTGAAGAACCAGACATTTCATAGTCGGTCCAAGCACATTGAGACTCGGTATCATTGGATACGGGATGTGATTGAGAAGAAGGACGCGACGCTTGAGAAGGTCCATGTAGGCCTCAAAAATGAAAGTCACGCTGAGTTGATCAGAACAAGTCACACAGAGTGATCCAAGAAGCAGCACAAAAGATACGCTAAGTTCTGCCTGGCCATCTCCTTTAGAAGTCACACAGAGACAGCTCAGCCATACGTCAGAATCATAATGACTGACAACACAACAGTCGAGAAACGTCTCCTCGTATGCCACGTATGCACAGAATTCGAGAGATCATCGTCGTCTTTTGCGTGATTTTCGAAATCTTCCTTAGCAAGACTCACTCTTCACCAAGTTGGCGTGACTTTGGGCTTATCTTCATTTAATGCGGCTGATAATATAATCAATGTCAGAGATTTTGTGTCAGACGAAGCGTGCCAAATCAAGACAGCTGGCGGTTTGCGTGGATTCTGAACCTTCTCCTTCCTCAAGTTTGCATGGATTTTTGAGTTATTCTTCTCAAAACCTGCGTAAATTTTGAAGTATTCTTCTTCAAAGCTTGCGTGGATTTTGCCTTCAACGAGTCTGCGTCAACGAAACTGCGTGGATTTTTTGCCTTCAGCAAGACAGCGTGGATTTCATTTCAACTGGAGTACGTGGCAGCCATGCCACCGATCTCTCTCTCGCGTGCCCAGTAACTTGCATACGACTCATGCACTAATGCCATGTGTCCAACAGTTACGGGCCACGTCCAGTAACTACTCACTAATCCTGCGTGTATTTAGAGTCTGCGTGACTTTTCAAATGCACTAGTGGTGAGGTAGTTATCTTTTCAGTTACTGTTTTGACTCTATAAATAGTGTTCTTTTTTTATTCATTGTACAGATACATTGATATCTACTGTCAAAATTTTGAGAGCTTTTCTTCTTCGCATAGTCCAAGGGATAAAGCGATCGTCTTCTAGATCGGATTCCTACAGTTGTAATTTTTCCAGATACACAACAAATAAAGAGAATTTCTTTATGGAAAACAAATTGGCGACTCTGCTGGAGAAAACCATCTCCTCTTCTGAGATGGTAACAACTCAATGCGACACTTCGTCTATCGGCTCGACGAAGAAGGTGATGACGATCAAATTCGATCAACTTGCCTATGAAGAAATGCAGCGGGCTAAGGTTGGCAAGCCCATTCCAGCCTCCATTATCACTGCCAAGTCAAAGGGACACTCTGTCTATGTCCCTAAGAATCAGTTGGCAGTCAATGGTGAAGTCTCTGCCACAGTGTCTACTCCTAACACTGGCAAGAACTCCACTGCAAGTACGCACACTCTTGTGCGCTCGAAGATGACAGTAACTAAAAGTCACGTTGACAGTACTGGCTCTTTAGACGAATCTGTTCCAGTGTGCAAATTCAATTCTAAAAGTCACGCTGACAGTACTGGCTCTTTAGCCGAATCTGTTCCAGTGTGCAAATTCAATTCTAAAAGTCACGCTGACAGTACTGGCTCTTTAGCCAAATCTGTTCCAGTGTGCAAATTCAACTCTAAAAGTCACGCTGATAGTACTGGCTCCTTAGCCAAATCTATTCCAGTGTGCAATCCCACATTCAAAAGTCACACTGACAGTATTGGCTCCTTAGCCAAATCTGTTCCAGCGTGTAATTCTAAAATCAAAAGTCACGCTAACAGCTCTGGTTCTTTAACCAAGTCTGTTTCAGCGTGTATTTCATCAGAGAAGAATAACTCCTTAGTTATCTCTTCTTCTTCACCGAGTTCTACTAGAACTGGGGGTGGTTTTCCATACAAAGTCCCTTCGAAAAGGAACAACTCTTTAGTTGTTTCTTCTGCTCCTGTAGTTTTTACTCCAGGAACAGCTTTGACTGATACTTTTGTTAGTCAAAGGAAAGGAGATGGTCTTTTGACTACTCTTCCTTCTGGACATTCTATGTCTCAACATCTGAATGAGTCTAAGAAGAAACATTCCTTAATGTCTTCTTCTTTGATTTCTTCAAATTGGGCACAGAATCTGTCCATTAAAGAGGGTCTATTACCAACTCCTAATCAAGGGAGTGGTTTAACTCTTCCTTTTCTGCAAATATCCAGATCAATGGAAGGAAAACTCCATGTTTCCAAAATTAATATGTTACCTTCCACTGATTTAAGAACAAAACTCAGCACTTCTGGTGTTAAGAAACCATACCAATTGGATATGAAGATAAAAGATCCAGATGCAGAGTATGCAAGAAATTATGTGGCTCACATTAATCACTCTTTGTATAATCAAGAGCCATCAAGACCCAAGAACAGGAAGTATATTCCTCAATCTTCACAAACAGATTTACGGGAATATCTTCAACAGAAGAGAAGGAGTAATTCTATATCAAAGGAACATGCTGAATGTGACTTCTATCCAAGAGTCATAATTCAGTGCAGATGTGAATCAACAGTTCAAGACCATAGTGATCATACTGAATGTGACTTCCAGCCAAGAGTCACAATGCAATGCAGATGTCAAAATAAACGACAGTCTGTCTTTAATAGGATTCAGTATGAACCTATGCCTGATGAAGAGGAGCCTTTGTTTGCCTCTGTCAACATGACTTCTCGGGACACCGGGGGTAGAGTTGATAGTCCAGATGGAGTATATAAAAATACCAGAGTAAGAGTCCTGGCTTCTAGTCAAAGAAATTTGATTCCTGAAATTGACTCTGAATTTCTTGGAGAATCTAACTTCCCACCTCTTCCTACTGGGGGTAATTCTCCTATAGTTGACTTTGATACACGAAACAATGATTCAGAGCATACAACATCTACTAGTTCATCAATAATCCCTCATACAGTCACGACTTACATGGTTGATGGGAATACTGATGAACCCTCTTCTTCCCTGACTCCTCAAGATCAAAGAATTGCTTCTTTGGAACAGCAAATGAAGTCTATGACTGACACAATGAAGTCAATGTATGAACTCATGACAGCTCAGTTGCAAAATCGACAGACTGTATCAGATGCCATACCAGTTGATACTGATATAAGTCCAATACAAGTTCCTCCAGCAGTACAATCCAATACTCCTGGACCTGCTCAACCAAATCCTAGTCTCTCTGGAGCTGGAGGTAGTACGCTTACAATGCTGTTCCTCCTCCTAACTATTCTCTACAAGCCACAACTCCACAATCTTCGGAAGTTGTCTCTGAAGAATTGAAAAATCTCAAAACTCAATTCGAGGCATTCAAACAGAAGGATGGTTTACAAAGGTTAGGCATCAAGCAGCCTTATCCGATAGAATGGAAGCAAGTATCATATCCTCCTAAATACAAGCCTCCTACTATCTCATTCTATGATGGAACCACTTCTCCAAGTCAGTTTATCAATCACTTTGAAGTGATGACTGATCAACTACAACCAAGTGATGCCCTCCTTACTCGGGTATTTATTGGATGTCTCAAGGGAACGGCTTATGAATGGTATAGAAGTCTCCCAGATGGGAGTATTACCTCATTTGCTGGTTTCAAACAGATGTTTCTTGAAAGGTTCTATGAAGGGCTTAATGACATGACTATGTCTGCTCTTATTAGAATCAAGCAGAAAAATAATGAATCTACAGAGGAATACATTGAACGGTTTCGAAGAGAAGCTCTGAAGATGCCTCTTGGAACTCCTGATGCTGTCACCATTGACACGTGCAAATCAAACTTGTTGCCAATCATCAGTATGTGGACAGGGTCCACTCAATTTCAAGATTGGCCTTTCTTCATAGTCAGTGCTAAAGCTGCAGAAATCAGTGCTGAAACCTTCAAAGGTTTAGGAGTGCAGATGACTCCTAAAGAAATAGGACAAGGGGCTAACAATAAAAATAATGCTCGCAAAGGAAAAGAAACTCTAGAAGTTAATCTTCAGAGCAAAGATGCATCGAATGTTCAAACTCCTGCCTCTACAACTCAACAATCAAGAACACCTCGCCCCAGAGAAGAATATTCTTTTGATGACGACGATGTCCTTGGTATCTTTGAATGTCTGCTGAAAGGTAATAAAATACAATTACCAGAGATCAAGAAACCTGATGAAGCTGGTAAGACAGATCATCCTAAATACTGTCCATATCACAGAATACTGGGTCATACAATTCGTACATGTTATGTATTGAAAGGAAAGATTCAAGAAATGATTAAATCTGGAGCTATCTCTCTTACTCCAAAAGAGAAGACCGTCACCTCCAACGTCGTCTCTATGCAATTTGGAAATTTCCCTCCTCAACTCCTTGAAAGTGGGATTATTCCTATTCCCAAGGCAACTCTTGACATAGTGAATCTTCCTCCTCCACAGTCTGAAGGATTAGTGCCAATCACTTTGGAAACAGGAGAAATCATGTGGATCCATCCTGATCTAGTGGCAGATTTTGAATCGCCTTCTCCTCAAAAGATTTCTTCTCAAAAATCCAAGAAGGCTGGAAAGATCAAGTCATGTCATATGACTTCTCTTGGGTCTACCTCTGACACAGAGCCAAAAGACAAAGAAGAAGCACTTGTTAGTGCTACTCGAACGGGGAAACCTTACCTAAAGGATTATTCTAAAAATCCTGAAGGTCCTACTGATATCCCTTCAGATGCTAAAGATGCTCCTAATGTTCCTCCCGAGGAAGAACCATCTACTGAACCTGTTCCTCCCAAGCCTACGGCTCTGGAGAAAGGTAAACAACAGGCTCGGTTTGATAAGCCAATCAAGAAGTCTTCTCCTCTTGGACTTCAGAAGCCTTACAACTTCGACATTTTGGCTCAGCTTGCTAATACTCCCGCTAGAATGTCCCTTTTTGAACTTCTACGTCTTTCCAAAGAGACTCGGGAGACGTTAAGTGAAGCACTTCTACAAGCTGACTCTTGTCTTGCACAATTGAAGAAGCCGGATGCGAAACCTGCCACTTGCTTACATTGCAACAGTGTACTGGAGATTATCCCAAATATCACCTTTACACAAGACGACATGTTACTGGAGGATAATCGACATGATCGACCTCTCTACTACACTGGTTATAGTGATACGATGAAGATAGATCGTATTCTCATTGATCCAGGGTCTGCTATAAGCATAATGCCAAAGAGTTTGTTGGATGAACTAAAAATCCCTCTTCACAAACTCTCCAAGACGGTTACTACTATCTTGGGATTCAATCAAAGCCGAAGTGAGCCTTTGGGAAAGATTCATCTGAAGCTTCAGATAGGTGATTTCAGATCTAAAGTCACTTTCTATGTGATCGAGATCGCGGGATCCTATAATCTTCTTCTGGGGAGGCCCTTTCTTCATAAAAATAATATGGTGCCCTCTACTCTTCATCAATGTTTTAAGTACATTGATAGCAATGGAAGAGTACAAAAAGAAGTTGCTGATATAAATCCCTTCCATGGAGTTGAAGCTTATTTTAATGATTCCCGAATGTATAAAGAAGAATATACAAGGATCATACAAGCTATGGAGAAAGAAGATGCACAAAGTGAGACTTTAATAATCCCTGTTAAATGTCGAACTACTCAGCAACAATCTCCTAAACCCTCTGGAGAAGATTCTTTTATCATTCCAGTGAGTGGACGGATCTCTCCGTTACCTCAGTCATCTACTCAGAATACACTGATCATTCCTGTCAGTGGGCGTACTACAGTTCATGTACCTTCACAAGATACTCTGCTAATTCCAGTTGGAGGGCAGACTACTCTTCCTACTCAAACTTCAAGGGAGCTCACCTCTTCTGAGCCATTTGTTATCGATCTTAATCGAAACAAAGCTTCTTCTTCTTCTCCCCCTTTAGTCATTGACTTGGCTAAAATCTCTAAGGCTCAGCCTTCTCTCAATGTAAATATTGTTGCTTTTACATTTAATGAAAAGTCTCCACCTTTGTAGTACGTTGATGTGTGTAATTATGTTCATAGTTATTTACATCTGTTAGATGACTTGAACACAATAACCATAGGAGTTGTACAGACTGTTCATACAGATGTATCTCTAGAACCTGTACAATCTTCATACTTTCTAGTTCCTAGCAGAAAGCCAGGAGACATTCCAATATTCTTCTACAAAGGGCCTCAAAATCCTTCTGATCTTGAAGATGATGACAAAAATGATGATACTGGAAGATTACAACTACGTCGTTATAGTCAGCAATCTAGAGACATCATCAAAAATATGGGCTATGACTTCAGGATTGGCCTTAATAATGGAAAAGGAAGAAAAATGCCTGTCCGGATTCCTCCTTTGAAATATGGAAGGACGAAATGCGGATTGGGTTATACTGCTCCTACTCCTTTCATCAACATTATCCATGAAGATCTTGAGTCTGACGAAGATAAGAGATCTGATTCTTCTAGTACCACTTCTTGGGATTCCGATACGAGTATCGGTGACTTCTATTGCAACCTTCTGTCTTCTAACATGGTTTCCATTGACCATTCTGAAGAAAGTGATGAAGACGAAGAAGAGTTTGAAATCTCACCTGAATCAGAACAGTGGGCCCAAAGATTAGATAATCAATGGGAGTTCCGTTTCGAGCAAAAAGAACCTCCGACTGAAGATAAACTTGTTCAAATAGATGTTGGTGAAGAGGGGTCTCCCAAACCAATATTCATCAGTGAAAGTCTTTCAGAAACTGATAAGAAAGACATGATCAAACTTATTCGTGATTACATCGATGTCTTTGCTTGGAGTTATGAAGATATGCCAGGGCTTGATCCTCAAATTGCAACTCACAAGCTCAACATCTTGCCGAATGCTAAACCGGTCAAACAACAACAGCGACGATTTCGTCCGGACATCATGGATACAATTGAAGCTGAAGTCAATAAACTCATTACATCTGGGTTTATTAGAGAGGAATAACATCCCGATTGGGTGGCTAATATTGTTCCTGTTCTTAAAAAGACTGGCAAGATCAGAGTATGCATAGACTTTCGCGATCTCAATACGGCATGTCCTAAAGACGAATTCCCTCTACCAATCACTGATGTCATGGTTGATAATACCTGTGGATTTGAACGAATGTCATTCATGGACGGGTATTCTGGGTATAATCAGATCAAAATGTTCCCAGAAGACGAGAAGCACACTTCTTTCAGAACGCCGATTGGTACATACTGCTATACAGTTATGTCATTCGGTCTCAAGAATACAGGAGCAACTTATCAACGAGCTATGAGTACTATATTCCGTGAACATTTGCGAAAAACAGTCGAATGCTATGTTGATGATATTGCAGTCAAAAGTCGACAAAAGAAGGATCATATCCAAGATTTGAAGACTATATTTGATCTAATGCGTAAGCATCAATTAAAGATGAACCCTACTAAGTCCTTCTTAGGCGTCTCTAGTAGTAAATTTCTCAGCTTCGTCATTACCTCTAAAGGTATACACGTAGATCCCGAGAAGATCAAAGCCATCCAAGAGATGCGTCCTCCACGCACCTTAAAAGAGCTACGAGGATTTCAAGGAAGAATTGCTTATATCAGGAGATTTATCTCTAATCTATCAGGACGCTGCAGACCATTCAACAAACTTATGAAGAAAGGTGTCTCTTTTGTCTGGAATGATGAATGTCAGAAAGCATTCGATGATATAAAACAATATCTGATGAGCCCTCTAGTATTGGTACCTCCCGTCTCAGGAATACCGTTCCTCCTCTATACTCGAGCAATGAGTCATTCATTGGGTGCATTACTCGCTCAAAAGAATCAAAATGGCCATGAACAGGCCATTTATTATCTCAGCCGCGCTATGACCGGAGCTGAACCTCGATATTCACCAGTTGAAAAAGAATGTCTAGCCTTGATGTTTGCTGTCCAAAAGACATGTCATTATATCATTGGCCAGACTATTCATGTCATCTCCAGGATCAATCCTATACGGATCATGATGAAGAAACCCAGTGTTTTGAATTCTCGATTGGCTAACTGGGGAATCCTACTTGCTCAGTATGATATGCACTATATTCCTCAGAAATCAGTCAAGGGACAAGCTTTAGCTGATTTTCTGGCTGCTCACTCAATTCCAGAAAATTCAAAACTCTATGATGAAATCCCAGATGAAGTCCTAGATTCAAATCAAATTGCTGAAGAAGATCCTACTTGGCATCTATTCTTTGATGGATCGTCAAGAATTGGTCCTAATGGCGATATTGTTGCTGGAGTTGGAATTGTTCTTGTATCGTCAGAAGGTCTTGCCATCCAAAGAGCTTATTCTCTCGATCAGCCATGTTCAAACAATGTAGCTGAGTACAACGCATTGCTTATTGGTCTTCAACTCGCTAAACATCTGAATATTCAACATTTGGAGGCGTATGGAGACTCTAAACTTATTGTCAATCAGATCAGGGGTACTTATGAAGTTCGCCATCAAGATCTGGTTCCTTATCATAGAGTGGCCATATCTATGGCCTCATCATTTAAGGAATTCTTCATTGAACATGTTAGGCGAGCATGTAACACAGAAGCTGATGCCCTTGCTAATCTTGCAGCGGTGCTGGCTATCCCAATCAAACGGCAACAAATGATCGTTGTTCGTAATCGAGAATTATTTCATCTTAAAAATAACCTGACTCTAGGACTTCCAGTTGACATTGAAGAATCAACATCTCATGACGTCAACACAACAAGAGGATTTGGATTTAGTCGTAAATCGATATCATCTTCATCCGATTCTAACATGGAATTCATCTTCAGTAACTCGACTGAGAATCAGAATAAGGATAAAGATTGGAGACTTCCTTTCTTAGATCTTGTATTGTATGATATTCTTCCGGATGATCCGAGTGAGGCAGCATCTATCAGACGACGATCACTCAGATTCTATTACAATCATACAACAAAGACCTTATATCGTCGAGCTTATGATGGTTTACTCCTTCGGTGCATTGCCGGTGATGAAGCCCAACAAGTTATTCGTGAAGCACATGATGGAATTTGTGGAGCGCATCAACCTGGGCCAAAACTTCAAGACCGTATTCGACGGATGGGATATTATTGGCCAACTATGGTATCAGATACCATTGAATATGCAAGAAAATGCAAAGCTTGCCAAATCTATGCGGATTTTATACATCAACCTTCGGAATTTCTACATCCGACGGCAGCATCATAGCCCTTCGAAGCTTGGGGCATGGACATTGTCGGCCCGATCAATCCTCCATCATCTAAAGGTCATCGGTTCATTCTCGCAATAACCGATTACTTCTCCAAATGGGCCGAAGCTATTCCTTTATCTGAAGTTAAGACGTCTAATGTCATCAGCTTTATTAAGCACCACGTCATCTACAGATTTGGTGTTCCTCGACGCATTGTTCATGATAACGGACCACAGTTCGTCAGCCAGAAATTTACTCGATTCTGTGACGATCACCGGATCAATAATGTTGCTTCTACCGCATATAATCCAGCAGCTAACGGATTGGCAGAAGCTTTCAACAAGACTATCATCAAACTCCTAAAGAAGTTTGTCTCCACTAACAAACGTAATTGGAGTGACAAGCTCGGGGAATGCTTGTGGGCTTATCGCACTACAGTCCGTAATGCTACTAAGTGTACACCTTTCTCTCTGGTGTACGGATCTGAGGCTGTTATCCCATTAGAGATTCAAATTCCTTCTTTAAGGATAGCAATCGCTAATGAACTCACTGCCGAAAATAATGATCGTCTTCGACTTCAAGAATTGGAGGCTCTGGATGAAAAACGGTTATCTGCTCAACAGAATATTGAATTCTATCAAGCTAGAATTTCAAGGGCTTTTAACAAGAAAGTCAGAATTCGAACATTTCAGAAAGGAGAACTTGTGCTTACTGTCAGACGCCCGATGACTATGACACATATGAATAAGGGCAAGTTTGATGCAAAATGGGAAGGTCCATTCATTGTCAATAAGATCTTTTCTAATGGGGCTTATCAACTCACTACTCTAGATGGTAAAGCCACTATGATGCCCATCAACGGCAAATTCTTGAAGAAGTACTACGTCTGATATTTCTATCAAGATTGTCCTCCCATCACTCTCCAGCTGTTTCATTGTTCTTTCCGAAGAATCATTCTGATATCTATTATCCCCAGTGGAGATAGGTATTCTACTTTGTATCATTTTCTCAACAAATTTGATATCCAGAAAATCATGTCCACATTACCTCTGAATTTTCTATCTCAATATCATATTTATGAAAGTGATATTTAGTCTTTCTGATTTCTGAGTCAAAAGATCAATGAATAAAGGCAAAAATATAAAGTGGGAAGGATATATCGTAAACAAATTTTCCTTAAACGGAGTTTATTTGAGACAAATCCCTCAAGAAAAAAAAAGTACATCATCATGGAAGATCACTATGATCCCTTTCATATTTGGGACGAGGACCACATACATAATCAGCAAAAGAATTGAATACATCTTTTCCTGACCGCACCAAGAATTGACAGGCAGCCAGCCTCATTGCTTCTTCTTCTTCGGTTTCTCCTGGTTCGACCAGGAAGTCCAGGATATCTTTTGGCGGCTTGGGAGTAGACGAGCTTTTGCCCATTTCCTTTTTCTGCGGAGGTGGATGTTCTTTAACACCTTCAGTAGCTTCAAGGGCGACTTCAGCCTTCTTTATGTTCTCTTCAAAAGACATTTTGGATAAAATGCGATCCTTCTATTCAAATATATGCTCTATTTATAGGCATATGGTTACAAGGTTCGAAGGGACGTATTCTTTCCCAATACTCAGTTCATCCATTCATTTCTCATATTCATCCGACGTTTCACATGTTCATTAATACTTGACGGTTCGTCCGTTCATTTATTACATTCACTCGACAGTTCATCTGTTCATCGTTTCTTAACGGTTCATCCGTTCATAATCTTCTATCAGTTCATTAAGTGGGGATTCGTTATTTATCATGTTTTCATAACCTCTGAATCAATTCCGAATCTGCTTACTCATTTGTCATGTTTTGACCTCTGTATAGAAATCAATCTATTTTCTTTCGAGTTCCTATATATTATCATGTCCATAATACCTCTGATAATATCATATACTCTAAAAACAGAAAAGATGATTTTATTATCTATCATGTCCACAATTCATCCACAAATACAAATTATTGAGCATAGAAGAATTGTCATTTCCATTCCCATTTCACCACAAAAAGTCTATTACATTTTCTTAGACTTTCCTACAAATCATAATGGAAATCTATTACAAATCTTGGATTTTCATTCTATGTACAACTGAGATCTATTTCTTCTTGGATCTTCTCTGGCAATCTCGTTGTTTGTGGCAATTCCTGGGTGTCCAGCAGGAATCAAACTCTGGTCTTATCTCTCAGACGAGAGGAGAACCACAGAGTAGGGCAACACGAAAACGTGCTGCTGCCAATACAACTGGTGGATGGGGGTAACCTCTCAAGAAAGACAGGAATGTATCCAAACCTTGGGATACAATTCCTGGTTCTGCCTTGAAAGGAACTCTACTACCCAATCTCTCGGTAGTAGAGTTAACTCCACCATCCAACTCTCGTGTATAAAGGCTCTTCCTACCATCTAAGGAAGACCCTTCTATCTTACGAAGAGTTCTGAGTTGTCTGATTTACGCGTCAAAAGCGTATGAGCTCCCTGATGTAGATGTCAGAAGAACATTGTCCATAGCATCCATATCACCAATGCCAGTTCTGAAGAAGGTTTTCAGCCAAAATTCTGCAAGAAACAGTAAAGAAAAATCAGTCAACAGAAACTGGCCAAGCAAAGACAGATGCATTCTGTTCATTTCAGGAAGATGAATTTGTCCTTAGCAAACAAAAAAAATTCGATGCGTGTATATTGAACTTACCGCTGAGTTTGCTGCTAAGGATTGACAGATCCATATCTGGTAGCATGCACAGAGATTTGACATCAGACAATATGGCTTTCCTATTTCCTTCTCATAGAAAATTCATTCTCAGAAGAGAGGAAGAAGAATGGAAAGATGAGTTTGCGTGGAGTTCATCCATCTATTTAAAGGATCAAGTGCAGGTCTATTCTTGGAAAAGATCCGCATAAATAGCGCTCGTAAATTGTGGAATGAGTGTCACGTGTACTTCGGGAGAACGTGCAATATTGGAAACAGTCAAAGAGTGCTAATTAATCTTCTTCATTAAAAGGCACGCAGATCAAACACAAAAGTTGTACTTCATTCTTTAAACAGGCACTGATGGCCTTACAAAAAGACAAAAAAAAAGAAGTGCAACAAAAGCGTAGAAAGTTACGCCCTATTTTCCAGAGCGGCTAAGTTTGATGCCTAACTCCTCTACGCTCTTAACTCCCAGGCGATGCAATAGAGTCTCGAGCATTTCACGCTTCTCCATAAGGCTCTGCCCATCAGAAGAAGACGAGCCATCCAATCCAAAGTAGCTCAAGAGGTTCTTGGCTAACTGCGTGGCGTCGTCCTTGAGCTCAATGACGACAGGTTCGGGTTCTTTACCCCCAAAGGTGGGGTCACCATGGGAACAAAAGCCCAACTTGCGTGCTTCCTCTTCATCTGCTTCCTTTGGGGTCATATTTTCGAGAGATGAAGTCAAAACTGAGAATCACTCCCTGTTTATATAACAGATCTCGTCGACAGTTCATATTCCACCATAAATTGGACGCAATCAGTCTCGGAGAACGAAGAGTCATTATGACATTTAATAAGTTCATTTGGATGTTTTCAAAGAACTTCGAAGTCTTTTCGACTTCCGAAAAATTTTGGAGCCATCTCAGCGTGACTTTAACTCATTTCATCATCTCTATTTCAAAGTATTTCGAAAATATTTTATCATTTTTCGAAAACTTTGAAGGGGGTTTTGTAGGCCTCAAAAATGAAAGTCACGCTGAGTTGATCAGAACAAGTCACACAGAGTGATCCAAGAAGCAGCACAAAAGATACGCTAAGTTCTGCCTGGCCATCTCCTTTAGAAGTCACGCAGAGACAGCTCAGCCATACGTCAGAATCATAATGACTGACAACACGACAGTCGAGAAATGTCTCCTCGTATGCCACGTATGCACAGAATTCGAGAGATCATCGCCGTCTTTTGCATAATTTTCGAAATCTTCCTTAGCAAGACTCACTCTTCACCAAGTTGGCGTGACTTTGGGTCTTATCTTCATTTAATGCGGCTGATAATATAATCAATGTCAGAGATTTTGTGTCAGACGAAGCGTGCCAAATCAAGACAGCTGGCGGTTTGCGTAGATTCTGAACCTTCTCCTTCCTCAAGTTTGCGTGGATTTTTGAGTTATTCTTCTCAAAGCCTGCGTAAATTCTGAAGTATTCTTCTTCAAAGCTTCCGTAGATTTCGCCTTCAACGAGTCTGCGTCAACGAAACTGCGTAGATTTTTTGCCTTCAGCAAGACAGCGTGGATTTCATTTCAACTGGAGTACGTGGCAGCCATGCCACCGATCTCTCTCTCGCGTGCCCAGTAACTTGCACACGACTCATGCACTAATGCCATGTGTCCAACAGTTACGGGCCACGTCCAGTAACTACTCACTAACCCTGCGTGTATTTAGAGTCTGCGTGACTTTTCAAATGCACTAGTGGTGAGGTAGTTATCTTTTCAGTTACTGTTTTGACTCTATAAATAGAGTTCTTTTTTTTTATTCATTGTACAGATACATTGATATCTACTGTCAAAATTTTGAGAGCTTTTCTTCTTCGCATAGTCCAAGGGATAAAGCGATCGTCTTCTAGATCGGATTCCTACAGTTGTAATTTTCTCAGATACACAACAAATAAAGAGAATTTCTTTATGGAAAATAGTCCATACTGATGACAATGGAGCGGACATACTCACGAAGGTTCTGCCAAGAGAAAAGTTTGAGTACTGCAGACGAATCGTCGGGATGACGAGTTCCTCCACCTAGTTGTGAAGGAGGAGATTGTTGCCGTGGATGGGGTTTCCAACCTATGTGGAGAATACTCCAGAGTGCAACGAGCGTCATCCGTGTGTCGGAGAAGCTCGGGAAGTACATCGATTGCCTATTTTGAAACATATATGATAAATATATGATTGAATTTTCATGTTTATTTTGATTATATATTTATGATTGGATCTTTCATATAGTGGATTTTCATATAATTGGACTTCTAATTATGGCAAGCCAGTTATGATTGGATTTTTATTAAATATATGATTGATACATATTAGAATTTTTCATATATGTTAGCCTTCCATGTATGGATTTTCAATATGGTAATCCTTATTCATGCAAGGGTTTATAAAAGGTTGATGCATGCAAGTTGAAAAATAACCAAAAAAAGAAAAAATAGAGAGAGAGAGAAAAAAGTGGCAAGAGTGCTTATGCAACTTTGGAAAGGAGAAAAAAGCATTGGAGGCCGTTTCGGAGAAGAAGATCAATTTCGGGTATTTCTCGTTGTCTTCTATTTTCGTGGTTGTAATCTATTTTCTATCACAATGAGTTGTGGTGATCCATGTTAGATCGGGAGGAGCTTGTAGAGGGTGTATTCTCTTTATTTCATTAGTGGAGGTTCTTCAGGGTTAGACTTCGATCGTCCCGTGATTTTTTCCATATGAATTTTTCACGTAAAAATTTCTGTGTCTGCGATTTGTGTTGGCATTTTTTTGTTGGTGTTTTTTTGCTCGATTCTCTCACAGGACTTTCTGGTTTGGGAGAACGATTTTCGCGCTTCGTTTCCAACATTACCCTCAACCATTTCTGTTTTTCAACTGGGTACTTTAAATTTTTTTCCCAACAACTTGATACCCTACAAAAAGATAAAAATAATATTGTTCATTTTTTTCTCTTTTCCCTCCTCACTCCCCCTTACCGGCTGCCCCGTACCCCTTGAATGCATCACCCCCTCACTCCCGCTCCTCCCATACGTGCAACCAACGACGATTGTGACAATGGTAGCAGCAACACCGCAGAGAGAGGGGGGCGGGGTGGTGCAGCCAGGGGGGAGCGGGGATGGGGCAGCCGGAGGGGAAAAGGAAAACGGGGCCAGCTGGGAGGGAGGGCTGTGGTGGGGTGTGACGGAGTTGGATGGGTAAGGAGGGATAATTTTGTCTATTTTTAATTTTGGGTATCGAGTTGAAAATATTCAATAGTAGATGGTATAAAATTCTCGAGTAAAAAAGTTTAGAGTATCAAGTTGAACGTAGTTAATAATTAATGATATCAAGTTATAATTAAGTTTTATTTTTATGAAAATAAATGATCATTTTGCTAATGACATTTTTTTGCACAAAGTCCCAAAAGATCTTTTTGGTGGGTCATTTTGCAGATGAAGATATTTTCATGTTAGAAATCTCAATACTTAAAGTTTTTTAAGAGTCATTGTTAGTTTTGATGGTTGTCTTGAGTTTCCAATTAAGGTTACCATAAAAAACGGATAGGCCTGAATTTGTTTAATCACCTTGTTTCGGTCAAGAATATGGCTCAATCCAAGAAGAGACTGAAAAAGAGGTACCGATATCCATAAAATTTATGTTCTACACATATTCAAAAGAATTTTGGAATTGAATTTTTTTCCAAAGAATAAAGATGGTGATAAAAATATGAACCACGAATAATCTTTGAATGTGAAAAATAATAACATTGACAAAAACATGGAAAGATGCTATACAAGCAGAAATAGATTCTCTCGTAAAACATGGTTCAGTCCTATAGTACAAAATCCAAAAATAATAAACCCGATATGTTTTGAATGAGTGTTTTGTAACAAATAAAAATATCCAAATGTATATAGCAATGTTAGTTGGTCAAGGATTCCCGAAATGATCATGAACATAATAAAAAAATAATTTTCAGTCATGATAACGTAGACAATAAATATATACATGAATTCCTCAAAAGATCTAAAATTACCAGGATATTTCTGAAGAATTTGCAAAATGAGCCATATATGGACTAAAATCATCCAGAAGAATGCAATGTCCTAGCCTCATTGAGTATATGTCTAGGAAAGAATATAATGATGATTCTAAATATCTAAGCATATTCATGAAAATATTTCCTGAATGGATTCATTAAAGCGGCAGTCTATATACATCATTCACTAAGTACACCTAGAACGGTTTGGTCAATGTGACCTATTTAATTAGTCCTAAAAAAGAACATGTTATGGATCCGGAAGTATCATATTTAAATAAAATAAGTAAAATTATTTATTGTCATTCAGCCAACACAATATCTTTATGTGAGCCTATTGATATGCACCTACACATACATAGACATTGGAATGACAATAGAAAACATTTTTAGATATGTCAAAGAAATCATTCTTGATTTATTTTAAATTCATATGAATGTGTACTTATTAGAGTAGATGTTGATTATTTATTTATTCCCCATAAGTAAATATCACAAACGAGATATGTGTTTCTAAATAGTGTTGCAAGTATTTTGAAAACCATTCAAGCAAATCACTGCGGCAACCTTGACCTATCATACTGGTACTTCATGGATCAAACAAAGAATGTGTATGGCAATGGTTTCACCAGTTCAATATATCAGAGGGAGTTGCTAGTTTTAGACATCACATACAAGCATACAAGTCTTCACGAGGATGTGGAGACAATGCATATAAATGTATATGCAAATAAAATAATAGGACGTGACGTAATATTAAAATATATTATTTAGGGGTGGATTTTTATTTGAATTGATGTACGAACAAAATATAATATATTTTTTGAGTGCAAGCATCGTACAGATGTTACTGGAGACATCTTGAAGCATGTCGTTGCTCATTGTACTCTTTTTGCTAATGAGATTTTTTTACTAATTTTCTGTTTTAGCGAGTGTGAAACCCATTATTTTTGTAGCTATTTATTTAAATAGAATTTTGTGTTATTAATTAACGCTTTCAAAATAATTATTATTATTAAATATTACTATTAATTATTTTTGGGTGAAAAAGGATTTTTGAAAATTATAACAATTTGGACTTTTGATTTTCGAGCCCAGACCCAGGCCCGAGCCCTATTTCCTTCTTAATCTATTTTTGACTTGGTTAATCTTTTAAAAAAATATTTTAGTTCCCAGCTGGTCCCGTAGGACCAGCACCCTCTCACTCACGAGTTGGACAAACCCCCCCTAACTTGGTCTTCCTATTTTTTCCTCCTCCTCAAATTCCTCTCTCCCACGTACTCACAGCCACTTCCCTCTATTATTCCCACTCTCCCCACTTCACAGCACATAAAGGAAAATTTTCTTCTCTAAACCACATCTCTCTCTCTCCCGCACTCACATCTCTCTCAGAGAAAGGAAATTAAAACTCTCACTTATCTCTCTCTCTCTCTTTCTGTGCTCAGAGTTCCCTCTCTGGAAATCCACTCCACCTTCCCAAACCCTTTTCCCTCTCACCCGAGCCCTAGATCCGGTGGAGCTAGCGCCCATCCCCGGCGAACTCCCCGTGCGCGCCCATCCCCGATCTCGGCCGCGGCCCCTTTCCGCGCCGACTTCCTCCGGCGAAGCCGCGTCCGGCCGATCGCCCCAGCGCGCGGCCTTCCCGCGCCGCTCTCCAGCCATCCCGAGGCCGCGCCACCCGCGCGCGACTTCCTGTCGCCCCTACGCCGACGAGCCCGTCTGCGTGGACCCCAGCGCCGCCCGACTCCGGCAGTGCCCCGGCTGTGCGCCCCTTCCAGCCAGCGCCGTGCCCCCCGAGCGGCCGACCACGGCGGAACCCCGCCGCCGTCCAGATCCGCGGCCTCCTCTCCCCACGCCATTCTCCGGCGCACCCGCTTTTCCCGCGGGCCGACAGCTCCACGACGAGCCCCGTCGCTGTCCAGGACCGCCCCTGCGCGTCCTCCTCGTTGTCCGCCGCTTCCCGCGAGCTTTCCCCCTCTGGCAGCGTCACCCCGACGCTGACAGTGCTGCTGTCCGCCGATAGCGCTGCCCTTCGCGGGATCTCTATTCTGGCCAGCGTGCCCTATTTCTGGATTTTTCGACGTTCGTCGCCAACGTCGCTGCTTAGGATTATTATTTTCTTTCTATTATCATCCGAGAGCTCTAGTCGAGCACCCCGAGGTATAATTCCCTGCCCCGTTGCGTTTATTTTCGGTAGTCTATGATGATAACGGTCCCCGATTTCCCTTTGGGAAATCCGGCTTAGCTTCGTGGTAGTTTCGGTTAGCTACGTTAGCATTTTCTGTGATATTGTCTGCTGAGATTTTTATGTTGTTGGTTTGATTTCGGTTTTCCCGAGTATTTCGGGAAGGTTCTGGTGGTTGAGAAATTATTTCTGTGGTTATATTTTCGGTATAAAATGGGTTATTCTTTGGTTGGAACAATTGCAGGTTTTGTTGGCGCATTTTCCAGTTTTGGGTTGTCCCGAAATAGAGAAAATGCTGCCCAAATTTTTACGAAAACTTTATTTATTTGGATTTCAAATTGGTTTTCGGAAAATGAATTTAAAACTGATTTTCGGGCGACGACCGTACCGGTCTGTGGGCCCTAGCGAAATGCAAACGCACCGGTCCGACCGGGCGTTGAGGTATTAGCTAGATGTGACGATGGACCGAGTCTGAGACTCCAAACTTTTAATTTAAAAATTATTTTATTTAATGTTTAAGTTGTTTATTATAGATAATTATTTACTGCACATTTTATTTAGGAATTAAACAGTTTTTCTCTTATTTTATGTAAAAAAATTGTACAGGGCATAAGCCCATAACTCTAGGATGATTAGCTGTGCCCCTGTATTGCATAGCGTAGATTTTTACTTTCTTTTCTGGGTGGTTGATGTTGATCTTGGGTGGTTTTGGATTGGATGTATAACCATAGTTAGAGCGTAATCTTTTCTCGTTTATAATTAATTAAGAATTAAATAAATGGATAAAATATTAGTAAGATAACTAGTTCATGATTTGTCACTGTAAGAAACTATTTTTATAGATATACTACAAAAGCACAAAGTTTTTTAAAGATAATTGGTCCTTGTTATTATTTTCAAATAATCAAATTAACCGGTTTAATCAACGCACGTAGTTTACGACGTAATCGTTAGCTGTAGTTTAAATAACAACCTAAAACCTGACTAGGACTTACTACTAGAGATTGCGACTAGCACACTTAGCTTGGTTATACAACGGTTCTAAGTCGAGTTCTCAACTGTAGGAACTCGAAGATACACCTGACGTTTCTCCTCGGTATCAACTCATCTTTCCAGTCATCTAATACAAGGCAAGTTTCGGATTACGTATTCCTGTAATTTATTTAGTAAAGTTAAGCTGCATGTTAAACCACACTGCTGACACGGAACTCTATCTTAGGGTTCAACTACTGATTGATACTGTACTGAATGTGGGACTGGGGGAATAGTGTAGGCGTTTATGACCAAAGCCCTACTGTCATAACTGTATTAGCTTACCCCTCTTACACACGGGGATAAGCCATATCGTATCGCCAGGATACTACTGCTCAACCCAAGCCGGTCATAGACGTTTGCATATTCAAAACACACAGAACTGTTTTAAACTGCTGAAAATCATTATTTCAAACTGTTTACCCTGCACTTTCTAATTACTATTTAAATTATGAGATGCATATTTCGTTCTTGCTCCCTCCTGACTGGAGACAACATTTTAGGTAACACTGAGGATGATGAGCTATACTATAATAGCTATTATGACCCGGTACTCTACCCTGCGACGGTACCGGAGCCGTCTCTGGAGGACGCTGATCCTGGGACTGCTGAACCTGATGCTTGGATAGTTTTCCCTTTCTGCAATTTTTCTTTATTTGGAGTTTGTAGTTTATTTCAGTATTTCCTTTCCAGTTGTACTTCTGAATATTTATTAAACAAGTTTCAATTCCGAATAGAACAGTTGTGACAAATGTACTTGTGTTGTTGTGAATACCTGCAATGGAACAGCTTACTGCCGCCGTCTCACCACGGTGTAGGCTGGGCATGGTCCGGTTCGACCCATTAACTTGGGATCGGGTCGTGACATGTTTTTAGTGGTGGCCCATGCAGGTCGAAACAACAACTTAGGAAAACATACCTAGAAACAATTAGAATACTAGAACATTGATTTGTCACGACATAGGTTCGATTCATATATAAATAAATATTTTTGCTTGATTATAGACCGGCAGGCTACCTTGCTTATGTGTGCGTCCTAAACCTTCCAGAGAATGACCGTTGACCAAATCCTGCTGGCGATGAGGTGTTATCTCCGGATCATACCCCATCTCCTCAACCAAGCCCAGGGTCTTTTCCCTCGCGGCTGTTTGACCGTCCTCATAGTGCATCCAGTGAAGTTTTCCCTACACTGGCGATTCCTACCTCATCTCAGACTGAGTTGCATTTCCTTGGTGGAGTATTCATTTTTGTTGCTCCACCAGTACCAGCAAACATCTTCCAAATGGTTGCCCTATTTCAAGAAATTCTGGAGTTCCAGAAAGCTCAAGATGAAGCCCAGCAGGAACAGATGAATATTACGAGAGAAGACATGAAGAACGTCAATGATGTAGCCTTAGTTATCTCCAACCAAGTTAGAGCAGAACTTTTGTCCTAGGAAGGATACCCCTGAATCTAGAAGATATTTGGGTCCCATCAAGTACTCTACTTTCCGGCAGCCTTGTCGTTAGAAGCTATGGGCTTGTAACTATTACAAGAGGCCTAGTCATCAGGCCGTTAGTTGCCGCAAGAGATTGGGACAATGTTTGGCATGTGGATCTGCTGAACATCGGGTAAAGGACTGCCCCTTATTTTTTTCTATCAAACCAGAGCCCATAACCCAGCAACACCTGTTAGGCCACAACCTAGGGACCCTCTTCCTATCCAGCAGACCCTGCCTTTACAATAAGACATGATGCATACTCGGGGTTCATAGAAAAGGAAGCAGTTGGAGACTGCTCATACATGAGCCAGAACCATGAAGAATAGTACCTAGAACCGCTGAATAGCATCATCTTTTTGGAAGTTGTAACAGGATGTCCTTAGATCAATCATAAGAGTTTTTGCTGTAATTCTCCACATGAATAGAAGTTTTTAGTTACACCCTTATGGCAGATGTTTTCCCTGATAGTCTCCCCGGATTATCCCAGATCTAGACATAGGATTCACCCCTGACCTAGTCCCCGGCTCTTTCCCTAAATTCTAAAGGATGTTACAGAGTCAACCCAAAGGTGGCCAAGAAGATGAAGGACCAGAGCAGTGCAGGCTCTAGAATATATTCAGGGTGGAATTTCACCTTAGGGAACACCTATCTTGTTTTTGCCCAAGAAGGATGGAACAACGGATGTGCATCGATTACCAGACACTAAAGAACAAGTACCTTCTGCTCGGATCGAGGATCTATTTGATCTGGTTGTGTGGAATTAGGGTGTTTCGAAGTTTGACTTAAGATTTGACTACCATCAAATCAAAGTCAGGAAAGGGGACATTTCCAAGACGGCGTTCAAACACCAAGTATGTGTAGTTTTCTGTGGTCAGGACGTTAGACTGACAAATGCTTCTGCTGTGTTCATAAATCTCATGAACAGAGATTTTCATGAGTATTTGAATCAGTTTATCTTCTCCATAGATAACATTCTGATATATTTGAAGACTGAAGAAGAGCATGAAGAACACCTGAGAAAGTTTTAGAAACTTTGAGGAAAAAGAAGTTTTATGGTAAGTTATCTGAACGTGGATTTTTGACAAAGGTGAACTTTTGGCCATGTTGTCAAGAAAAGAAATTTTGATGGAAGATAGCTGTTGTTGAAAAGTGGTACACCCCAAGTTCAATTCGGAAGATTCTTGAACTTGGCCGGCTACTATCAGAAGTTCGTGAAGGATTTCGCCAAGATCGCTGAGCCAATGACGAAGCACACTTGGAAGAATGAAGAGTTCATCTGAACGAAAGTTTGCCAGGCGGCATTGAGGAGCTGAAGAAGAGACTTACCACTACACCAATCCTTGCGCTACCCGCGGGAACCTGTGGGTTTTTCAATTTACAGTAATGCCTCTGGAAAAGGACTGGGCTGCGTTCTTCAACAACATGGGAAAGTAATTGCTTACACATGTAGGCAACTATAGACTCATGAGAAGAATCATCCCACACCTAATTTGAATTGCTGCAATTATCTTTACTTTAAAGCTATGGAAGCATGATTTTATGGAAAGGGAGTAAAAATATGTACGGACTACCAAAGTCTGAAATATGTCTTCACTCAGGAAGGGCTGAATGTTAGACTAAGAAGATGGTTGAAGCAGATGAAGGTTTTCGACATCAACCTGCAGTACCATTCCGACATCGAGGAGTTTGGACTGGAGATTATACTACCTGGAGATAGAAGGACGGAGCTGGATGCTGATTCAGTATTGATGAAGTTCGAGGCTGAGGGACAAAAATCAAGAGAACGTAGTTTCAAAACGAGGCACTTTGCAGGCTTAGAGATCAAGTGTTGGCAGGAACACTTGAGGGTTTCTAAATTGATCAGCATTGGAATTCTGAAGAATGGTGCGAGACTTTGCGTATCGGCTGACAAACGGAGGAGCGAGTTGATGAAAGAAATGCACCAGTCGCAGTATTCCATAAATCCAGGAGATAATAAGATGTATCGGAATATGCCTCCATTGATTGGTGTTATAGAATAAAGAAGGACAATTCCAGGTATGGGATTAGATGTAAATTTGTCAACATGAGGAATTTAGCAAGAGGACAACAAGTTTGTTGGAGCCGCTGGACAATATGGAGTGGAAGTAGAAGCATATAACAATGAACTTTGAGTAAGGATTGTCTTGTTCCCAAGGAGGGAAGGGCACCAATTGGATTATAATAAACCGACTGACTAAGTCAGCACACTTTATTTTCCTTCAAAGTTGGTTTATCCACTAAGAAGTGGGCAGCATTGTACGGGAAGCACATCTACCGGATTCAGGGAGTACCACGGGACGAGCAATCAGAGAGGTCAATCCAGACGCTTGAAGATGTATTGAGATTTTGCGTCTCGAAATTTGGTAGGTCTTGGGAAGACCAAATTGCATTTGGTGAAGTTTCTCCTACCAGAGGAACAATCAGTTTTGACGGAGCCGGAATTGAGGCCAAGAACATCAGGCCATTTGAAGTTTAAGACGCGGTGGAAGTAGCGTACCAGTTAGCTCTACCAGCTAATCTTGAGAGTGTGCAACGACTCCTACGTCACAGCTCAGACGTTACATTTCGGATCCGAGTCACATTTTGGATAATTCAGAGCTGAAGATTGGAATCAACCTTTTCAGTGCCAGAGAAACCAGTTGCAAGCCTAGTTAGAGATGAGAAGAAAATCAGAATTTGAGCCATCACTTAAACTCCTATTTCTTATCTTTTCTTTTTCCCGTTCTAAATTTGACTAATGCTGCTAAGTTAGCCTAGTTTTGCAAGCTATCTCTTTAAATCAAGCTTGATCATGACGATATTTTATTGGGTGCACCCACTAATATATTGTCTAATCAGGACCGGTGCATGATGGTCTGATCAACCTCGTGTACTTTGGTTCGCTTTTGTATTCTTTCTGCATGGATGTCACCATAAATAAAACTTGTCCCTAAACCGTCTCATCCATGACTGCCTTGAAAATTTTATGGTTGGACCTGAGTTACGGGCGCAGTACCCGTACCTGTTTGTCTTTTCTACCTTACTTTAATTTCGAGGACGAAATTTTCTAAGGAGGGAAGATTGTGAAACCCATTATTTTTGTAGCTATTTATTTAAATAGAATTTTGTGTTATTAATTAACGCTTTCAAAATAATTATTATTATTAAATATTACTATTAATTATTTTTGGGTGAAAAAGAATTTCTGAAAATTATAACAATTTGGACTTTTGATTTTCGAGCCCAGACCCAGGCCCGAGCCCTATTTCCTTCTTAATCTGTTTTTGACTTGGTTAATCTTTTAAAAAAAATATTTTAGTTCCCAGCTGGTCCCGTAGGACCAGCACCCTCTCACTCACGAGTTGGACAAACCCCCCTTAACTTGGTCTTCCTATTTTTTCCTCCTCCTCAAATTCCTCTCTCCCACGTACTCACAGCCACTTCCCTTTATTATTCCCACTCTCCCTACTTCACAACACATAAAGGAAATTTTTCCTCTCTAAACCACATCTCTCTCTCTCCCGCACTCACATCTCTCTCAGAGAAAGGAAATTAAAACTCTCACTTATCTCTCTCTCTCTTTCTGTGCTCAGAGTTCCCTCTCTGGAAACCCACTCCACCTTTCCAAACCCTTTTCCCTCTCACCCGAGCCCTAGATCCGGTGGAGCCAGCGCCCATCCCCGGCGAACTCCCCGTGCGCGCCCATCCCCGATCTCGGCCGCGGCCCCTTTCCGCGCCGACTTCCTCCGGCGAAGCCGCGTCCGGCCGATCGCCCCAGCGCGCGGCCTTCCCGCGCCGCTCTCCGGCCATCCCGAGGCCGCGCCACCCGCGCGCGACTTCCTGTCGCCCCCAGTCCGGCGAGCCCGTTTGTGTGGACCCCAACGCCGCCCGACTCCAGCAGTGCCCCGGCTGTGCGCCCCTTCCTGCCAGCGCCGTGCCCCCCGAGCGGCCGACCACGGCGGAACCCCGCCGCCGTCCAGATCCGCGACCTCCTCTCCCCGCGCCATTCTCCGGCGCACCCGCTTTTCCCGCGGGCCGACAGCTCCACGGCGGAGCCCCGTCGCTGTCCAGGACCGCCCCTGCGCGTCCTCCTCGCTGTCCGCCGCTTCCCGCAAGCTTTCCCCCTCTGGCAGCGTCACCCCGACGCTGACAGTGCTGCTGTCCGCCGACAGCGCTGCCCTTCGCGGGATCTCTATTCTGGCCAGCGTGCCCTATTTCTGGATTTTTCGACGTTCGTCGCCAACGTCGCTGCTTGGGATTATTATTTTCTTTCTATTATCATCTGAGAGCTCTAGTCGAGCACCCCGAGGTATAATTCCCTGCCCCGTTGCGTTTATTTTCGGTAGTCTATGATGATAACGGTCCCCGGTTTCCCTTTGGGAAATCCGGCTTAGCTTCGTGGTAGTTTCGGTTAGCTACGTTAGCATTTTCTGTGATATTGTCTGCTGAGATTTTTATGTTGTTGGTTTGATTTCGGTTTTCCCGAGTATTTCGAGAAGGTTCTGGTGGTTGAGAAATTATTTCTGTGGTTATATTTTCGGTATAAAATGGGTTATTCTTTGGTTGGAACAATTGCAGGTTTTGTTGGCGCATTTCCCAGTTTTGGGTTGTCCCGAAATAGAGGAAATGTTGCCCAAATTTTTACGAAAACTTTATTTATTTGGATTTCAAATTGGTTTTCGGAAAATGAATTTAAAACTGATTTTCGGACGACGACCGTACCGGTCTGTGGGCCCTAGCGAAATGCAAACGCACCGGTCCGACCGGGCGTTGAGGTATTAGCTAGATGTGACGATGGACCGAGTCTGAGACTCCAAACTTTTAATTTAAAAATTATTTTATTTAATATTTAAGTTATTTATTATAGATAATTATTTACTGTACATTTTATTTAGGAATTAAACAGTTTTTCTCTTATTTTATGTAAAAGAATTGTACAGGGCATAAGCCCATAACTCTAGGATGATTAGCTGTGCCCCTGTATTGCATAGCGTAGATTTTTACTTTCTTTTCTGGGTGGTTGATGTTGATCTTGGGTGGTTTTGGATTGGATGTATAACCGTAGTTAGAGCGTAATCTTTTCTCGTTTATAATTAATTAAGAATTAAATAAATGGATAAAATATTAGTAAGATAACTAGTTCATGATTTGTCACTGTAAGAAACTATTTTTATAGATATACTACAAAAGCACAAAGTTTTCCAAAGATAATTGGTCCTTGTTATTATTTCCAAATAATCAAATTAACCGGTTTAATCAACGCACGTAGTTTACGACGTAATCGTTAGCTGTAGTTTAAATAACAACCTAAAACCTGACTAGGACTTACTACTAGAGATTGCGACTAGCACACTTAGCTTGGTTATACAACGGTTCTAAGTCGAGTTCTCAACTGTAGGAACTCGAAGATACATCTGACGTTCCTCCTCGGTATCAACTCATCTTTCCAGTCATCTAATACAAGGCAAGTTTCGGATTACGTATTCCTGTAATTTATTTAGTAAAGTTAAGCTGCATGTTAAACCACACTGCTGACACGGAACTCTATCTTAGGGTTCAACTACTGATTGATACTGTACTGAATGTGGGACTGGGGGAATAGTGTAGGCGTTTATGACCAAAGCCCTACTGTCATAACTGTATTAGCTTACCCCTCTTACACACGGGGATAAGCCATATCGTATCGCCAGGATACTACTGCTCAACCCAAGCCGGTCATAGACGTTTGCATATTCAAAACACACAGAACTGTTTTAAACTGCTGAAAATCATTATTTCAAACTGTTTACCCTGCACTTTCCAATTACTATTTAAATTATGAGATGCATATTTCGTTCTTGCTCCCTCCTGACTGGAGACAACATTTTAGGTAACACTGAGGATGATGAGCTATACTATAATAGCTATTATGATCCGGTACTCTACCCTGCGACGGTACCGGAGCCGTCTCTGGAGGACGCTGATCCTGGGACTGCTGAACCTGATGCTTGGATAGTTTTCCCTTTCTGCAATTTTTCTTTATTTGGAGTTTGTAGTTTATTTCAGCATTTCCTTTCCAGTTGTACTTCTGAATATTTAATAAACAAGTTTCAATTCCGAATAGAACAGTTGTGACAAATGTACTTGTGTTGTTGTGAATACCTGCAATGGAACAGCTTACTGCCGCCGTCTCACCACGGTGTAGGCTGGGCATGGTCCGGTTCGACCCATTAACTTGGGATCGGATCGTGACAGCGAGCCAATGTAAGTTACACTTTACTAAATTACTGAAGAATCAAAATATTATTGTGCCCTATTTTTTTACTATGATTTTTCACAAAGATGGATTTTTTTTAGAGTTTTTTAAGACAAAAATTGTTATGATTTGTGAATAAATTAAAATGATGAATGTTCGCATTAAGATTGAAATTATAGTAATTGGTTCGTTTACAAAGAAGAAGGTGGCACAAAGGATAGAAGGTTCTCCATATCCCAATATTATTTCGTGACACATGGGCTGATTCAAGTTCTTTGGATTTGGCTAATTATATGGGCACATCCAAATATGATCATGGCTAGTCCGGATTGTGGCTAGCCCAATTTTTTTTATTTTTCACAAGGCTAGTCCAATTTTTTGATCTTGGCTATCCCAACTTCCTCCTCCCCCCAAACTAGGCCATTTTTTCCCCTTCTTGCAAAATTCCTCCTCTCTCTTCCAAAACCCTCACCCTTCTCTCTCTTCTTCTTCCTCTTATCCTCCACCTCTTCTCAATCCCCAACATCTTTTTCTTCTCATCCACAACTCCTAAATCTCCAATATCTTACACTTCTCCTCCACTATCCTCTTCTTTTGAAGAAATTAATTCAAGGACTGCATAACCCAATACCTGAAGAGAAAACTCCGCGTCGACAAGGACTGGCCAATTTTCGGGCAATCCTACAAACTGAATAGACTGCCAAAAAACTGGGCAGTCCTAAGTCACAGCATGTGAAACTTAGGACTGCCCATTCTTCTGGCAATCCAACATACAGACTGGACTGCCAGATAGTTGGGCAGTCCAAAGTTACACATGCTGTGAGTTGGACTGCCCATTCTTCTGGCAATCCAACATACAGTAAGGACTATCAGAAAAATGGACAGTCCTTTGTTTCACATGTTGTGACTTAGGACTGCCCAATTTTCTGGTAGTCCATTCAGTTTGTAGGACTGCCAAAAAATTGGGCAGTCCTTGTTTACACTAGTTGAACAACAATATTATGGTTTCCACCAATATTAGGGTTTAAACCCCAAACCCCATTGTTGGGACATAAAATCGAAAATCAAAATGGAAAAAAATTAGGGTTTAAATCCAATTATACTTGGAGATAGTGAGAATGAGTTGAGAAAGAAAATTAGGGTTTAAACCCCATCAAAATTCTCATTTTTGTTGTTTTTGTTGTTGTTCTTCTTCTTCTTGGATGAGTTGAGGAAGAAGAGCAAAATTAGAAAAATTTATACCAAAGAGTGGAATAGCCATGATAACTTTCTTTAATGACAAACTTGTAAATAAACCAAAGTTCAAAATGGGCTAGCTTTGATCATATTTGGATGTACCCATATAATTAGCCTTTGGGTTTGGGCCGTATCGGTTCATACAGAACCATAGGGGTGAGCATCGGTTCGGTTTAAACCGAACCGAATATGCGAAAACCGAAATAACCGTAAACCGTATTTCTCAAAACTGAAAACCGAACCGTTTTTATAAAAACCGAACAAAATCGAACCGAATTAATTCGGTTCGGTTTTCGGTTGGTTCGGTTTCATGGACCAATGTGCATGGCCTTCAAGTTTTCAGCAAAATGAGCCTACTTAAATAAAAAAAATTAAAAATATATGACATTATTGTATTTATGAATTGTTATATTACATAGAGTGAAAGATATTAGTATATATAGATTGAGGGTAGATAGAGAGAGTGCTCAAAGAAGCACCGACATAGAATAGGAGAAGAGAGTGCGCTCAGTTAGGGATTAATAAACATTAGTATATGTATTACATAGAGTGAAAGATATTAGTATATATAGATTGAGGGTAGATAGAGAGAGTGCTCAAAGAAGCACCGACATAGAATAAGAGAAGAGAGTGCGATCCAGTTAGGGATTAATAAACATTGGGAGGATTTATGAAATGCCCAAAAACTAAAAAAGTTTTATGTAAAACCCACTGCTAAAAAAACTTTCATCGCGTGCCCAGAATTAGAGAAACTTATCCAAAGCGGGTTCCAAATGACCATTTTGCCCTTCCTTTTAATTTATTGAAAACACCCACGAAACTGCTCTTAAAAAAACGTTTCGATACTTCATCTTCTTCCATACGCTGCTCACTTTCGAATATAGGTTTTCTCCTCAAAAATCTTCAAAAACTCGTCGGAAAATTTCGGAAAGACCGGGACAAACGGCAAAAGTGCTAAAACGGAGGTTCAAACATCATTTTTTTGCGATTCTAAAATTTCGGAAGGCCGTCTACTTTCAGTCTCCTCGACGATACGCTCATTTTGCGACAAAAGGGACCTCGTTTCGACCTCCCAGTTAAAAGTTATGGCTCTCCAAAGTTTTAGCTGACCATAAAATGCAGGAGAATGGTCATTCTCCGTGTTAGAACACGAAAAATGTTAATTTCGCATGAGGGTGGTCATTCTCCGTGTTAGTAACACCGTCTTAATTTACACGGAGAATGACATTCTCCGTGTTACTAACACGGAGAATGGCATTCTCCGTCTTAATTTACACGGAGAATGACCATTCTCCGTGCTAAATTATACGGAGAATGACTATTCTCCGTCTTAATTTACACGGAGAATGCCATTCTCCGTGTAGTTTATCACGGAGAATGTTCATTCCAGTGTTAAAACACAGGAGAATCATTCTCCGTGTTAGAAACACGGAGAATGCCATTCTCCGTGTTAAATAAAACGGAGAATGTTATTCTCCATGTTAAATAAAACGGAGAATAGCATTCTCCGTGTAATTTAGCACGGAGAATGGTTATTTCAGTGCTAAAACGCAGGAGAATGGTATTCTCCGTTTTAAATAAAACGGAGAATGGTCATTCTCTGTGTTAAATAAAACGGAGAATGGTCATTCTCCGTGTAATTTAGCACGGAGAATGGTCATTTCAGTGTTAAAACGCAGGAGAATGGCCATTCTCCGTGTTAGAAACACGGAGAATGTCATTCTCCGTTTTAAATAAAACGGAGAATGGCATTCTCCGTGTTAATTTACACGGAGAATGGTCATTCTCCGTGTTAAATAAAACGGAGAATGGTCATTCTCCGTGTAATTTAGCACGGAGAATGGTCATTTCAGTGTTAAAACGCAGGAGAATGGCCATTCTCCGTGTTAGAGAATGCCATTCTCCGTTTTAAATAAAACGGAGAATGGCATTCTCCGTGTTAATTTACACGGAGAATGGTCATTTCCAGTGTTAAAACGTAGGAGAATGGCCATTCTCCGTGTAATTTAGCTTTTTCAGGAATAAAGAGTTCCGTTCTTCTTTCAAAGCGATGATAATTCTTATGGAAAAGAAGAAGAAAGATCTTCTCTCCACAATTGACGTCGATGAAGATGATGATGATGGTGATGATGATGACAAGCGATGATCTGAGTTCGACCGAAGAAAAGCACACCGAACTACGAACGATCTTTGCGATCTCTGCTGAAGATGAGAGCAATGGAATTCAGATTTTCCGTGAAGAAGAAGAAGACGAAAATCGCAATCCAGATCTGAGTTTTTTGAATTCAAATACATATAGATGACCAATTCGCGCGGAGGGGTAGTTTCGGTATTATAAAAATAGCAGTTTTCAGCGGGTGGCATCTAAAAGGGAATTTTGGAATATTTAACGTGAAAATACTTAATTCTGGACATTTCATAAAACTCATCCAGCGGGTGGGCATTTCATAAAAGCCCATCCCGAAATTGGGTTTCTCAGCAATTTCCAGATAAACATTAGTATATATATATTGTGGATAGTTTGATAAATTACTAAATCTAAATCGGTTTTCTGTTCGGTTCGATTTTCGGATGAAGAACCGAAAACCGAACCGTTACTTCAAATTTTCAAAATTTTAAACCGTAAACCGAACCGATAACCGAAAAATCGAACCGTTTGTCGTATTTCGGTTCGATTCGGTTCGATTTTCGGTTTTCAACCGTTATATGCTCACCCCTACAGAACCACTTCCTTTGTTTCTTCTCTTCCAACTCTCGAAAACCCCTAATGGCAGCGGGTCCCACCGGCCGATTCCTCGTCGTCAACGGCGTTCCGCTCACCGGCGGCGTCGACGTCCCTCCCGTCTCGTCCCTCCTCGAAACAACCTCTGGTAACCTTACCGCCCCCTTCCCTCCGGTAACCTCACCCCTAGCTAATCAATCTAACCTAGTCTCACCGCAGGTGCCTACACCACAACCCGCACCCACAACCGCGCCTCCTCCGTCCTCTTCCTCGACCGCCACCTCCGTCGGCTCGCCGAGTCCGCTCGAATCCTCGCCGAGTCCGGTCACCTCCGGTACGCCCCCGCCCCCAGCGCCTCCGAGATCGAGCGGTCCGTCCGCCGCTCGCTGCGCGCGGGGATCCCTTTGGCGGCGCGCGACCGAGAGCGCGCCGGCCGAGACGACGAGATTGCCATCACCGCTCTGGTCCGAGGAGCCGACGTCTATCTCCACCTGAGGTTCTACGCTCCTCCCGTCTTCCCCGCCCGTGGGGCCCGCCTGGTGGTCGCCGGGAAGGGGAGGGAGATGCCGACGGCGAAGTACTCGGATTGGGCGCGGTGAGGAATCGACGGTTCTGGTGAATTATTGGTGTATTTTGATTATTTATGTACATTGATTTGGTTGGATTGGGAATTTTAGGGTTAGAAAAGGGATGGAGAAACTGAGGCCTCCGTCTGCAACGGAGCTCTTGCTGTCGAACGACGGAGACAGTATTCTCGAAGGCAGCGTGACGAATTTCTTCGTTGTTGCTCGCAAGGTACGGTCGTTTTGATTGCAGTGCTTGATCGTTCCGCTGCGGCCTGCACGCAGCAATTATGTGGGTTTTATGCTTTGGAATATCATCAAACATTTCGTAGGCATAGGATGCATTATAAAGAAGTCTTCAAGAATTTGTTCAGTTTAGATGTTTTATGTTTAGTTTTTTTTTTTCCTTTCATTTATAAGTGAATTTCACTAAACTAATTCTGTGTGAGGCCTCGCTTATAATGAATTTGTTTTCGTTTTTCGCACTTATAAGTAATTTTCACTTATAAGTGACTCCAAATTCATAGGTAATTTTTTTTTTCCCACTTATTGGATTGTTTAAGTACTTATTGCATCCGAAAAGTCTATTATGCTCCTGTACAAACTTATTATTATTTTTCACTTGTCCAAATTCTAATAGAAATGTTTTCCTATATATAAACCTAATCACCCCTTCCTCTCCCCCTTTTCCTTCCTAACAACCAAGAATCCCCTCTCTTTTCTGTCCAAAAAAATCCAAAATTCTTTAAAAAACAGCCTCATTTTTCAGCATCTATCGCGGCTTCGCGGGATTAGCTCCTAGCTCCGACGTCCAAAACAATCCAAAATTCATCTAAAAAATAGTCTCGTTTTTCAGCATCTATCGCGACTTCGCGGGAACAATCTCGTAGTTCCGACGCCCGAATCGTTTCTATTTTTTTTTTTTTGGGAATCGTCTCGTGGTAACCTTTCTGAATCTATAATTTAATTAGCAAAATTCGTACTCATTAATTCTGTGGATCAATTTTAGTATCAGTTGTCTGAATCATGGACGCATCTCAATGATTTGGAGATTCCGGAAGATCCACAATTTTGAATCATGATCCGTTTAGTTTTTCAGAAATATAACATGAAAACCTATAACATACTAAAATTTGAGAATTTTTGGATTCTGTTCGATATAGTAAATATTTCGTAAAAGTTTTTATCTAGGAATTTCTACCGAAAGCCTAGTTTTCAACATAGAAACTGTATCTGTTGTATCTCCGAAACATTTTGATATTTGTATTTGTGTTGAACTAAATTACTAAGCATTTTGGTACTTGTAGTACAATATTTTGACTTGTATATTTTTGGATTGTCATATATTACCATATATTATATGAGAGGGCATAATGGTAAAATATCACTTATAAGTGCAAAAAAAAAACAACAAAATTACTTATAACTGATTTTTTTTTTTACTTACAAGGGAAAAAAAAGAACATGTTTTATAAGTGCACTTATAAGTGAAATGGAGTAAGTGGCACTTATAAGTGAAAAAAAGAACACCCCTTTAATTTCATGTTGTTTAGTTGGAGTCTGATGGTTAAGAGGTTTTTTTCTTCTTCCATAACTGTATGTATGTAAAGTGCTGGGCACTATTAAGTGCAAATACTAGTTTTTTATAATTATATACTCCACTTTAAAGTGCTCTTGTTTGTATTATAAATGTATGAATTGACTATTTCTCAAATATTATGATATTATTTTAAACACAAATTCACTAGTACAAATTAAAAAAAAAGTTATTATCAAATACTTTTATCAACACAACATATATCTAATTTTTTCCTCAAGTTCACCTTCAAATAACAATATAATAATAAATTATTTAATAATTTGGAAACTAGTTTTTTTTTGGCACGGGAAATAATTTAACTAATTTTTAAGCCAAATGTCCACTCTGGACACCAATTTTTTTTTGTGTGGATAATTTGGGAAATTTGAAACTCGTTTTTTTGTGTTTCTAGCAAGGGTTCAAAGTATCGGTATCAGCCAGATCGGATCGGATTTCAAGGTGTCCAATTAGATACTCAAGCAAAATAAAGATATCGGTCGATACTCGATATGACCGATACAACCCGATACGAACTAAAACAGGCATAAATAGGACCAAAATCAAACTATTTATATAAATTACCTTTATTAGCTAATTGTAGATATCTTTCCGATGAAACCCTTTTCTCCTTTGTTGTTGCCCCTTCTCTATTGCATGTCAGGTCTAAGGTTTTTAGTCCTATCGGGACGGATCTGCATAACCCTCTACGGACCGGAGTTTTACTGAAAGCTTCAAGAGTCCTCCAGAATATGGTGGAGTATTCTTGAAGATTCATGAAATCTCCATAGCCTTTTAGATGTTCTAGAAGCTTCCTTAAGAAATATCTATGCCCTAGAATTATCCCTCGAATATTTTGTTTCCAGAAGTTTCATGTAAGCCCTTTGAGGTAGTATAAATAAGGAAAATGCCAATTTGTTCCTCACCACTTAAGAAGTAAGTTTTCGATCTTCCAATCTATCTATCTTTTGCATCACATTGTTCTCATTTTCGCCTTAGCGATCTAGCTATACGTTTGGGCAAGACTGGCAAGAGTCTTCGAGTAGGTAGCTTGTGCGCCGCACAGGTCGAAGTGTAGGCAAAAACACTAAGTCCGTGATAAGTGGTATCAGAGCGAAGGTCGGTTGGTGCCATGTCGACATCTGAGATTATCCAAGAGAAGCCCGCGTCGCCTAAGGAGGGGCACACCAAGGCTCACAAGAAGGGCAAGAGTAAGGAGTCTACGATGTAGCGTAGCCTGGCCGATCATGCCGAGCGCGTTGAGGTCTTGGAGACGGGTTTGAGGGACATAGAGATGCGCACTGGCTCCGTGGAATAAAACAGCACGAGGCTAGTGGAGTTCTACGATGGGTTGGAGAGTGACGTCGCTTCATCCATAGCAATTTTTCGGGAGCAACTCCAAGAGATCCGATCCGCACTTGAGGAGGAGCTCAAGGTGCATCGTGCGTAGATTGAGGCTTTGTGCGGAAGGTTTGATGCTCGTGGTTGAGAGTTGTGGAGAACTTAATACCAAAGTTGCCATATTGGAGAAGGCCGTTGCGAACAATAGACCTTCGAGTAGGGAGGCACCGAGACGGAAGATCTCTGAGCCAAAATCCTTCGACGGGGAGCGAGATGCCAAAGAAGTTGAGAACTTCTTGTGGAACGTGGAACGATACTTCAAGGCGTTGCGCATCAACGATAATGCTGAGAATGTGGATTTTGCTTCACTCTACTTCAACGACGATGCAATGATGTGGTGGGTGCCATAGGTGCATGGAAACCGTATGTGAACGTATATATAATTTGGTGAACTTTCTAGCCATCGTAATCAATTCATGCAAGTATTTGATAGGCAGAATTAACATAACTACGATAAATCTTATCCATGACAGAGCATGACGTTGCAGTATCATGTTCTTTCCTGTTAGTTTTATATCAAGAGCTTGTAAACAATGTGTAGGTGAGGGTCACTGGCAATTCAAGCCATCCTGGACATATAGTTTGGTCGATACTGCGACCCTTTCGGTGCGGGTAGCTAGTCCCGCTAAAAGTTTTGAATGACCCGTGCTAGCATCCAGCACAGCTATTTTGCATTCCTCCTAGGTCGAATCGGTCCCGTGGCCCCGAGTTGCCGTTCGAGGAAGCAAAACTTTGTGCACAAGTTGTCCATGAACGTGCTAGACTAAAACTAATTACTCTAACATGGTCTATGAAATCTTAAAGAGCTAGCCAGTTCCAATGTGTTACACCTTATCGCTGCAACATTCATTCATAGCATCAATCTTTGCAGTTCTATGACGTATATGTAAGGTAAAACATGTAACAATTCTATAGCAGAAGTACTTAAGTAAAATATGCATAGTTCTATAGAAATAAGCAGTTATGTCCGTACATTTACATCTAACATTTCATTCGCAACGATGTTATCGATTGATTTGAAAACAAGAGGGTAAAGGGGGAGAAGGGTCAGCCACTCACCTTGATATGTTTGAGGCGAGAGAAAAGGAAGGTTGTGCTAGACGGCGCCTACGCGATCTCATGAAATCGCATAAGCAACGAATTATCACTCTACCCTTCTATTCTGAGTTCGATATGAAATGCAAAGTTCGAAGAACGCAAGTAATAAAATCCATCGAAAACATTTACGAAAACGTATTCATAAAGCCAAAGCCAAAGAAGCAAGTACAATATGAAAAACAGAGCAACGGAACATCTCTTCCGACTCATCCGCATAGTCCATCCTCGAGGTGCAACCTGTTGAATATGAGACTTGATTCCGAAGAAACCATACCATAACGAGGAAAGGATCTTAATTCAATCGGTCCTGACCAATCGATAGCGACAATGTTTCATAACCGTGTATCCCGCATCGCAACGGAGAAAGGGGAATGGAGTTGGGACGGATACTACATCTTAACCAACTAAGAAAAAGTTTCGTATTTGAAACTTAAGAATATAACCTACCTCTAAGAAAGCAATGAAGGGAACTTCTTCATCTCTGATTCAAGTTCCTGGGTCGACTCTTCGACCGAATAGTTCCTTCAGAGTACACGAACGAGGGGGATCGTACGATTTCGAAGCAATTTATCCTTGCCCTCTAAGATCTGCACAGTTTCTTCCACGTACGGTAAGTCCGCCTTCAGCTCTAACTTACCAAAATCTACTATGTGGTTCAGATCGTGGATGTACTTTCGCAACTGAGAGACATGAAAGATATTATGCACATCCGATAGTGCTTGCGGCAATGCGATTTGATAAGCTACTGGGCGACTCGCTTTAGTATTTCGAAAGAACCAACAAATCTTGGACTCAGCTTGCCTTTAGCTCCGAATCTGGTGACTCCTCGCATGGGCATTACTTTCAGAAACATGTGATCGCCTTCCAAGAACTGATGTAGCGCCTCGTTTCGGCCCCTATACTCGCACTTCTAGATGGGGGAGAGGGTTTTCAAATCTTCAGTGATACTTCAGGTCAGGGCTTGGGATGTGCGCTCCTGCAACGAGACAAGGTGATATCTTTCGTCTCAAGACAGTTGAAGCCGAACGAGTAGAACTATCCTACGCATGACTTGGAGTTAGCGGCAATTGTGTTCGCGTTGAAATTGTGACAACACTATCTTTTTGGCGTGGCGTGCATCATCTACACCGATCACAAAAGTCTCGAGTATCCATTCACCCAGAAAGAGCTGAACTTACGACAAAGACGTTGGCTAGAACTAATCAAGGAATATGATTAACGATTGACTACACGCCGGTCAAAAGAAATGTTGTGATAGACGCTTCGAGTCGGAAATACATTGTCTCGCTATCCATTAACAATAGGCTACTACGGGACTTAGAAGAGATGAACATCGGTCTCCGGATCCGATTCAGGGAGTATTGTTGGCGCAACTACAACTAGAGCCGAGCTTGCGGAAAAAGATCAAGACCGCTCAGAAGGACGATTCGTACCTGAAGAAGATGCGAGAGCTAATTTCAACGGGTAGGACGATCAACTTTGCGGAAGATGAGACCGACGTGCTACGATTGAAAGGTCGACTATGTATTCCGGATGACTCAGAACTCAGAAAGAAAATAATGTCGGAGGCGCATTACGCGAAATATTTCTTGCATTCTTGCAACACAAAGATGTATAAGGACCTCTGCACGACCTTCTGGTGGCATGAAATGAAGAGGGATGTTGCACTCTTCGTGTCACAATACATGACCTGTCAGTAGGTGAAAGATGAGCATAAGAGACGGGACGGAAAGATGCAGAATCTGACGATTCCAGAATGTAAGTGGGAGCACGTGAGCATAGATTTTTGTTGTTTGCTTGTCGAAGACGCTATTGGGGAATGATGTCGTCTGGGTCATCGTCGATTGACTAACCAAGTCAGCGCATTTCATTACCATCAAAGTTACTTGGAGCGTCGATCGTCTGGCTTAGATATACCTCGACGAGATAATGCGGCTGGACGGAGTTTCAATATCCATCGTCTCAGATCGGGATGGACGATTTCTGTCGCGCTTATGAAGTAGCCTTAAGTCGGCTCTGGCTACTAAATTGAAGTTTAGCACAACTTACCATCCTCAGACCAACGACCAAACAGAGCACGTGAATCAAATTCTCGAAGACATGCTACGGCTCTGCGCAATTGACTTGAAGTCGAGTTGGGACGTCCATCTACCTTTAGCCGAATTTGCATACAATAACCTATGTTATTACAGGCGACGCCTAGGCGCGCCTAGGCGGCCTAGGCGTCTAGGTTGAGGGGGAGGGCGCCTCGACTAGGAGAAATTATCTCCGTGTCTGGCGATGGGCGTCTAGACGCGCCTAGGCAGACGCCTAGGGTCGACCAGGGGAAGTGAAAGGCGGAGAAGGCGTCTTAATATCTTATATTGTTATAAGTATATACAAATTTATCAACTGTTCATGTTAATGTTAATTGTGTATATTAGTTATCAACTATTCTTGACAAATCAATTGTTTATACTGTTATATTGTTGCTGCTTAATATCTTATACTTTTACAAGTATATAAATTATACATAAGTACATAACTGCACTTTCTGCTATATTGCATTTTTTTCCTGTACATAATCATCTATGACCTGGGCGGACGCCTAGGCGAGGCGGGTAGGCTGTCGCCTCGCCTCGCCTAGCGCCCAATACAACATAGACAATAACATCTATCAATCCAGCATCCAGATGACGCCGTACGAAGCTTTGTACGAGCGTAAGTGCAGATCTCCCATTTGTTGGGACGAAGTCGGAAAGCGATAGATTCTTGGCCCGGAGTTGGTGGAACAGACCGTGGAGAAGGTCAAGCTTATTCAGAAAAGACTAAAAGTAGCACAGAGTCGGCAGAAGGGCTACGTCGACACCCATCAATGACCCCTCGACATACCATTATGTGGACATGCATATATAATTGGTGAACTTTCTAGCCATCCTAATCAATTCATTTAAGCATTTGATATGCAAATTAACATAACTACAATAACTCTTACCTACGACAGAGCGTACTGTTGCAGTGTAACTTACGACGTTCTTCCCTGTCAGTTTTATATCAAGAGCTTGTAAACAGTCTATAGGTCAGGGTCATTAGCAATTCAAGCTATCGTGGACGTATAGCTTGGTTGAAACGGCGACCCTTTCGAAGCGGGTAGCTAGTCCCGCAGAAAGTTCCGAATGATCCATGCTAGCATCCAGTATAGCTATCTTGCATTCCTCCTAGGTCGAATCGGTTCCATGGTCCCGGGTTGACGTTCGAGGAAGCGAAACCTTGTGCACAAGTTGTCCATGACCGTGCTAGACTAAAACTAATTACTCAAGCATGGTCTATAAAATCTTAGGGTTAGCTAGTTTTAATGTGTTTCGCCTTATCATTGCAACATTCATTCATAGCATTAATCTTTGCAGTTCTATGGCATATATGTAAGGTAAAACATGTAACAGTTCTATAGCAGAAGTACTTAAGCAAAGCATGCTCAGTTCTAAAGTAATAAGCAGTTGTGTCCATGCATTTACATCTAACATTCCATTCGCAACGATGTTATCGATTGATTTGAAAACAAGAGGGTAAAGGGGGAGAAGGGTCAGCTACTCACCTTGATTTGTTTGAGATGATAGAAAAGGTCGGTTGCGCTAGACGGTACCTATGCGATCACCTGAAATCGCCTAAGCAATTAATTAGCACTTTACCCTTGTATTCCGAGTTTAATATGAAGTGCGAAGTTCGAATAACGCAAGCAATGAAATCCATCGAAAACATTCACAAAAACACATTTATAAACCAAAGCCAAAGCCAAAGAAGCAAGTGCATCATGAAAAACAGAGCAACGAGAGGTCTCTCCCGACTCAGCCGCATAGTCCATCCTCAAGACGCAACCCGCTGAATATGAGACTTGATTCCGAAGAAGCCATTCCATAACGAGGAAATGATCTTAATTCAATCGGTCCCGACCAATCGATAGCGACAATGTTTCATAATCGTGTTCCCCGCGTCGCAACGGAGAAAGGGACACGGAGTTGGGACAGAGCACTACACCGATAAGAGTTTGTGCTCCATAAATACTTGGGAGGATCTCAATAAGGAGATCAAGTCTCAGTTTTATAAGGAGAATATTGAGTTTGCAGAGAGGCGGAGCTTGCGGCAACTCAAGCACACCGGGATGATCAAGGAATACATTACAGAGTTCACACGCTTGATGCTCGATGTATCTAGCATGGGCTAGGAGGTTCACTTGTTCTTCTTCCTCGATGGACTTCAACCGTGGGCGGCTCAAGAATTGCAGCGAGAAAGGGTACTAGACTTAAACATCGTCGTGGGAGCAGCCGGTAGGCTCGTCGAGTATATGGGACGGCAACAATGCCAAGGACAAGCCAAAGACTACCAAGGAGAATGGTAGGGGAAAGCGGAAGAGCTCTCCTAAGGAGGGTCCGTTCGAGGGAAAGAAGCGCAAGAAGGCCCACCCCGAGCGAGTAGTTTTGTGTTTCATATGTAAAGAAAATTACTTTGTTTGGGATTGTCCGGTGATGAGCATGCTTGTCAATATTGTCCGAACCAAGGAGGTGGAGGACGGGGAGTGCGAAGTGGGTGCGCATATGAGAGCATTGCGTTTAGTCAACGTCGTTAAGACCAAGTTCACTATGTCGAAGGCTCCGAGCAGGGAGCTCATGTACGTTGACGTGATGATCAATGACATGAGCACCCGGTCGTTGGTTGACACGGGTGCCACTCATAACTTCATCTTGGACGCGGAGGTCCGTCGCTTGGGTCTAGTCTCGGAGAAATATTCAAGAAAGATGAAGGCAATCAATGCGGAGGTGCCCTGTCAGCCCCACTCCCCCCCCGCCCCCCGACCTGTCAGCACCACCGCCCCCCCCGCCCCTGCTGCCCTGTCAGCCCCCCTCTCCTCCGATGACTCAAATCCCTAACTCTAACCCTCTCCTCCTTCCATCAGCCGCCACCCAATCCCTCCAAACCCTAAATTAGATTTAAAAAAAATATTGTTGTGATTCTCAGAGGGTAAATATTTTGTTGTTTGCTGGAACCTCTGCCCTCAATGCTTCTTTCGAAAATTTAACAAAGAGCACACATATGGTTTGTTGTGCATGAATCTTTGTTTCTTTCCTTGATCTTCACACCAGGATCTAACAGAGGTTAACATGGGTTATCTCTATGTCCTAGCTTGTGATCCACTCTCTGCTTCCTATGCATGCGTACCGGTTTTGGCTCCGTTTTTAGCACATTGGCAGAGTTGCTGTGTTTATCAAGTGGAAAGAAACACATCGACAGTCGAATCTCTGACAGATGGGAGACTTTACGACGAATAGCAGTGCTACAGATACTAGTGTCGGCAACACACCTGCGGGCACTAGCACGACGATTTCCTCCATTCGACTTGTCGATCGACGATTGGAAGAGCCAGAGGGCTGTTCGATATAGAGAAAGAAGATCGAGAAGACACTTCGAGGAATGCGGTTGTCCAAACATCTGACCGATAACCCTCCAGCAGAAGATGATCCCATCTTTGAGCAATGAGAGACAGACGACAGTCGACTGTTTACATAGTTGATGAATTCCATAGAACCATCGGTAGAAGACATGGTCCAAAATACGGACTCCGTGAAGGAGTTATGGGAGGTACTGGCGGCAACGTTTGATGGTAAATGCGATTTGTCTCGTATCTATGACTCGGTCGTTGGTGTATATCGAGCAAATCAAGGAGACAAATCTCATAAAGGCCATTTTCGGGCCTTTAAGGCTATGACGGATGAGATCGACCGCGTATTACCTCTTACGTCGGATATTAATGAAGCAAGGGCTCAACGTAAGCAGCTTTATGTCATAGCTTATCTTGCCTCTCTCCGTGCTGATGCGGACTCTGCTCGCTCCCAGATTATTGCTGGATCTGATGTACCGTCCCTATTGGAAGCACACTATCGTGTCCTTCGGGCAGCCAAGGTCGTTGAGACTACTCCGGGTGATGCTCCTGCTGATCGCTCTACTCTCGGGGCTGCTCGTACGGGATTCCGTGGTGGTCGTGGTGGCCGACGAGGTAGTCGAAATATTGGTCGCGATGGAGGACGTGGCAATGGCGGACGTGATGGAGGAAGACCACACACATGTTTTAATTGTGGTCAGCTTTGCCATTTCTATTGGCAATGCACTAAATCACCGGCGGCTAATATCACCACTATGCTCTTGATGATGGTGTCCGACCTATTCAGCTGACTTCGAACTCATATACAGAATTTCTTGATTTTCAGGCTCAACGTCGTGGTGACGCTTCCATATCTGGTTCCACAGTCGGATATTCAGCAGCGTGCATCGTTAAGCCCAAGCAGTGGGTAATTGACTCTGGTGCGTCCTCCCACATGACTGGTGGCGCAGGTATGATATATGATTATGTCCCTGTCCGTCGTGTCTCTGGTATTACTGTTGCCAATGGAGGTTCCCTGACGGTCCGAGGACGTGGAAGTGCCAGCCTTTCTTTCGGACTGTCACTTAATTCTGTGCTGCTTACTCCTGGGAACCCGTTCAGTTTAATTTCTATTAGTCAAATTACTCGTAAATTGCATTGCTCGGTAACATTTTTTTTTTGATGGTTGTATTTTTCAGGACATGAAAACTGGGAAGACTATTGGTAAGGGGCATGTGGCTGGAGGCTTGTATCTGTTTGACACATCATCTGCGGAGGTCTGTGCGGTGTAAAAATTGATCCTTTCAAGTTACATTGTCAGTTAGGCCATCCATCAACCCAAGTTCTCCAGAAAATGTACCCTTCTTTAGATATTTCTTTTTTCTTTAATTGTGAGCCATGTAGTTTAGCCAAGCATCACCGGGTTCCCTATCCGATGAGTCAAAATAAAATTGCTTCCGCTCCTTTCGAGTTGGTGTATTCTGATATATGAGGACCTTGTTCCGACTGAATCTGTAATGGGTTTTAAGTACTTTATTACTTTTGTCGATGATTACTCACGTGTTACTTTTGTTTATTTGATGAAAAATCGCTCTGAATTGTTTAACATTTGGTGCAACTTTCATGCCGAAATAAAAACACAATTTGGTCTTCCAATCAAAAATTTTCGGAGTGACAATGGCCGTGAGTATTTATCTCGTGATCTCGTTAGACATCTGGCCCGCAATGGCAATCATCCACCAAACCTCTTGTGCGTACACACCACAACAAAATGGTATAGCCGAACGCAAGAATCGCCATTTATTGGAAACAACACGTGCTCTTATGTCTCAAGCACATACTCTCAAGAGATTTTGGTCGGATGCGGTTCTTACTGCTTGTTATCTTATTAACCGCATGCCATCGTCAGTTTTCAATGGTAGCACTCCCTTTTCTAGGCTTTTTCCTGGACGAGAGCTATTTCCTCTGCCTCTTAGAATCTTTGGCTGCTTATGCTATATTCGGGATACCCGACCAACTCTTTCTAAATTAGATCCTAAGGCAATACAATGTATTTTTCTTGGGTATCATAAAGATCAGAAAGGGTATCGATGTTTCTCCCCCGTCTTAAAGCGATATTTCTTCACTCGAGATGTTACCTTTGTAGAAACCGAATTTCCACCACTCCCACAATCAACGGGTCCGGCTCCCCTAGTCTATCCAGAAGAGGATATTTTGTTATTTCCTCCTCAAACACAACAGCCTCCCGTACGGGTGCCCTCCCTTACCGAGCCAGTCTCCCAGACAGATGATCTACATACACCGATTCAGCCATTGCCGACATCGCCAACAGAATCATCCTCCCCTGGTTCCACCAGCAGCTCCGGCTCCAATGAGTTGCCTCCACCTGTTCCACCAGCAGCTCCACCAGTTCCGCCAGTAGCTCCGACGGTTTCGCCTACAAAACGTCCTCGTCGTGCCTGTCATGATCATCCCTTGTATGTTGATAGCTACAAAGGACTCACCAGTTACACTCAGTCTCTGGTGGCTACTATTAATGGGATTCAGATTCCCAAGACCGCTGAGGAGGGTCTCCGACATCCTGGTTGACGTGCTGCTATGAACGAGGAGATGAAAACTCTCCAAGAGAATCATACTTGGGACTTAGTCGACTTACCTACTGGTAAACATGCAGTCGGCTGCAAATGAGTGTTCACGATTAAGGTGAAACCAGATGGCACTCTTGATCGCCTGAAGGCTCGTCTCGTGGCCAAAGGATACTCTCAAACCTATAGTGAGGATTACTTCGAGACCTTCTCTCCTGTGGTCAAAATGACATCTGTTCGTGTCCTCATGGCCTTTGCCGTTCAATATGACTGGCCGTTACTTCAACTAGATATAAAGAATTCTTTCCTCCACCGGGATCTTGATGAAGAGGTATATGTGATGCAACCTCCCGGATTCGTTGCAAGGGAGGGTAGAGTGTGTCATCTGAGGAAGGCCCTCTATGGTCTGAAACAATCACCACGTGAATGGTTTGGTCGATTTACACATGTTGTTACTCAATTTGGCATGTGTCAATCAAAGAAGGACCATTCAATTTTCTATCGACACACATCTGCTGGAAGAATACTCCTTGGTGTCTACGTTGATGATATTGTAATTACGGAAGATGACAGCCATGGTATTGCAGGCCTCAAGAAGTTCCTTGGAGAACAATTTCAAACCAAGGATATGGGATCCTTGAACTATTTCTTGGGCATTGAGGTCACACGGGGTAAGCGGGACATTGTAATGTCTGAAAGAAAGTATGTGCTGGACATACTAAATGATGCATGCATGATGCAAGCAAAGGGAGCAATCTCACCTATGGATCCAAGGACGAAGTTACTTCCAAACGAAGGGTCCTGATGACCAATCCACATTAGTATCGTCGAGTAGTTGGAAAATTCAACTACTTGGCGGTCATGACTCGTCCGGACATTTCTTTTGCAGTGAGTGTTGCAAGTAGATTTATGGCTTCTCCAAGAGTTCCACACTGGCAGACAGTTCTCAGAATACTGTGTTATCTAGTCAAGAACCCAGAAAAAAGGAATTCGAATGAAGAATAATAAATACACTCGCATTAAGTGTTTTACTGATGCTGACTGAGGAGCAAGTCTGACAGATAGACGATCTACATATGGCTACTCAGTATTTATTGGCGGAAATCTAGTGTCATGGAAGAGCAAGAAGCAGAGTGTGATAGCACACTCAAGCTCAGAAGCAGAATATCGAGCTATTGCTCATGGCACGTCAGAGATATTATATATGAAGCTTCTCTTACAAGAACTGGAAGAAGACACAGGATCTCAAGCGGCAGATCTATGGTTTGATAATCAATCTGCTATTTACATTGCCACCAACCCAGTATTTTATGAACGGACAAAGCATATTGAAATTGACATCCACTTTGTTCGTGATGAATATACAAAGGCATGATTGACATCTATGCTCCAGCTTGAGGGAGGGTGTTAAGTGTTAAATTAGAGTTATTGGTTAATGGACTTTAGTCCCACATTGCTTGGAGTAATATGAGAGGAGGCTAGCCTCTCCTATATATATGTAGTCTCTCAACAATAATAAACATCTCATTATTTCCAACTCTACAGTTACAATTGTCTTTTTTTTTTTACACTTGCTAAGTGGTAATTATAAGTTCAAAGATTTGACTTTGAGATTACATTTACCAGTTATAAAGGACATCACTATGTAGTGCAAAAAACAAACACCTTAAAGTTGGTGGGTCTCGCACTTGTTTGAACATTTTAAAGTACTCAACACTCTATAGTGAAAAAAACGAAGCAAAAAACAAACACCCTCTTAGTCAAGTACAAATGGTTTCTATGCTCCTTATATTAAGCCTTTGAACTTCTTTAAAGTTGCTCTCTGTTTCTTTCCTATATGAGGTTTATCTTCTTAACAAATAAAATAGTTATGGAGTGGATTTTGAAGTGTGTTGTGGATCAGTATAATTCCGGTTCACCATTATTTTTGAGCAAAACTCATAATTTAGTGGACAAGAAAAGGGTTTGCCACTTTTTATGACCGGCTGACAAATCTTAGTTCCCCAAGTGTCCAGGTCAGTGCTAGATTCATAGCTAAGGCAAGTGTAAGTAAGGGAGCTTATAAGTGAGTGTATCTTAATAGTAATACACCCCTCTTTCAATCAATAATAATTGCCAGTATCATTATGCCCAATGATGTGTGTCCCTTGTCACATGATCAGTTTCTAGTCTAAATATATATTTAAATATTATATATTTTTATTAAATACTATTTTTAGAAGGAAATAAAAACATCTATATATTTGTTAGATATATACATTTTTCATTGGTTCATAGAAAAGAAAAAAAAAACCATCAATAGTTTATATTTGTTAGATATTCCTATTCCACCATCTGGACCATCAGGATGCTGGACCATCAGGACGCGATTCTGACATTGACTCCCCCCTCCACCTCTTATATCATTTAGATTTGGCATGCTTCATCTATTCCACCATCTGGACCATCACAATGCACTCCTTCCATGACTCTCTCTCCGTACCCTCATTTCTGATTTCTTATGAATACAACAAGGGAGGACCTCACTGTGAGTCTGCATGCTCTGGTCTATTTGCAGCCTACAGAAGAAATAAAGATATCCTCAAACCAACCACAACCTTGTTATTCAAAATTTTGCAGATTTGCAACTAAATAGACCCAGGGTCTATCGAGACTTTCAAAGACATTTTCGGGGCCGGTTATTGAAGCTGTGTACATCAAAGCCATATGAAGTCCTACCATGAGCGGATCGTTTCCATTGGGTAATTATGGGTTCGAGCATAACGTTATTATGAACACCTTTTTCTGAAAGCTTGTAAAACTTTATCCTTTTTTAATTAAAAAAAACTTTTACCAAACTTTATACTCTTATCGAAACCCCTATCCCTATTCACCTAATTTACCAATCATGCCATTATCAATTTGAAAGTCTATTACAGACTCGCACACGTGCGAGTCTTCGTGAAGTCCATTTCCTTCAGCAACCCACTCCACCGTGACTCTCGCTGTCAGTTCTCCCAAACTCTTCCTATTTAAACCCCAAGCCCCTCTCTTCGCCATCTCATCCTCTCTTCTTCCTTCTCTAATCAATCGCCTCAATCCATCCTTCACTACTGCCATTCCTATCCGCCACCACCTTTCAACACACAAACAAGAGAGTTCACAACCCACTCTGCTGCTCCTTCGCATATCATACTACTTTAAAAGGAGACTACACTGAATTCTGAAAAAAGAACAAAGAGTTCATCTGCTAAATTTTCTACAGTGGAAGTTAAATACGCTGACTTGAGAATTCCCTTAAAATAGATACTGACTGAATGTTGGAGTAATATAGGAGAACGACAGATATTGGGACTAGAGCTGAGGTGAGTGATGTGATGGATTTCTCACCCTTATATTTTAGTAATTAGGACTATGATAAACATAAATCATATAAAAAGTTTAAAAAGTATAAACTATTGATGATTTTTTTATTCTTCTCTCTTACATGCTAAATTACCCAAATGGCACCTCAACTATAACGATCATACATTTTTGGCATCTTAACTTTTCATTGCTCGATTTTGGCACCCTAACCTTATAAATTTGTCTTTTGAAGTACATTTTGTCAAATATTGAAGCACATTGAGACCACTTCAAAAACATATCTTGTAGTACAAAAGCGCAATTTAAATACTTGTATTACTAGATATTCTTTGAAGTGGTCCCGATGTGCTTCAATATTGACGAAATGTGTTTCAAAAGAGCAATTTGTAAAATTATGGTGTCAAAATCGAGCAGTGGAAAGTTGGTGCAAAAAACATTCTTATAATTGGGGTGCCATTAGAATAATTTAGCCATATTTTTGTTTCCTTCTAAAAATAGTATTTAATAGAAAATATGGTATTTAAATATATATTTAGACTAGAAGCTGATGATGTGACGAGGGACTCATCCTGGTACATAATGATGATGGCAATTATCATTGATGAAAGAGGAGGTGTCTGGTCACGAATGACGTGTCCAACCCAAACTCCAAAAAGTAAAATAAATAATCAAAATCAAAATTGCCGGTTTTGGCCTTCTGTTTCCTTATCTGTCATTCTGTCAAGCAAAACTTATATGTTATTACCCTGAGGACTTTAAGCCCCTTAAGAGGGCTCTTCTTGGCCAGTGGGTCCTAAAGCACACCTATTAATTTTCTTCTTGTTTGTCATGATCAGTGCCATAATCGATACGTATTAGATTTGAGAAAGCCCCGGAATAAGTTCTTACTTGGGAAGACTTGTATAGGATGTATAGCTAGTATGTCAGGTTGTCTCCAGCTATGTCCAAACCCTGTTATAATAATAACAACAGTAGGTTGTTACCGTCTTTGTAGCGACATTGGTCAGCAGTTCTAACTATCCTTAAACAATGTCATTAGTTATCATATTGATATGCACATGACTATACAGGATCCTAGTGCTGAAGGTTGTATAGTTTCGCTTATTCTACAACAGTTTCTCCTCATAGTTGATGTCACGACCCGCTACCCAAATTGTTGGGCCGGGCCGAGCCATGTCCAGCCTACGCTTGTGTTAAAGCGTAGTAAGCTGTTCTCAGAGATATACAATATGGTTCTAAGTGTGCTAACAGTTCTATTATAGAATTTTAGGGTTTATCACAACACAGCATCTTTAAGCGAAAGCAAACATGCTTAGTTGGTTATTACACTTCAAAAGTATGAAAACTGGAGACAAAGTCCAATACCCAAATATAAGTTCATAATAACCCAAACGTCTAAGTCCAAGATAGCTAATGTAGCAACTAGGCGAGGTTCCCTGTGGGGACTTCCTCGGGAGCTAAGGCCTGGTCCTCGGTAGTGGCCTCATAAAAAGTATCACATAGCATCTCCTCCTCGGACAATATACCTGCAACGTTATCCTGTCAGGACGAAAGTAAGTACTGATTCTACAAACTGAAAATACTGAGCATGGAATGAAAATAGATGTAATAAATAGAATCATGACATATCACAGTTTATTATGTAGCATATACATTTGTCATGGCGACACATGTATATATATAATGTTTAAACTGGAGCAGGTACGTGATCGTCAATAGGTATAAAATGTACCGATGTACAAGTCTACGTGCAATAACTTGTACGTACGTACAAGTCTACAAGCATATGTGTACATACGTACAAAAATGCGGAATACGCCTACGACAAGGTAGCATGTAATGCGGCCTTACTCGGTACATACGTACGGGAGAAAGGAGTATGATCACGTACTCAACTATCAGTTTTTTCCATGCCCCAGTAACCATCATGTGAGATATACAAGAACAATATAAAGCATGTCGAGCATGTAAGAAACATGTGAGATATGATTTCTATTGCAAAATCTCTAAGTTAATATTTGTTCATTCACAGTTCATCATCATATGCAGTAAATAAAGTTTGTAGGGGTATTTGCCTCGTGCAAAGCAAGGATATGAATACGAAGCTATAGATGTCCGGTGTCCTGTCAAAATGATACGCAATCTCAGTCTCTAAGCTATGTTCAAATTTTTACACTAGCGGTGTGTGACACGGCTCCTAACTGGACACTAGCTAAGTGATGCTCTAGCATAGAAGTCCAATGTGGGGTGATACAACATCTAACCCAACACTTAGGGTCTCTTCACTAAGGTAGGGTAAGGTTCCAATGCTAAAATATCCCAAAATTGAAAATCCCATATTAACACACAAGGTAATATTATTCAATTAATAATTCAGACTGTGCATTGTGTTCCAACAATTATTAAAATATTTATAAAGCTCCAATATATATGAAATAAAGTACCAAATGATCCTTGTTAATTATAGTAATTTATTATAAATTTTCTGGAATTTATAAACTACTGTAGATATTTATAAAAAATCAGTTTACATATATACTTTAAAAATGAGTTATGTTTTCCTATTTTTGGACAGTGGAAAATATGTAAATTAAATGCTGGAAAAATTGTATTAAATTAGCTAAATTAACATAGTATTTAATTATAATTTTTCTGGAATTTATACAGTACTTAAAAGCTGTCTAAAAATTCAAATACAGTAAAGTACAGATTCTGAAAATAAATAATTAATTATTTACTATATTTTGTCCACGTATACGAAGTTGAACCAAAGTCCAGATACGGGATCCAAGGCCATGAATCAAGTCCGATATGACTCGTACAGACCTTGAATGTATTTAGACTCATTTGGGTCTCCAAAATCCATGCTAGGTCTGGACTCAAATAGCCATATTTAATAAAATACGTAAAAATACGAAATTAGACATATGTAAATATGCATAGAACATTAATATAATAATATTTTAATGCAGTAAAATATACATAATAATTATAGTTATTGACAATAATATAACAAGTGAATTTACATATATTAAAATACAACATATATGAATATATACATATATAAATACAAAGATATATAATGACAAGTAAATATGTATACATATATATATACACATATAATAATACATATATACATTTATATATATATATAAAGGAAAAACATAATATATATATATATATAACAGTTATATATAGTCCAAAGCCTAACGGGCCGAGCCCAAACCCGAACAGCACAGTAACCCAAATCCAAACCCAACAGTTAATAGGTTTGAATCCGATAGCACATATCCAAACTCAAAACTCAAATGTTAAACCCGTGTCCTGACAGTTAGGGACACGGTTAAAGTATTACGATACGAGTCCTGTGTCCGAGGCTAGCACGACACGCACGACACGAATCTCACGTGTCCGAGTACATCATTAGATTCCTCGATACTTGGCGACCCAACTCACGTGTACACGAGACATGACACGAACAACCCGGCGAGAAGACGTTGTCGGGGCTGCTGTGCGGCGGAGGAGGCGTCGGGGTGCGGCGTGGAAAATAGCTCTGGGCTCGTCTCGTCGTGGCGAACGAGTTGGTGGTGGTCGTAGGCGTCGACGACGGCTAGATCGGCGGCGACACTAGATCTAGGGTTCCGGTGGCTTGTCGGGGAAGAAGGGGCTGTAGCGGTGGCTAAGGTGGTCGGGGTGAGAAATAGGTTTAGGATTTTGGCCGAGGAGGTTTTATTGGGTAGATTTTAGGGGTTGATTTGGGATTTTCAAGTCAGAAATAGGGATTAGGGTTAGGGTTTTGCCTCGGTGGCCGACGGCAAGCGGCCAATGCCGGGGTGAGTCGTGGGTAGGTTTTGCAAAAAAACCCTCCATGACCATAAATTGCATAAGGCACTCACCGCCTTAACTAATGTAATTTAATATTTGCAAAACCCCTCATGCTGAATTCTATGCAAATAATAATTTGCATAGACAAATCTATATTTGCAAACCGAATTAAAAACAATTGATTTAATTGCAAATTAATTTCTAAAATTGCAAATTGATATTTTAAGCTTTAGAAATTATTTAAAATTCATTTTAAAAATTCTAGAAAATTCCCAATAATTATATTAAATTATTTTAAGGTTAAATTAGTCATTTGTGATTAAAATTTACCAATTTAAATATATTTTAATTTCAGGGGCTTACAGTTGAACAATTAGGCAAGAGTGTTCTTGTTAGCTCTTAACTTTGTTGCACTAATGCAGGTGATAAATGATTTCTCAGATCAGGCTTCTTGTGATCCAGCAATTACACACTTGTATGAAGTACAAACAGCACCTATAAGTGATGGGGTTCTCCCAGGAATTATACGACAAGTAGTGATTGAGTAAGATGTAGTCTCATGCAGTGTCTTCCTGTCACATTCTTCCTTTTGAGGTTACATATGTGCCTCCAAGGTGCACCCTATAATAGTTAATGTATATATACACACGTGGTGGTGAACTCTAATATAGAGATGTATGCTTGTTAAATTAGTTTCACTTATTTATTGTAATATGGCTCTTTGTTTAACATTATGATTCACTACAAAGAAGAAAGGAAAGAATGGCTCTTGTAATTGCGTAAGAGAGAAGAGTATGCTTGGCAGTTGAAATCTTAGCTGGAAAGTGTTGGAAACAAAGAAACTGTAACCAATTACTGAAAAGTATACATCTGGTTCAGTGAGGCTTTTGAAAATACATACAGAATCTTAGGATGCCACACCACTCAAAGTAGGAACCACTTCTCATTTCACTTTCATTCAAATGAGTGGAAAATCACTTACCCTCTTCGTTATATTTCATCGCTTCCCTACACCTCAACCTTGTGAGCTTCACGTGTACTAACAAACATGTTTTCCGAATTGAAACTCATGTAGTTACTTATGGAAAGAAAATAAATGAAGTTATAGTTTCTAAATACTTTCTAGTTTCGAAAGACACAAGATCTATTAGTATTAGGTGCCGCACAAGCAAAGAGAAGTTCACTTCTCATGTCTCATATGATGAAAATAAGGGACAATTGTGGACTTATTCCCTCTCTATGATAACAATAAACACCGTGGGAAATGAAATGTAAGATTGTGGATCTCTTCCTGAACAAGAAGGAAACGTTATAGTAGCTTTTTTGCGGTCTTGGTATTGAGATACCTCCAGTAAGGATTCATAGATGGCTTGGATCAATTATAAAAGGTACCGAAATTCAATAAAATGATAAATCTGAACCATTCAAAAGCTAAAAAACTTGACAAACTACGGATGCCTCAGTTCTCCTGATGGTAAAGGACTTTCTAGTGCAGTTGACATCCTTTTTATCAGTCAAGGAACTCTACAATGGTTTTCTTTTTAGCTTTTCCCAACTATGGTTAGAAACTGAAAACATTGATTTGTTATTCCTTTCTTCCCATGGAACTTGATGCCTTTGCCTTCATGTCAAGTGAACTAGGTTATAATTATGAGGATGTGAGGTTTATTAAACCACACGTCTTCATCCGATTTTGACACTCCCTCCCAGCTCCCCAATCCCCAACCCAACAAATAAGGAGTCAGATATGACAGGGATAGTCATTTTAGTCGTTCAGGTAGTAAAATACGGATCCATGTAAGATGCCTTTGCCCTCATGTAAAGTGAACTAGGTTATAATTACGAGGATGTGAGGTTTATTAAATCACACGTCTTCATCAGATTTTGACACTCCCTCCCAGCTCCAAAATCCCCAACCCAACAAATAAGGAGTCAGATATGACAAGGATATCCATTTAATCGTTCAGGTAGTAAAGTACGGCTCCATGTACGATGATCATGGCTGATTCAGTAACAAAGCTTATGATCAACTTTGTTTAAATAAATGGCTGTGGGACCAAGGTTGTGAAAAGCACTAGGCGCTAGTCGGGTGGGCACCTTCCGCCTAGCGCCTAGGTGGTTCAAAAAAATAAAAAGAATCCAAAAGAATCTACTAAAAATTGCAGAAAAAAATCCATAAAACCCCAAAAAAATGCATAGTCGGACGTCGGAGGGACTAGACGGGCACCTAAGCGGGCAGCGGGCGGGCACCCGGTGCCTAGCGCCTAGGCGCCGCCTTTTAGAACAGAGTGTGGGACTAGGATATGATCCTTTAGAGGCCCGACTTTTAACATAATGATCCTTTAAGTTGGAGGCTGACCTTAACATAGTTCACATTTCTTATTTCTCCTTGTAGTTCAACTATAAAACTTTCAGTTTCACTGAGGAATTGATAGCCGCGTATGTATCTCTTGTTTAGGAATTGGTGGGATTTCATATAACTCTGAAGCGAAATCTTCAGTTAAAGAATCAAATCAACACACTTAATTATGAAGCTCATATTGCCAATGGTTTGGTTATGAAAATATAATTTGAAACCATGGTAGATGAAGGAATAATGGTGATCTGGCTGTTTTCCAATAAACATTAGTGATAGCACTTATCTACCTTTGATGTAACCGTAATATCTTAATTTTGTATTGTTCTTTTGGTTTCATATTCTATAGGGCATGCACTTTTATGGGGATTCAACTTCGAGAGGTTGCACCATCATGGTCAGATCGGGATCTTTGGGTAGAAGCCTTTGTTACAAGTAAAGGAGTTGGATTTTATTGCTTCTATATTCTCTTCCTTATCATTACTCATTTATAGCTTTATTACATCAGGATTATATAACTCAAATGTTTCTAAATGAATTTTGCAATCATCTTCATCAATGTCATTTATATTGTAGGAAAGAAGCCTAGAACCATGCCTTTTCGTTATTGGCCCTCGCTACCAGTTAAAACTTTTCATCTCCAATCTGCAATCTCCACCATATAGCTAAGTAGATGCTCAATTTTGAGATATTTGTCATGTTAACTTTTTCGTTTATTTCCCCAATGACTTCACGCTTACTGACCTTGTTTTCATCCATTATCCAAGCCACAAGTACACTGAGAAAACTTTGAGAAGTAGGATAATCTTTCTATTCCTTGTTGCTGACAATCAGTTTAATCTGTTGGTTATGGTTCTGAATTCCACACTGATACATCCCCTCCCAGTACCACCACAAGCAAACATTATTCAATAATTTGGTAACGAGTAGATTTTTTTTTCCTTGGTGATTTTCTCATTTAAGTTGGTAGCCATCATTATTGTTAAGACTGATATATCTTGTGTATTTACAAAACAAAACAACATTCTGTAGTTTTGTAGTTGGCATGCCCAAGTTATAGCTATTAGAAATTTGGATTGACATAAGCCTTGGCACATGCACAAGGTGAGCTCCTAATACTTCAAAGTATGTGTCCTTGATTATTCTGGGAGCTTGCTGTCTCAAGATGTGGATGACCTCGTATTTGCCTTTTCCTGTAATGAATTTAAACTTTCACGAGCTGCTTAAGTTTATATTCATATTGGTTTGTCTAACCTGCATTTTGATTAGATATTCGGTATGTTGGCTGGAAGGAGATTATTTTTAAGAGTTCTTGTGAAGTGTAAGCATTTTTAATTTCTATCCATTCGTCCAGTGCACATGTTTTAGATTTTTAACTGTTTCTCAGCATTTTCCAGCATCTAGGTTAGAAGAAGGAAACTATGTGTAAAATGTATGATATTTAACTTGGTGGTTCAAATTGGAAGTATGGAGCACTTCTGTATTCGCTTTCTTTTTCCATTCTAAACTGTGATTTCTTTAGTTTCTCACGTGGTGTAGTATGTCCTGTAGGTAGCTTGAGGCTTCTGCAGCATGTTGAGACAATTCAGGCTCCAATTTCATACGAGGGAATGCACCTAAAAACCTGGAAGGAGGTACCATGGGTAACGAAGCGCTTTGAGGTGTGTATGCTTCTATATTTTAGAGGCAATAAGAATTCGGCGTCCACAACTTGCTTATTTAACTGCCTTTGTTTTATGCTTATCAGGGTGCTGGTGTCATCACTGCACAAATACAGGTAGACAAATGCATGCAGCTGGTTATTATTTGGAAGAAGCTTTCTCTCATAACTTATGTACGATATACTTGCATAATGATTCAAGCTCAATTAGTCTTGAGGATAGGCATAAATATGAGGAACCCCTTTAACAGATTTTCTATAAATACTTAAATAGATATGTAAACTACAAGGCTATACTACTTCTTGCATCAGGTCACTGTGAATTGGTGAGCCTTTTTATGTGGATGTCAACACCTTCCATCTCCTAGCCATTCATAGTGAATGTGATCTGATTTCTCATTTCTTTCTAGGTTTGTTCTTATGGATTTGCAGCTTTAGAATTAGCATAATGATTTTTTTCTTCTTGTTACTCATTTTGGTTTTTACTAAACTAAAATGTAATTCAGCAGATTACTAATGTTATGATACATGCATCACATATGGTTGGACTATAATCATGTAGGATGGTTCTGCATGTGCAGGGTGGGTCCTCATGCTAGTAAAATATGTGTAACATCTGAGATAAATCTTGGTTATAGTGAACATATAATGGCAAATTTTCTGGACCATACAGCAAACTATATTAGACATTTCGTTTGTGGTATTAGTATATGCTGGAGTGACATGACTCATTAGTGTAAGGTATACCATGTCATGTAACTTAAACATAATTGACAATCTTGTTTAAAAAGTTGATCGCTGGTGTTATGTTATCTAGATCCTTCAGGGCGGTTTGGTCTGGAAGAGGGGGCATGAAGTTGTAAATGGCACTTGTTAGCACTTGTTATGTTAAGGTGCACGTTTTACACAGTCTCGTTTTGTATAATTTTGTTTGCTCTTTTGTACTTTTGCACTACTGGAAGTGTAGATTGGACAGATGCTCCAAATTATCATTAACCTTTTCACTATAAACATAAGTAGTTTGCTATTCCCTTCTATCCCACTTTAAAGTGATATCATATTAAAGTTTAATCAGGAATTCTAGATGGCAAAGCTAAGTTGTCATATGCTTTTTCTTTAGAAATGAGTTCATGATCCACTTCTGTGCTTGTGTAACCGCAAACTGCAGAAGAGACTTCAACCAGGTCTCCGTTGCTATCTAATCAAACAGCCCTTATTGGAGGTTTCCTAAAAAACTCTTCATTTCTTTCTTTTTTATCAACAAATTATGTCCAATAATTGGATTCAAGGTTATAGAAGTTTGTTTCAATTTAAGTGAATCAAAGTCTCTCATGCACATTTACCCCCTTTTATAGCACACTTCCATTGGATATAACTGGTATTTCAACATTCAATGTTAATACTAGTTCTAAATATCTTGTTAGTAGATTCTATAGCAACCTTTTAATGTCACATACCTATGCTAAGTTCTGTTGGTCAATTTGGAAACACTGAAAACAAGGATTAGAAAAACGGTAGCCTTCTTGACTAATTAAACATTTTGAATTCTCCCACATAATGGTGGTTTAAAAAACAAGGATTTGGATTTTGAGGTTGGAGTCTCTCTTGACAAACAACAATCATCTCTTTACATTTATGCTATGTTTGGGAAGGGAGGAAAATGGGGGAAGGAAAAAGTTGAGGGAAAAGTGGGTGGAAAATCAAAAGTTATGATGTTTGGAAAGGGGGGAAGGAAAGTGGAGGAGAGAAATTTGGGAGGAAAATTTATGTAGGCCCCACCCAAAATTTTTTCTCCCAAGAATGGGAGGAAAATGAACACACGAGAGAAAATTTTAGTAAATTTACCCAATTCCCTTCAATTAATTTGTTATCTTTTTATATGTTGAGAAAGTCAAATGTTAAGTAGTAATTTTATCTATGTCCCACAAACAAACAAACGAACAAAAATTAGTCTTTTTTACTTTTCTCTCCTTATTTTTTTGTCATCCAAACAAGGGAGGTAAAATTAATTTTCCTTCTCCTCCATTTTCCTTTCTCTCAAAATTTTCTTCCTCTTCCCCACAAAATTTCCAAACATAGTGTTAGGGTTTATTATTCGTAAAATAAATAACACCTGGTAGATAGTTTAACAGGGTATAAGTCTGAAAAGGCTTCACTTCTGCAGCTTTGACTTTTCTTGTGATTAAAAGATGGCTAAAATATCATCTTTCACGTTTTTTTCAAGATCTTAGTCGAGAAGAATTTTCAAGGGCTGCTTCTTGGTTTGCATGAGATGGAACAGGATTACCTTACCAACAAGGTACTTTGTGCACCTCCATCTAGCCTTGTATGTCTATGGCAAGCCCCACTCGTCCTTAGTTAGCTCATCTTTGTCCATGAGGGTTGACATCTGGCTAAGAGTTGCCCAAAAGCACTTGATGAGTATTATGGAGCGAAGTTGAAGGAGTTGAATGGTTTATATTGGAGATCCTGACAAGAAAATACGTTAGATGCTTTATAAGTATGGGTGAAGCATAAACCTCCTAAAAAACACTTGACTTTTTTGGTTTTCACTGTTGATTTTTAGATGGTGGCTAACTGGTACATACAGAGGCTTTTGCGTTGAAGATACTCTTGTGCGAAGAAAATATGATTTAGGAAAGCACGATCTCTAGTGTTACAAGTCTGATTGATAAACTAGAATGCCTATATTCAAGGCTAATTAACACTTTTGGAGAGTAAGGATAGGTTTCAAGTTAATTATTTTGGGTTTCATCTGGCTTGATATAGGAGAGGTCATGTTATGATCCTGTTACTCAGTTTTTGAGCGAAGTCATACCAGTGTTATTGATGCATACTGGTGGAGCTACAGAAGTTCGTTGTATCCGACAACTATGGGAATGCACTAAATATCCTTTGCTTAAGTTTAATCTAGTGTACACAACTATTTATAGGTATCCCCTTGGGGAAAAACGGAAAAAAAGGGGGAAAGTTTGAAGGTCTTCGATAGTCTACATTACATGAATATCAGTGGAGATGCCATACCCATATCCGATCGTATCGAATACTAGGTCCCTCCAATACTTCAAGGTTATTTTTCGGATACATTCCCTTAACATATCCTTGATTTTTATAACACTACTTGCTATTGAAGAAAAGTAAAAATATAATAATGCTAGTGAGTAGATGACATGTATTTGGAAGATACGAAGTATGATTGCAATCTTATCATAGTATTCTTCTTATTTTTTTAACAAATGAATGTTCTTGTTCCTCCCTATGCCAAATCAACTCCTGGCATACATATGGCAGTATATAATTTAAATCTGAGCTTTTAAATATTTCATCTATTAATTTTTTTAGATAAATAAAATAATTTTATTTATTATCATACCCCTATAATATGGTATTCTAGTGTTTAAATTCCCTCATCGACATACTTGTATTGTGTTGCCATATCTTATCCGTGCAACATAGGGTGTTTAATTTTTTATTTTTTTGCCATCTAAGAGGGATTCTATTTCTGCCTTTTAGATTTTAAGAAACTACAGAAACTTTGGCAAAGGATCCTTTCGATAAAAAGTTTTATAGCATTATTTGTCTATAGGATTTTAATCTTTTATGTCTCATAAAAGTTGTCATGAGTGCCATTAGGAATTGGTAAGATATGTTTTCCCCTGAAACAACTTTTTGGTTTAAGGATAGGTTTCCTAATCTACTTGTTTCCCCATAAACATCCTGACTGGATTCTAGGTAGACCAACTGGCTCGCTTTTCAGACCCTTCTGTGGTACTCATCCCTTAGGACCTTAGGTGCAAGGAGTTTGTGTGAAGGAAGGAATCGATACTTATTTTGATATATCAAAGGCTGGAAATTTCCAGCTCAAGTATTGGGGGGCCTGTCTTTATCATCTTAAGCTTGGCTGGACAATCACTTTATTGGATGCCAGAGTGACAACTCAACTAGGTTGCACACTTTATTACGATCTAGGCAAATATTTTTTTTGAAGACATCATTACGTTCACATTGAGATAGTATTTAGAACTTGTGGGCCACTGTGCAGTGTAGGAACACAAATGAATGTATTTATCAATATAGCTTTGAAGACGTTCAATCAAGCTGTGTAGATCCCTTGAGTGCTGTTTTAGGAACTAAATTTCCATTGGGTAGTAGACAAATTAATTTATGTTCTAAATTGTTATAGTGTGAAGAATGCTATGAGAAGTAATTCTCTAAAGATGTAGGGGAAGACCTAATAGTCTTTCTTATGGTTATATATTGCACTCGTATGTTAATATTATTGCTGGAAAGCACTTTGTTGATGCTCATAACCAGATGGCCTAGACTGGACTAGTTTACGATGTTGCACAAATTTGTGGGGATTTTAGTGGGGCTGGTCGATTGAGTGAGAGCTTAGCTACCTTGATGGCCTGTATGAGGAGGGAGATTGTTTCTGCAGTCTGGCTTGGTCAGGGAAGGCCTTCTGGTGATTGAGTCCATTCCGAGGTAAAATAACAGCAATAACAGTTAATAAGGTAGTAATGAACATCCATGTTGTATGACCTATAGGTACTAAGAAGTTGGGGCATTTAGGGAATTGTGTTGTTGCATGTGTAAAGACCAAAGAGGCAGACACCCATGGGTTTGTTCAGGCACTTGGCTAATTGTCTTGCATGTGGGCATTCACACAGTGGTCGTCTTTATGGGTGAATATGAGTTCATGGCTAACGCTAGGCAATGGTGCTGGTACCGGACAAAATGGGTCCAGTATCACCCTTGACACCAGGTGACATTTTTAGTTTTTGTGTAAGCCGGATGTACGGCTTAGTTGCAATGGTGCTGGTACCAGACAAAATGGGTCCAGTATCACCCTTGACACCAGGTGACATTTTTAGTGGTTGTGTAAGCCGGATGTACAGCTTAGTTCCTATTTGCTTTGTATTATAATTTATAATACGTTATACGCGGTTTCTTTCTTCTTGCTTTTGGAAAATGGGATCAGCTATATCATTATTAACCATTACCAAGTATATTAAGGGCCGCCTTCAATCATTTCTTCTATTGTAAAAACTGCCTTTATTTTGTCAGCAAGATAATCATGACGTGTGCAAGCTAGTGCTTTAATTCATCTTAGATTGAGATTTTCTGTTTAGATGATGTTATGCATTATAATGGTATATCAATTAATAATTTAAACTCTATTTTGCAGAAGGAGATCCTCTTACGGGCAGAAACTCATGGGTACCATTTGAGTAATTTGATTTGATGAATAGGATATTCGGCACCAGATCATTTTTAGTGGGCAGAAACTGTTATCTTTGGCAACTCACTCTTTAGGTGCAAAATTTGCTTGCTTCTTCAAGTCTGACAGTTTCTATGCGACTCCATGCTTCCTCAATAAAAGGAAAAAGGGACAGAAGAAAAAGAAGAAATAACAGCATTTGTGTGATTTCTAAGGCTTCCTTAGTGGCTGTGCTGATGTTTGTTTGCCCGGCATTAGCATAAGCCGTATTTGCGTGAGTTAGGTGGAACTTAAAAGGAATAAATATCAGAGTGAAAGATGCCCGGCTTTGCATGTCATTGTTTGTATAATTCTTAATACTGGACTCGTTATCGATGTGTAAGTGACAATGTGCAAGGGAGACTTGCCATAGATGATAGAATCTATACCGCAGGTGTAGTCCCAACATTTATGTATTCATTCTGCTACCATTATCTTCTTTTTAAGTTGAGCATCTTTTAGTCAAATGAAAGGAATCATTTCTGCTAGTGGATCAATTTGAACAAGCTGGAGTTGGTGAATGAAGATTTCATTCTGCTTTACTTATATTATTCGTACCACGCTCTTCATAATTTGTACGGAATTCTTGCGTGCGTCGGTGTGAAATCTTTCTTGAGTACTGATGTTGGAGCAGTTGGCTGATTCCTATATTCTTTTTTTCTTTATCCCTTCAAGCTGTATAATTCAATTTATACTCATTATATATTTGATGTAATGATGAGATTAGGAATGCTGGTAGATGAATTCAAATAAACAAGTGCAGCATTGCCATTGAGGAATAATTGTGCAGCAGATCGCAACAACTTTTGACTTTAGCCTCCAAAGTAGTATATAGCTGCAAAAGGTTTGTCGTCTATGTATCATTTATCAGCACATGTCGATCACCTTGCAAATGTACTCTTACTGTACTCGACAGTGATTGTTCCTGTTATCTCCAGGTCAGCTGTTGCAGGAGTGGACAATGTACATTATATTATGGGAGTACGTACACTAGTTGCAAATAGTAGTTGTTAACAATGAGTACAGACAAATGCAAATGATGTTCGTTTTGTCATTGCTGCTGGCCTCTGGATGTTAGCCATTGAAGCAGTGGGAACAAGTTGGTACTGGTCTGTGTTGTGTATGATGTAACTGCGATAGCTCTTCCAAAACAATGGACAGATGCCTACAATTCACTGGTACTAGTACACGACTTCATCGTGGGGATGTCTAGCTACACTCTTCTCGGTTTTCTTTTGTTTTGATGCAGTTCTGTTACAGTGAATGTGTTAGGAAGTTGGAGATGATGCAAATTGACGAGATCGACGAATTGTTCGCAGGAGAAGTTGGAAGTGATGCTGATTGACGATAAGACGAGAAAAAAAAATCTTAATCTTTGTTTGAACAAAATAATATGGATTGGAACTCGTCATTTCCTTTCCTGGACTTGTGAAAATGATTTGAACAGACTGACTCAAGAAGTCTGAAATAGACGTTAGATGCATTAACGATGGGGAGGAGGAGGCGACAAAATTGCCAGCAGCAGGAGAGATGGGTTGGCTGTGCTATACACCTCCTAACGGCATGCGGACGATGAGGACAGAAACAGTGTCCTTTACTTGCACTGTTGTCTCGATATGGACGTCCTGTGGCTTCTTCTGCAGTTCCTCGCACGTTACAACCTCTTCTACTTATTCCCTCCTAGAAAGCAAAACTAGATATATTATTGTCGGGGCATAATTTTCGATAGAAAACTGAAAAAATAAAATAATTGTAAAAACAACGTTTCAACGCAACACTTCAAAGAAGCTGCGCAACAGAGATCTTTGGAGGATTCTGAGTTACGAAAATTTAAAAATAGTTCGTAAGAGCAGCAAGCGACGGTAGTACTTCTAAAAAGAAAATACTAAGCGAATTGCTATAGGCAGCAGCAACTTGGATGACGGACGATAAATGGAAGATTGCTGGGGTGACTGATCACCGTTGCTCAAAGCTTAATTCGTCCCATATGATCAGCTTCCAGGAATCAGCAAGTTCAACGAAGAACTTTGGAACACTCCGCTCTTCTGACTCCTCGGATGGCAGCGAACTCCTGTGGCACGAAGTGGCGCAGGTACTGCTCTTCTCTGCTCTCTCGAACTTTGGGAAACTGAGTTAAAAAAATACTTATAAACTTATGTATATTTTGTGTGTACTGAGAGAGAGAGAGAGAAGAGAGAACATTATATATGCCCGCATTGTAACTGTACAGTTAGCAGAATGTTCGGAACGTGGTAAAAACTGCTCATGAAAGTGCTGTAACTGCTCAAATCGTGCATAGACACGATCTAAGCCAACTGGCGCACAGCACGCTCCACCTGCACAACGTGCGCCACCTGCACAATGTGCGTCACCCGCGCAACGTGCGCACCGCGCGCACCTCGCGCACATTGCACACTGCGCGCACAGTGCCACTTGCGCACTCTGCGCAACCTACGCCAACCGTGCGCCAACAGGCAGCGCCTACTGGCGCACCACTGGGCCACGCAACTGGGCGCGCCTCTGGGCCGCGCAACTGGGTGCGCCACTTGGCTGCGCCAATTGGCAGTGCAAGTGGCTCATACAACGAGCGCAACTTAAGCACACTATGCGCCGAGCGACGATGCTGACGTGCTAAGTGCAAAGTGTACCAAAAAAATGCCACATTACGCCTCATGAGCCGGAGTCCGTGTTCGAGTCCGAGTCGCTAAGCCCCTACGGAGATTAGCTCCATTGGAAATTAATTCCCAAGTGCAAAAAGCATGAATGCTTCATTGTTGATTTGTCCTTTTTTTTCCATTAGAAAAATACCCCCACATGACACGCCCATGTGTACCTCCATACCACATGTGCGTCTCTAAACAAGCATAGCTTATTATATAGAGATACAACTCCTTTAGCCATAGCCGATGTGGGACTAAACTTTCCAATAAAAAAAGGTCAAACTCCAACAATCTCCCACATATCTCTATATATATGGGTTTGAGTGTTCCCTACAGTAACTATCGATCATGCATTAGGATAGATGTCGCTGACGACTTGAATCTTCCCGCATGGGTCAAATAACAGACTATATTACAAGAATGGACTAAGCCTTGAATTCTGCACCATAGCTGAAATTCTTCCCACTCACATAATATAGTTACATGTACTTCTGGATACACATTAAAGGCCCTGTGTCAGCCTGATTTCAGTGTATAATTTTAGGCGTCTACAAGTTTACCCTCAAGAGACGGCCTGATATCTCTTTCCATACACTAGGTGAGTTCTTTGTTAAAGAGACATGGCATGAAGCGCTTTGCGCTTCCCTTGCGGTGCTACGTCGCTATAATATGGCCTAAAGCCGAGGCCTTACGTCGTACCGGAAATCTCATCGTAGTGTCATACTACTGTAGCATGAGGTCACCGTCTTTTTGTAGTGCCATACTACCCAGCATGAAGCCTTAGGCTCCCTTGCGGTGTTACGCTGCAACGACATGGCTTGCAAGGTCGAGGCTTTACCCCTATCCGGATAACTCATTGTGGTGTCGTGCCACTGTAATATGAGGAACTTCTCCCCTTTGTAGTGCTGATGTCACGCCCCAGAACCAGAATACTGAAGAGCGGGGACAGACAAAGCCAGCTACGTACATTGAAATATAATCTACCTCGATGTACGGTCTTGACTGTCTAGATGCATGAGGGTTTATCTACAAGCCAAAAGTCTCTTATGGTCATGAACAAGCCTAGTATCTCAATCTCAACAAGCAACTAATTGTTACAAGATGTAAGATCATCAGACATACAAAGTAAGGCATCCCAAATATTACATCTTCAGATGTTGATGAAGCTAGTCAGACAAAATACGAAGATTAGCAAGAGTTTAAGTCATACATGATAAACTCTAGGATTTGTCAATCATGTCACAGCCCTTAGGCAGACAGAAATATAAATTCAACACGAGCTAACACTTGCTCGGCGGCTAAACGCCCCAGAAGAATAATTTATAATAAACTGGGAGAGCAAAATAAGAACCCACTCATTGCCAGGATTACTCTGGTGTTCACCATCTGGCTGGAAGGCAGGGAGATCCTCGGGTGCTACTCCAAAATCTGGCCATACAAAACCAGCTGGATCAGACCCCAGAAAGAGCAAGTGCCACAAGGGATGCTTCAATTAAGAACTAAAACCAACATAATAGCATATAAATACATCAATGACAACAAAAGATATGAGTTAGAGAAACAAGGTGATAAACGATAAGATAACTAAATGACTATTCGAGTAGCCAAGTTACAATCCATAAACCAAACAAGGACCGGAGATTGTAACCCTTCACCTGAACAGAACTTAGTCTCTAACCAATTATCGATAAAGGTAAATCATAACAGTAATGTACTAAAATAACCATGTACTGGTCTTACCTATGCAAGACTAGACGGGTCTCCATCCATCAATCACGGCCAAGCAATGAGTACGGCTTGATATTTTAACTAACTAGGATTATCACAAGCCTAGTTACTAATAAGATGCATCGAGATGTTCCAACAGCCATAAGCCCTGCAGTCTTAATCCAGGTTATCCGGTCACAATTTGAGAGAGTTGGATTAGGTGACTTAGAGGTGCAACACATGACAGTGTGCTAGAAATGTGCCTTACTCGACGACAGGCTACAAGTCCAATTAAAGCGCCCAGATAACGGGACTGCCTGTAGCTGAAAAATCTCTTCATGGACTACTCGATCAATCTAGTCATTATCCTAGTCCGATTTAGTATGAATCCCTGACCGTGGTAACCGGGGATCCATGTCCTATACATGATACAAGATGAGACATGTAGCTTATACAAGTACAAACACCCACGGTGTCAAGACAAGGGTTACTTTAGCAAGTCAGGTAGCTGTTGCCACAACGTTCAAGACGGTCATGTCAGGCCAGGTTACTTGTTACTTGTCAAGATTACCTGTCAGGAGTGCGCCTCGACGGGCCACTATCAAGAGTTATCTTATCATGTTGCTTGTCAAGAGTGCACCATGACGGGGCACTATCGGAGAATTATCATGTTATGTTATCTTGTCGTGTTCGTGTGGTCATGCGTGATCATGCTTTGGATTAAGACAAGTCTGTTGGCCCATTGGTCATGGTCAAACCTGATTTTAATAATTGATCAAACTCTGTCTCGATATACGAATCAATTCAGATGTTTACTAACGATGTTTTGGATACTGATCAAAGATGGATATCTACTCAGTTCAAGACCGAAGCTGTTTGTCATTCAAGAATGTATTTCCTTCAAAGTAATATAATTTTTTATTTTTATTGAGTCTAGGAATACATTGTACACCAAGTCGTACTAGCAAATAGGCTATCTGAAATCGTTTTTCAAAATTGATATATCTTTCTAAAATGACCTATGTTTTTGAAAAACATCTATTTTACAAAAAAACTTCTGAAGGACTTTTCAAAAAGGTAAAATTATTTTTCACAAAATTAACTCACAAAATCAACTGACCAACCCTGACAGAACTCGTCCAGAGTTCGGCCAAGTTGAACGTTATGTGAACGTTTGATTTTGAACATGGTCTCCCTTCAGTTGCGGTTGGTTATAAAGAGTTCTGTCCGAATTCAGCCATAGTTCTGCCTTTGGAAAACTATAAATAGAGAAGGATTTCGATCTTTCCAAATCACCAATTCACTTTCAATCTCTTCTCTTCTAAAGCTTACATTTCTTCCAAAGAGTTCTAAAAAGCTTCCATTTTTAAATCCCAAGCCGGTTACAATCCTCTAGTCGATTTGCCAGTGCGGTGCAGTCTAGAAGTTTCAGAGCGATTGTAATCAGAGGCTTGATTGAAGATTGACTCTTCACAATTGAAGTTGGTCGAGTTCTTCGTATCAAAGCTCACGTCTGTAGAAGTTACAAGGACTTCGTATGAAAACTTGCAGCATTTTCCAATAGTGGATTCAACTGGAAGCTAGAGTTCCACTACCAAAATATGTCGATTTAGCGACGGCCAGATCCGTCGCCCATCCGTCGGCAATCAGCATTAGCGACCGATTATTGACGGATCTTGGTCAAAATAATCCGTCGGCAATCAGCTCGTCGCTAATAAACCTCCGTCGCTAAGTAGTCGTCAAGCGACGGAATAGCGACAACTTTTCGTCGTCACAATACGATGCATTAGCGACGACTTTCCGACGGTCTTTCGTCGATTTCAAGTATTAAATACTGAACTGTGTAGACGCTAACGACGGAACCGTCCGTCGGTAAACCGTCGTAACAGCGTATCAGAGTGTACCGTTCCGTCGCTATTTCGTCGAACGCCGTCGCTAACAAAGGGCGGATTAGCAAAGGAATACTAACAGATAATCCGTCGACCATGTTCTGGAAATGCTTGACATTTCTAGAACCATGGCGATGGATATGTCGTCGCGACTCCGTCGCTCATCCGTCGACGTAGCGACTGACTTGTGGCGGATAATCCGTCGCCATGGTTCTGGAAATGTCATGCATTTTCAGAACCTTAGCGACGGATGTTCCGTCGCTATTCAGTCGAACTAGGTACTTCCAGAACCTTGTCGACGGATTTGTCGACGCGAATCCGTCGACCACCCGTCGCTACCTGGAAACAGTTTTAATTCTCCAGGTAGCGACGGATATTCCATCGAAAAGTAGTCGAAAACTGGAAACATCCGTCGCTAAGCGGTCACTAGTCCGTCGCTAACTGAGATTTTTATGAAAAAAGCAGAGCTTTCTCTGTTCACACAAATATGCATAAACCAAACCATTATATAACGCACACCAATTATCCAACAATCACATAGACCAAATATATAATGCACACCAATTATCCAAGAATCACATAGACCAAATATGCACATACGAATTTAATGCACACCAATTATCTAAGAATCACATAGATCAAACCAAATTAATATAAAATAGACATCAATTATCCTGAAATCATAAACTAATATTCGTCGTTATAATCCGATCATAGCACAAATATTCCAAAATTCCCACAAATATTCCAAATTTTCTTAATTATAAAATTTAAGGAGGAGGAGGAGTTCGATTGCCCGGTGGTGGTAATCCCTGCTGCGACCGACGAATATACTGCTCCACTAGGTATGGCGGCAAGTCGTCGTAGACACTGCTTGGAAGTCGGCGTAGCTGCTCTGGCGACATGAGATCAAGGAGTACCGTCACAGTCGGAGGAGGTACCAGAGGGGCAGCAGGTTTGAAAGAAAGATGACCCACAAAAGAAGGACCGACACCAGTAGTCGACGGACCGACACCAGTAGAAGACGGACCGACACCAGCAGCAGATGGACCGGCAGCAACAGACGGAGGCAGAAAGTACGTAGCAATTTGCTCCCGCAAGGACGACACCGCCTCGTGCAGATGCGTAAGCTGCGACCTAACATCATCGTCTGCCGGGGCCGCGGGAGGAGGCGGTATCGGTAGAAATTTCTGAGTCGCCATGTGCAACGGCCCTAGGGAGCCGACTCTGTACATGAGCCCTTTTTTAAAGCCGCCGACAGTATCTATGAACAAGTCATTGCGAGCGGCCAAAGAAGAGGGCGTCCGGACAGGCGTCGTTTCACCGACATCCTCGGTGTCAGTTAACTGATCCCGACTAAGGGCCTCACGCTACGCAGCCTATTAAATGAATGTATTTTTATTATAAGATTTACCTAAGTTGTAATCTAAATCCTATGTTTCACTAAGCTAAGTGTGAATCCTAAGTTTACCTAAGTTATAGTCCGAATACTTTTAATTCTAACGTAAATCTCATAAACATAAGTACTTACATCAGTCTCCTTGGCCCTTTCGTCGACGAAGCTCCCATCCTTCCGTCTCTTGTGCTTATGCTGGAACACGTCGTGCATGGTGACCGATTCTGGCATCCTTTCCTCATTCACCGCCCGTTGGGTCTGCATACAAAATTTTCGTAGAAATTAATTAACTCCGTTTATTAATAATACCTAATTCGATAGTGAAATGAATTTACGGTATCTCAACAGATCTGCAAGCATCGCTGCGTGGGGCCTTGATCCCCCCGTATGAAGCCCCGCGGCCCATCGGTCCGCCTTCGCCTTCTCCGATTTCTCCTTGTACGTAGGAGTATTCATCATATCTAAGAGGTCCTCATAATAGTCCTGCCGGATCCAATTCGGCCTCGTCTGCCCTATTTTCAGGTCATGAATCATATCCCGTATCTTCTTCGAGGCAGCGCTTCTGTAGGTCCTGCGGATCGCGTCCTCGCAATGGGGGGCCACCAGTACGTCGTCTAACATAGAAATTCAATTATCACGTAATTTAAAAAATGGTTGATTAAATAGTAACTAATAATTAACTAGAAGATATAGATATATATATCCTCAACTCATCGAGCCAGACGTACTTCAAGTTTGGGGGCACCGACGAAAAGTTGATGTAGGGACCATGGAAGTTAGCCCTGATAATTTCTCCAAGAGCCCTGGCAACATTAAACGGAAAAAACCTACAAAAAGAAACGACTGGATTATTAACTTGAATAAATGATTTTTTAATAAATTATCTTAAATTTACTTACGAGGTCCCCGCGGGCCATAGCTCTCGTCGGAACTCGCCTCTCGGCCTCTCTGGTGCCGTCGGAGGATCCGCGGGTCCGCGCATATACTCCCCAGTAACCAGATGGAACCGAGTATAGGGGTACTCTGGGGCCCACTGTGCAGTAACTGGGGGATCCACTGGTGGATCCGCTGGTGGGTCCGATAGCGGAACAGATCCGCTAGCAGATCCAGACTCATGCCTCGATGAAGTAGTCGATCGACGGTGGGATGCGTCTGTGCCCGGGGTACTCTTCGGGTCGGGCTCGCTGGATGGGGTCACATCCCGGGAAGATTGAATGCGACCACGACCACCAGCACCACTACGACCACGACCACGACCACGACCACGACCACCGCCAGCACCAGCACCACGACCACCACCAGAACCACGACCACGGCCAGCCATCATGACCTGTAAATAGAACACATAAACATAATTAACAATATAAAAGTGTAAATGAATATAAAATTTTAAACTAAAAATATACATACCACCAGTAGGGAGATGAGTGTCGCCACGACGAAAAAGACTAGGAGTGCCATCTGCAATAAGTAAATAATCGAACGAAAAAAATATGAATTCACGTAATTACTTTTATGAGGTCAAACTTAATTCATGTAATTGGAAGTGTTTTTAATATACAACAATATTTAACCTAATCATCGTCTTCGTTCTCATCCTCGGCCTCGTCTTCATCATCATCCTGCTCACCATCCTCATCCTCATCCTTATCTTCATCGTCGATTTCATCTATATCCTCATCCCCATCAAATTTGTCTTCTTCTTCTTCTTCTTCTTCTTCTTCTTCTGCCTCAATATTTGGGATAAGATGCCTCTTTCTTCCCTGGTTGACAGCTAAGTCTTGTGTATCAACCTCTTCTTCTCCTCTATTTTCCTCAACAATATCTTCAACATCCATTGTATCCGAGTGTTGTCCCAAGTATTGTACCGACACGGGCTTCGTATGCTAGATGAATCGGTAGATGCTCCATGCTATCGAAGAAGCCATGAGGAAATATTTTCTCCAACTTACAAATTGTTAAGATAATCTTCTCCTCAAGTTCAACCATGTATTGCACAGTCAACTTAGTTGAACAAATATCCCTAAAGAATATTGATAGTTCGGCCAACGGAACCCATACAACAGAAGGCAACAACTCTTTCAAAGCAATGGGCAGTAAACTTTCCATAAACACGTGGCAGTCGTGACTCTTCATTCCCGTTAGCATGCGTTCATTGATATCAACGCATCTAGACAAATTCGACACATAGCCATCGGGAAATCTTAAAGTAGATACCTACTTGCAGATTATTAATCTATCTTTCTTGCTCAATGTGTATTATGCTATCGACTTAGTTATTTGTCCACCAGCTCCCCTTTGTATCAAGTTCAGATAAGGACGCTTGCATATCTCGGCAATGTCTTGTCTTGCTTTTGGATTGTCCTTCGTCTTTTCTTTAATATCCATGACGGTATTGAAGACATTATCGAACACATTCTTTTCGATATGTATAATATCAAGATTATGCCTTATAAGATTATCTTTCCAATAAGGCAAGTCCCAGAAGATACTCCGTTTGGTCCAGTTATGGGTTTGTCCGAACCCATCGACACGATTGTTCGATGGATCTTCCATTACAGTGGGCAAGTCCTTTACATCTTTCCAAATATCGTATCCCGACAATCTGGCAGACGGATGAGAAATTCTCGTTTTTCAGCTCTGAACGCGTCCTTGTTCTTTCTCCAAGGATGACTCGCGGGCAGAAATTGATGATGACAATCAAAGAAAGAAGTTTTTCCTCCATGCTTAAGGCGGAACGCCTTACTATTTTGTATGCATATCGGACAAGACATGGTGCCGTGAGTACACCATTCCGACAGCATACCGTATGTAAAAAAATTATTGATTGTCCACAGCAGTGAAGCTCTCGTCTGAAAGTTCTGTTTCCTGGAAATATTATAGGTCGCAACACCGATCTCCCACAGCTATTTCAGCTCATCCACCAACGGCTGTAAATATATATCGATATTCTTCGTCAGATTTTTGGGACCCGGTATGATAGCTGTCAAGAACATATAAGGAGTCTTCATACACATCCATGGTGGCAGATTGTAAGGGGTCAGAATGGCCGGCCAACAGGAGTATTGAGATCCCGACTGCCCGAAAGGGGCGAAGCCATCAGAACATAGCCCCATGCGTATATTTCTAGGCTCTACAGCAAAATCTGGATGATGAAAATTGAAATATTTCTACGTCTCTCCATCCGAAGGATGTGACAATTCTTCATCGTCCTTTGTGCGTTCTTCGTTGTGCCACGTCATATGTTCTGCTGTATTCTGAGACATATACATCTTCTGCAAGTGCTTCGTGATCGACAAGTAATGCATATACTTGTAAGGACGTCGTTTTCTAGTTGACTTTCCTTTTTCCCTGACTGGCTTGTAACGATCTGCATTACAGAAGCTGCAACTTTCTATATCCTCGTTCTCCTTGTAGTATAACATGCATCCGTTGCGACAACAATCTATCTTCTTGTACTCCAGTCCCAGTTGTCGGACCATCATCTTAGACTTGTAGAAGTTTTTTGGAAGCTCTTTTGATTCCTTCGGTAACACCTCCTTGATTAGTTGTATAATCCGATCATAGCAAGTTTGTGGCAAGTTAAAATCGGACTTTATGTTCAACAACCGCATCGTCACTGACAGTACGGAATGTGGCTCACAACCAGGATATAAAGAAGTTTCAGCATCCTGAAACATATCATAGAACTCCTTCGCCTCGGGATTAGGATCCTCTGGATCAAAATTAGGCCCTGCCGTGTCGTACACCATATCTCGTGTAGGGTTCTGCAGGTCTCCATAATCAACAGAGCATTCGTCGTCTTCGACGACAAAATTCGTTGCAGTATTATCATCAAAAGCATAAGTAGCAGCATTCGCAACCTGTCTTTCCGCATATAGTTCACCTTGCGATGACCACAGGCCGTAATCACGTACGAAATCCTTACGGGTCAAATGACCTCTTACACTTACCACTTATTCGTAACGTCTATTGCGACAATTACGACATGGACACTTGATTTTGTTACCGTCCATATACTGAGCTTTGCTCATGGCATACTTAAGAAACACTTCCACGCCTGCCTGAAAATCGTCACTCATACCTATTCTGCTCTCGTGTTGTCGTTTGTACATCCATGTACGATCAACGAAATAACGATCCATCATAAATTGGATGTAAAAATCTGTATCGTAAGACAAACTAAACAGAATTAGTATATAATCATGTAACTGGTGGATCCGTTGGTATATAGGCCAGATGTACATAGTATCGACCGCATCAGACTAGTATCGGTCTATAGGTTTGGACGATACCAATTTTCTAAGGTCAATACCATCCGATACGACCTATACCAAACCGATATACCGATACTAATCTGCTACGATCGATACTAAGTACCTACGGATACCGATACCAATACCGATACCAATACCGATAGTTCGATACCGATACCGATAGTTCGATACCGATAGTGCGATACCGATACCGATAGTGCGATACCGATACTGATAGTACGATACCGATAGTTCGATATCGATACCGATAGTCCGATAGTTCGATACCGATACCGATAGTTCGATACCGATACTGATAGTCCGATAGTCCGATACTACCGATATCGCCGATACCAATACTCATAGGAAAAGTCCGATACCGATACTTTGAACCTTGATATATATATATATATATATATATATATATAAAATAAATATATATATATATATATATATATATATATATATATATATATATATATATATATAAAGCAATAGACTTTCTCATCCTATTTCTTAAACTAGGGTTTGTCATATTGTATTTTCTTTAAAGTATCGGTCGATACCGATCCGATACGGCCGATACCGATACGGTTTGGCATGTTCCGATCCGATATCGAACGATACCAAATATTGAACGATGCCGACATTGGGGGTCTTTGTTACGGTCAATTCGACAAAGAAAATTAAACAACATAGGAATAATCCGATACCGATTCCGATACCGATATTGTGAACCTAGGTTGAAAGCATAATAAGGTTGTAAAAGCATGTAAAAGAATCCGATACTACCGATAATTATTTGTTTTCCAATACCAAAAAATCCGATACTCCGATCCGAAACTGCCGATACTACCGATATCGCCGATACCAATACTCATAGGAAAAGTCTGATACCAATTCCGATACCGATACTTTGAGCCTTTATATATATATATATATATATATATATATATATATATATATATATATATATATAAAGCAATAGACTTTCTCATCCTATTTCTTAAACTAGGGTTTGTCATATTGCATTTTCTTTAAAGTATCGGCCGATACCGATCCGATACGGCCGATACCGATACGATTTGGCATGTTCCGATCCGATACCGACCGATACCAAATATTGACCGATGCTGACATTGGGGGTCTTTGTTCCGGTCAATTCGGCAAAGAAAATTAAACAACATAGGAATAGTCCGATACCGATTCCGATACCGATATTGTGAACCTAGGTTGAAAGCATAATAAGATTGTAAAAGCATGTAAAAGAATCCGATAATACCGATAATTATTTGTTTTCCAATACCAAAAAATCCGATACTCCGATCCGAAACTGCCGATACTACCGATATCGCCGATACCAATACTCATAGGAAAAGTCCGATACCGATTCCGATACTGATACTTTGAACCTTTATATATATATATATATATATATATATATATATATATATATATATATATATATATATATAAAGCAATAGACTTTCTCATCCTATTTCTTAAACTAGAGTTTGTCATATTGCATTTTCTTTAAAGTATCGGCCGATACCGATCCGATACGGCCGATACCGATACGGTTTGGCATGTTCCGATCCGATACCGACCGATACCAAATATTGACCGTTGTCAACATTGGGGGTCTTTGTTCCGGTCAATTCGGCAAAGAAAATTAAACAACATAGGAATAGTCCGATACCGATTCCGATACCGATATTGTGAACCTAGGTTGAAAGCATAATAAGGTTGTAAAAGCATGTAAAAGAATTCGATACTACCGATAATTATTTGTTTTCCAATAAAAAAAATCCGATACTCCGATCCGAAACTGTCGATACTACCGATATCGTCGATACCAATACTCAAAGGAAAAGTCCGATACCGATTACCGATACTTTGAACCTTGAGCGCGTCCCGCGCCGCCCCTCCAGCCCCGCGCTGCCCCGCGCGCGCCACCCCCGCCGCCCCCCGCAGCCCCGGAGCGCGCTGCCCCCCGCAGCCCCGCGTGCGCCAGCGTACCCATCCTATCCCCCGTCGCCCCTCCCACCCCCCTCCGCCCCAGCCCCGTGCTGCCCCGCGTGCGCCACCCCCGCCGCCCCCCGCTGCCCGCCGTAGCCCCGTGCGCGTCCCCCGCAGCCCCGTGCTGCCCCGCGCGTGCCACCTCCGTAGTCTCCGCCGCCCGCACAGCCCACGATGTCCCCGGCAGCCCACGACACCCACGACCACCGAGAGAGATAGAGAGAAAGAAAGAGAGAGAGAGATTCCCTTTGGAAGAGAGAGGTGAGGTCGTCGATCACCGTCGCGGGAGAGAGAGAGAGAGAGGAGAGTGAGGTCGTCGACCGCCGCGGGAGAGAGAGAGAGAAGAGAGAATAAAATTTGGAGGGAATAAAAAGTTTCTCCCGTCGTTTTAATTTAAGTCTGGGCCCTTTATTTAGCGACGGACTAGCGACGGATTGTATCCGTTGCTAGTCCGTCGCTCTTTTTGATACTTGCCGACAGAATATCCGTCGCTACGTAGTCGAATAATTGTCCCGCCATTTCTTCCAACAATTCCTGCCAAATAATCGACTGCATAGCGACGGCTAATTGTCCGTCGCTATATCTCCGACGCCCTAGCGACGGATGAGCGACCTTTTCTCCCCCTTAAAATAAAATAAAAATTGTATCGGCTTGTCGTCGGTACTCCGTCGGTTATTTGCTGTATATCCGTCGCTAACGTCGACGAAAATTATTCGTCGCTAATGTGCCGTTGCTAATTGACTGTATTTTGGTAGTGTTCTTCCGACTAGACTAGTTCTCACAAGAGAGAAACCAGTATAAATCTTGGTGTTTACGTTTGCCTTCTGATCACTCTTTTCATTACTATTATTTATTTTTGTGATTATTATTATATCTGTGATCTAACTGCTAGCGAGTTTTTAATTAGCAATATTCCGCTGCCTACTCTATTCACCCCCTTAGAGTATTCTGCTTTACGATTTCGTTCCTACAATTGGTATATATATAGATCACAATATTATACATGGCAACTGTAAAATTCACAAGTGAAGGCCAAGTCATAAACAGACCTCCACTGTTTGACGGCACAAACTACACTTATTGGAAAATACGGATGCGTTTCTTCTTAAAATCTCTTGATTTTGACTTATGGTCAATAGTTATTGATGGCTACAAAAAGCCTCATCGTATTAATGTTGATGGAGTTTTAGTTGAAAAATCCCATGATAAATTTACGAAGGATGAAAAGAAAAAGGCTAGTCTTGACGCACGTGCTATTAATACTTTATTTTGTGCTTTAGACAGAACTGAATTTAACAGGGTGTCTACCTGTACAACATCAAATGAAGTGTAGAAACTTCTCGAAGTAACCCACAAGGAACAACACAAGTCAAGGAGTCAAAGATCAGCAGACTTACTCAGGAGTACGAGGCGTTCAAAATGAAGCCAAGTGAATCAGTCACTCAGATGTTTACAAGATTCTTGGATATTGTAAATCCTTTGTCTTTACTAGGCAAGGATTACAGTAACCATAAAAATATTCGCAAACTTCTACGAGCTATCACAAAGAACTAGATTCCAAAGGCTACAGCAATCATTGAAGGAAACAACCTCTCAATAATGTCTCTGGAAACACTCATGGGTAAGCTACCCACTCACGAGTTAGAACTTCAAGACTTTGAAGACGCTACACCAAAGAAGAAGTCAAAGAAGTCGATCGCTCTCAAGGCTCAACATAGAAGAACTATCGAAGATGATTCTGACGACAGCGACTCCGACTCTGAAGATCAAGCTCTTCTGGTAAGAAAATTTAAGAAGTTCATGAGATTTAATAGGAGAACAAAAGATAGCAACAGCAACAACAACAAGAAAGATCCTATTTGCTACGGAAGCAAGAAGAAAGGACACACGTAGAAAGATTGTCCAACAATATCATCATCAACAAAAAAAAATAGCAAATATGACAAAGGCTACCTGAAGAAATCTATATCAAGAAAGTACGCCAATACAAGCATATGGCATGAAAGTGAAGCCAGCGACTCAGAAGACGAACAATCAGATGACGCTGCAAATGTATGCTTGATGGCTTGCGATTAGGTAATCACTAATCCTCTATTTGATCCTTATGATAATTTTACCTTTGAGCAACTAGGAGAGGCTTTCAGTGACCTGTTAAATGATTACAGAAAACTGCATAGTAAATATAAAACCTCTAAGAAGGTACTCAAAGAGTACAAATATGAAATAGAAAGACTTATCGACCAACTAGATCATGTTAGAAATAATGACTCTTCAATTGAGTCTGGTGAGCTTTCATCTATTAAGTTGTTACACGAGACTATCAAGTTATCCGAAGAAAAAGACCAAACTATTATCCAGTTAAAGGAAGACCTATCTAAGGAGAGAAAGAGTCTCCAGTGTGCACAAGTCAGAATTGAAACACTTACATCTGACTATACTAGATTATATGACACTTCTAAAAAGTTAGAAATTAGTTTAGGAAAACGGCCTGAAGTTGCTGCTTCCTATTCTAACACGTGTCAATTACCAAATCATCGGAACACGCCTAAACCAAACACTGTCAGACCAAACCATACCAAATCTATGCCCAAGAAGACTAATAGGCATGCATTTTTCTATACTAGAAAACCAAAACCTACCAATCATGCACCTCACACAACTTTCAACACTCAACATGCAAAATATCATTATTGTGGCCTCATTGGTCATATATCCTCTGCATGTAGAATCAGAAAGTTAGTAGATTTAAATGTTTATGCATGGATACAAAAAACTAACCAGTCAGGACCCTACAAGAAATGGGTACCAAGAGTTTTATCTGCAAACTATTTTGTAGGTGGAACGCCCTTCACATGCTAGGAGCAAATGGATCCTCGACAGCGGTTGCTCACGGCACATGATCGGTGATGCTTCATTATTCGCAACACTGTCAAAGAAGAATAAAGAAGGATACGTCTCCTTTGGTAATAATTTAAGAGGGTACATAATCGATATCGGTGACATTGGTAAGGCTCCATCTCTTGTGATTAAAGATATCTGTCTAGTTACCGAGTTAAAACATAATCTGCTCAGCATAAGCTATTTAGCTGATCATGGTTATGGCATTAACTTCGTCAAAGACAAATGTACTATAGTTGATAGTTCAACTGGTAGTACTATCTTTGAAGGTATCAGGGAAGATAACATATATGTTTTTTATTTGTTGGAAGATGCTAACAAAGCAGGTAGATGTTTGATGGCCAAAAGCATTGAGAGTCAACTATGGCATATAAGACTCGGTCATGCAAAAATGGATATAATTTCAAGATTATTTATAAAGAAGTTGGTACGCGACTTACCGGACATATCTTTCAAGAAGGATACAGTATGTAGTGAATGTGAAAAGAACAAAGCTACCCGATCCGCATTTAAATCCAAAAACGTTGTAAGTACCACTAGACCTCTACAACTGTTGTATATAGACTTATTTGGACCAAATAGAATTGCTAGCCTAGGTGGTAAGTTATATGCATTTGTTGTTATAGATGATTTCTCTAGATATACATGGGTTTATTTTCTTGTATGCAAGAACAATGCATTATCAGAATTCGTCACCTTTTGCAAGAAAGTACAGAATGAAAAAAGGTTCATGATTACTCGCATTCGTAGTGATCATGGTGACGAATTTGAGAATGCAGAATTTAAGTAATTTTATGACACACGGTTATTTTCATGAATTATCTTGCCCTAGGACTCCACAACAAAATGGAGTTGTGGAACGTAAGAATATAACTCTATCTGAAATGGCTAGAGTAATGTTAAACCAGTTTAGTCTACCTAGATACTTTTGGGCTGAAGCTATCAATACAGTGTGCTATATTCTTAATAGGGTTCTAATTCGACCTATATCGAAGAAGACTCCCTATGAACTATAGTTTGATAGAACACCCAATGTTTCATATTTTAAGATTTTTTGTTGTAAATGCTTCATTCGTAATACTAAAGATAATCTGAGTAAATTTGATGAAAAGGTCGATGAAGGTATATTTTTAGGTTATACAGCAAAGAGAAAAGGGTACAGAGTCTTCAACAAAAGAACCATGATCATCGAAGAATCAATCAATGTCAAGTTTGATGAGCTAAATCAACACTTAGACGATGAAAACAATGAAGACGTAATTACACCAATTACAGCTACTGCAAAACCTTCACACAAAGATGCAGGACCTTCACACCAAGCACCAGCTGAGTCTTCTAGCAAAGAAGCCGAAACTAGAAATCCTGAGGATACGCCAAAAGAGATGAGATTCTTGGCAGATCATCCAAAGGACTTGGTAATTGGTGAGATTACCAAGAGTGTAAGTACTCGTTCCTCTAATAAAGATATAGCTTCTTGTGTTGATTTTGTTTCGCAGTTTGAACCCAAAAATATTGAAGAAGCATGTAGTGATAATTTTTGGTTAGATGCTATGCAAGAGGAACTAAACCAATTCGAACGGAATCAAGTTTGGGAACTTGTTCCCAAGTCCATTGATCATCCGGTCATTGGCACCATTGGGTATTCTGAAATAAACTGAACGAGAATGGTTTAGTGACTCGTAATAAGGCTCGACTCGTAGCTCAAGGATACAATCAAGAAGAAGGTATCGACTTCAATGAGACTTATTTCTCAATTGCGAGATTAGAATCCATTCGCATGTTATGTGCATTTGCATATTTTCATAATTTTAAGTTATTTCAAATGGATGTCAAAAGCGTATTTTAAATGGTTTTATAAAAAAAAGTTTATGTAGCTCAACCTCCCGGTTTTACTGATTTCAAATATTCTGATTATGTTTTCAAGTTGAAGAAAGCCTTATACGGTTTGAAACAAGCCCCTCGTGCTTGGTACGATCGTCTAAGCTCTTTTCTACTTGATAATGGTTTTTCAAAGGGAAAGGTTGACACTATTTGTTTATAAAATCTTTGAATAACAACATTCTTTTGATTCAATTTTATGTAGATGATATTATTTTTGGATCTACTAATGAATCTCTTTGTCAAGAATTTTCAAAGTGTATGCATAATGAGTTTGAGATGAGCATGATGGAAGAGATGAAATTCTTTTTCGGACTGCAAATCAAACAAACCAACAATGGGACGTTCATAAATCAAGCAAAGTACACAAAAGATATGTTAAACGACCTGGAAGCAGTCAAGCCACTTAGAACTCTAATGGCGACTTCAACCAAGCTTGATACTGATGAACAAAGCAAATCCGTCGACATACGTAAGTATCGAGGTATGATCGGTAGCTTACTGTATTTAACTGCTAGTCGACCAGACATTATGTTTAGTGTTTGCTTATGTGTACATTTTCAAGCCAATCCTAAGGAATCACATCTGTGCGCAGTTAAGCGTATCTTCCGATACCTTAAAGGCACTTCTTCTATCGGCTTATGGTATCCCAAAACTACGTCATTTGATCTAACCGGTTATTCTGATGCTGATTTTGCCGGATGCAAAGTAGATAAAGTACCAGCGGCACATGTTATTTCCTAGGAAAAGCTCTAGTCCCCTGGTTTTACAAAAAGCAAAATTCTGTCGCATTATCAACAACCGAGGCTGAGTATATCGTCGCAGGACATTGTTGTGGACAAATTTTGTGGATGAAGCAAACTTTAGAAGACTATGGATTGTATTTTACACATATACCCATTTTCTGTGATAATATTAGTTCTATTAATTTGACTATGAATCCAGTATGTCACTCTCGTACTAAACATATCGAGATTCGACATCACTTTCTTAGAGATCATCAACAAAATAGAGATATAGATCTTGTATACATAGACACATAGAATCAATTAGCTGACATACTCACAAAACCTGTAGCGGAAGATTGTTTCAATTATTTACATCGATAATTAGAAATTTTAAATGTCAATAATATTAATTAATTTTGTTTTATTAATAGATTTATTCAATACTCAATAACTGTTTTCGAGACAAGTCTAAAAAGAGACTGTCTGTCACCACGACTACGGTCGAAGTGAAGCGGTATTTAAGAGTTCTCCGGTGAACCTCCGTTAGCTGGAACAGTACTCCTACAGCTAATCTGAAACAAATGCTGAGTAAAGAATATTAATTTATAAAATAATATTAATTATATTATTTGAAATTTAAAATTACTAAACTTAGAATTAAATATTTGAAATGTATTGATGAAAAAGATGTGGCCCTCAAATTTTTTTTATATAGCCAGGAGAACCCTTAGCGAATTCGGCCCGAGTTCGGTCCGAATTCGGCCAGAGTTCGGCTGGGTATATGTATATATCAGTCAGAACCCGAGGCCCCCATCTTCTTCATTCTTCTAAAACCACATCAACAGCAGCAGCAGCATCCTGAAAACCCTAGTTCTTCTCCACCTTCCTTCTTTCAATCTACGTGGAGATCTTCGTCCAAAATTTGGATTCGTGCGGAGAATCTCGTCCTCTACAGCATACCTGATTCTCGGAAGGTATAATTCCTTCTTTCCTCTACTTTCAAATTATTAGGGTTTCTAGTTTTTGGGATAGAATGCCTAAGAAATTCAGTCCTTTCTAGAGGAAGAAGACCCATGCCAGTGAAGAGGCATCATCTTCTGATCCACAAACGGATTCCTTCTTTTGTCGTTCCAATCGAATGACGGTGCATCAAACAAGTTTTATTTCAAAACTGTCGACTTTATTATGCGTACTATATGTACCAGATCTCTGATCAAATAGACTGTATTTCTTGACCACCATTCTTACTTTGAGGCATTAGGGTTACATCACTTTGCTACTTTGCAATTCCCTATAGCTACTAATGCCATTAGACTATTTTATTATAATTTTGTGTTAGACACCTTTACCGCGAGAACTCGTATCGGCGGGATAGATATCGAGTTCAATGATGAATTGCTAGCAGAAATCCTTGGTCTTCCAAACGAAGTTGTCCTACGCGATGACATCACTGATTTCGATTTCCCCGAGGGTACGACTCGTGTTAGTTTCAAGATTGAGATTTGTGCGCCCGCATGTGCTCGTCCTGAAAAGTTCAAGGCCAATAACTTGAACTTGTTTAACTACGAATTACATCGCATCATCTATTCCACTCTACTTCCAAAATCTACTTCAAAAGATGATGTCACTGCACTTGAGCTTTATGCTTTATATCACATTCTTAAGGGGATTTCTTTTTCTGCCCCTAAGACTATCATTCAGATGATGGGTAGATGTCGCAAAAGAGACCGCAACCTCTCTTATGTGATGATCATCCCACGCATCTTTCAGAGATTCGATATTGACTTATCCACTTGTGCACTGGACCCTGAGCCCAAGTTCCTTAAGCTTTCTTGTCGCAGCATTGCCACTGTTCCTCCACCTACTGTACCTGCTCCTCCTGCACCTATACCTACAGCACCTGGTCCTCCTCAGTCTTACCTTATAACCTTTGAGGGTATTCACCAGCATCTATCAGATCTGCAGTCATTCTTCGTTGACATTTCTAGGGAACATGAGTTCCGTAACGTGACTCGGTTCCAGGCTATTGCCAACTCCTTTGCCGATCTGAGATTTGCACAGACGGGTCACTCCGCTAGCTCTCTTCCTAGAGACCCTTCTGTATCTGGCTACCGCATTGATGATGAGGCGGTCTACTCTCTCTTCCAGCCAAGGAACACATACGATTGGTATCGTACTTCTGGTGCTACTCCACATACTTCTGGAGCTGGTCCATCTGGACATGTTGGTACTGCAGTCGATGATGATGAGGATGAGGATAAGGATGACTTTTGAGTAGTTACTTTTTGAGACTGTCTATTTTGTCTTATGTTTACTTGGAAATGCTCCGACATTCTAAGATATTATCAGTACTCTTTTATCTTTTGGATATGATTTGTGACATTTGATAGACATATTTTTATGCCTCAGTTTGGCATATGTTTCAGTTTAGTTCATTATTCAGCACTTTTGGTTCAGCTTTATTATAACATTATCTTTCTTTATGCTTCATATAAACTGCCTGTGACAAATACCATGCCTGTGTTGTTTATACCATATTTGTTTATCTTATTTTTCTATAAATGTTTATACCATGCCTGTGATGAATGTTCTTATATATTTTTTTTGTGTTTCTTTACTGTTTGTTACTTATGCATTTATTGCGGGGGAGCTTTCTTTTTTGCAATTATTTTGCTAAGTGACAACGGGGGAGAAATAAGATCTAACATCTTCATGAATACATGTTATGAATAAATGTTTTTTTATTTTATCTCAATACTTTTGGTACACTATTGAATTGATCAAAATTAAGATGTTATATCGGTCAAGGTTTGTCAATTATCAAAATAGAGGAGATTGTTGGCCCATTGGTGTAGTGCCCCGTCCCGCTCAGTCAATCGGAGGAATAGGAACGCCGACGGAGTTCGAACTTAGCCTTGCAACGGCTGCTTAGAGACATCGCTCGGTCGAGACGACCGCTCGTTCAGGTGGGATAGTTTCGGTGAACTCGCCTCATCTTTGCCTTCACATAATAAATCGTATGTTTTCAACTTGCACAAGTAGGCTTGATAATAAAAGAGACGAATCCACATAGATAAGGGAATAATTTCGACGGGTCGAATTGAGTTAGAATATGGAAGGGTCTAACGGTAGGCGTATAATTGGTGCATGGCGTGCTTTGAAAATGACACTCGGTCCTTCGTCCCGTGGCTTGGGAGAAGGCTAAGTTGGTATTTGCCACAAGCTAAGAGTTAACCAAATTCATAGGCGTCGCCCGCATAAATGCTTCATAAAGCATGCACGGTCGCTTCGCCCAAGACGTGGCATAGCCTCTGCTCGCCAACGGGTTTAGTTGTATTGCACGGCTTGTGGCATAAGTCTAGGTACCTCAATTAACTTGGTTGTTCAAGTCGAACGCGTGCACGGCACGTTCCTACGACACAAGGCTTGACGCAGCCATTGCTCGTCAAGTTGTTGCAAAGTAAGTTAGGCGAGTTACGTTAAGCTAACAGGAGTAGTAGCAGGCACGGCCCTATAAGTTCTACGGCTGGGTATAACCACATAGTCTCACGATCGTAAGGCCCATCATATAGAGTATGACTTGGACGGTGGTGTCACATAAAGTTTCAAGTTGGTTTGAGATACGATGGCACGGATTTAGTATTTTAAGGCACGGGCCACGGTTGAATTCATTGAGTTTGGAAAGTGTTCAATAGTTGTTTTTGAGTTGAGTGAAATGATAGGGCAAGAAAGAAAGAATGCTCACGACTGGGTCATCGAGGCAAGAAAGAAGAATGCTCGTGACTGGGTCGTCGAGGCAAGAAAGAAGAATGCTCGCGACTATGGGTCGTCGAGGCAAGATCTCAGATTTGAGAAGTATTGAACTTAGTCCTAAAAGAGATGGTAACACTAGAGGTAGAATGACTGTGTGAGACCTCAGTTTGAGTCGAGTCTTGCATGGTCATTGGACAACTTGTACAAGGTAAAATAAATCTGTTTCTCGAACGGCGACCCCGGCAGCCCAGGGGAACCGTTGCGATAGTGACATTCGTAGCTGTACTGGATGACCGCACGGGTTAGCGGGGACTTGCAGCGGAGCTAGCTACTCGCGCAGGCAAGGAGCGTCCGTCTAATCAAAAGCTCAAAAGGAGTCCATTATAGCGCTGGGCGCTAGAGACTAGTTCATATAGATGAGTCGACATGGGCGGTGATCCGCGTATATGTCTTTGGATTGAGTCGAGTATTGAGTGTAGTATATCAAGAAAGTCGAGTTGAATGTATGAGTATAGTTGGAACACAAAATGTTGGGCCTAAGATTTGGTTGCAACGTAGGCGACATGCTTCGGCACGAGATGTGGCATCGAGTCTTGAGTTATTGGCATATAAGTTGCATAAGTTGGTTTGAGTTGTCTTGAGTTTAAGTTAGGAAACCGCCGCAAGGCAAAGTTGGTTGAGTGACACTAAGTTCACAAGTCTTGATTGGATCGGTTGATAATTTAGTAGCAAAGGGTCGCAAGGCGACGATATGATTAAGTTCACTGAGTTGCGAGGCACGGCCTCAACAAGTTTTGTAGCACAGTCACACGGAAATAGAGTCTATCGTGTAGTTGCGTCTCTGATTTTGGGCAGTAAGGCAAATACGACTTGATAGGTTAACGTTGTTGGCACGAGAACGGTCTAGAGGCAAAGTATGAGTTAACATTGTCATCGCAAGCACGGGATGGTCTAGAGATACGAAATAGGCCAAGGCGTCTGTCCTAAAACCGATCCTAAGGAAAGAGTAGAAAGACAATCATAAAGGGGACTATGTTGCACAAAAGTAAATCAAATGTGTTGGTTTTGTATGGGTGGGCGAGGAGCTCATTCCACCAGTACAGTTGAGTACTGACACCCACATAGTTTTTATGTGCAGACACAGGTGGAAGCTTGTGGCACGGAGCTCGCTTCGATGCATCGAGGCACGGAGTTCATTGGCGATTCGAAGCGTACGGCCGCATGGAGTCAAGACTTATACGGGACATAATGTATAGACGTCACCTTTCGAAGCTTCCGCTGGCGCAAGCGTTATATCGAGAGATGAGAGAGAACAGAGTGGACTTTTAATGTGAGATGAGTGAGCTTGAGTGATTGTAATATTGGCCTTGCGCCCCCAATGTAACCGTTGTTTCAATATCAATAAAGCGTTCTTTTGAGTAACTTGCTTTTTGTTCTAATTTCTGCTGCTATTATTCAATGTCTCTGCATGGAACTTCTGTGCGACGACCCTATCGCAGCCGCTAAAATCGACCGTTATGGAAACTACCTTGCACGAACGCAATCTAGGCTCATGCGGCATCACGCCTTAGCGAGGACGATCGCTCCTACGGGAGCGGGGCGTGACAATTGGTCATGGCCAAACCTGATTTTAATAATTGATCAAACTCTATCTCGATATACAAATCAATTCAGATGTTTACTAACGACGTTTTGGATACTGATCAAAGATGGATATCTACTCAGTTCAAGACCGAAGCTGTTTGCCACTCAAGAATGTATTTCCTTCAAAGCAATGTAAATTTTCATTTTTATTGAGCCTAGAAATACATTATACACTAAGTCGTACTAGCAAATAGGCTATCCAAAATTGTTTTTCAGAAATGACCTATCTTTCTAAAATGACCTACGTGTTTGAAAAACATCTATTTTACAAAAAGCTTCTGAAGGACTTTTCAAAAAGGCAAAATTATTTTTCACAAAATCAACTCACAAAATCAACTGACCAAACCCTGACAGAACTCGGCCAGAGTTTGGCCAGAGTTTGGCCAAGTTGAACGTTATATGAACGTTTGATTTTGAACTTGGTCTCCCTTCAGTTGCGGTTGGTTACAAAGAGTTCTGTCCGAATTCTGCCTTAATTCTGTCAGAGTTCTGCCTTTGGAAAAACTATAAATAGAGAAGGATTTCGATCTTTTCAAATCACCAATTCACTTTCAATATCTTCTCTTCTAAAGCTTACATTTCTTTCAAAGAGTTCTAAAAAGCTTCCATTTTCAAATCCCAAGCTAGTTACAATCCTCTAGTCGATTTGCCAGTACAGTGCGGTGTAGAAGTTTCAGAGCGATTCTAATCAGAGGCTTGGTTGAAGACTGACTCTTCACAATTGAAGTTGGTCGAGTTCTTCGTATCAAAGCTCGCGTCTGTAGAATTTGCAAGGACTTCGTATGAAAATTTACGAGATTTCTAATAGTGGATTCAACTGGAAGCTAGAGTTCTTTCGACTAGACTAGTCCTCACAAGAGGGAAATCGGTATAAATCTTGGTGTTTGCGTTTGCCTTCTGATCACTCTTTTCATTACTGTTATTTATTTTTGTGATTATTGTTATATCTGTGATCTAACTGCTAACGAGTTTTTAATTAGCAATATTCCGCTGCCTACTATATTCACCCCCCTCTAGAGTATTCTTCTTTACGATTTCGTTCCTACAAAGTCAAGCTCAAGATTCACAATCATCAAATCGGGTAGTCGCAAGTTAGGTCAATTACAAAAGATAAGCAATTAATATAAAATAAATAATTAAATGACAGATCATGCAAGGGGCAAGGGATATCATGGCCAAGAAGTGGCATTAGCCAAGTTGTGCCAGGTACTAGAATGCACAAGGTCGGGTCGAGTTGCACCAAGGCAAGTCGGGTCAAGACAGGGTGGGTTGCGCCAGAAAAAAGTCGGGCCAAGTCAGGTTGCACCATGCACTAGTCTACACGAGGCTAGGTTGTGCCAGAGCACAGGTCAAACTGCGCCTAGCTGAGTTACGCCAAGGCCCAAGGGGCTGGGCGAGGCTAGGTTGCGCCAGGCTGAGCAAGGCTGGGTTACGCCAGGCTAAAGAGCACTGGGCTCCCCGAATTATGCCAGAGCTAAAGAGCTCGTACAACAAAGTGGTGCAAGCTAAAAAGCTTGCACACACTGCTCACTGTCTTCTCCAAACAGCAAGAAAATTTATGGTTTGAATCCATGGCTTCAAAAGTCCATAACTTGGTCAAAACAAGTCCAAATCCAACTTTTCAAAGGCCAAATTGGGTAGAATAAAGTTTTCTACAACATGGAACAATTAGTTTTTGAAAATACCAAGTTTTCATAGATCAAAACCAAGAAAATTATGAGAAAGATCAAAACTTAGATCTACAAAAATCTATCCATCAAAACAAAAAATGACAAGTTCTAAAGAGGCTTAGAACTAGGAGAGGAAAACAATGGAACAATAAAATCCAAGATCCATCATGAAGCAAGTTGCACTTGCCTAGAGCTCTTGGGGGTAGGTGGAGAGAGTAATTGAAGAAGATGGCGAAGTTATGAGAAATAAATGGAGGAGAGAGAGTGGAATTGACTTAGATATCAATCCTCTCCATCTCAAACCAAACCAAGCCAAGCCAAACCAAACCAAGGTAAACCAAGTCAAGCCAAAATAGGTCAAGTCAGGCTAGATAAGTCAAAATATGGGCCGAAAATCCGTACACGTATACTGAAAATACGTATAACAGAAAACAGAAGTGACAACTCTACCCACCTTAAAAGAATTTCGTCTTCAGAATTTAATCAAGAGGCTAGAGATGTCGGGACAAGCTATACTGATCATAAGCATTCTACGACTAGCAGTTAATCAAGCAATCATTTATGCAAGCAAGGAAGTAAAAGCATAAGGAAGACATTATACCTTATGAGTCAAACAGGTGTGGATATCGCGATCGGATATCATCCTCTCGTTCCCACGTTGACTCGCCCAAAGAGTAATGATCCCAAGCAACACGGACTAAACTAATAGTCTTGTTCTTGAGCATCTTCTCTCTTCAGTCCAATATGGATACATGCCTTTTCTCGTACAAAAGGTTGGTACCAACAACCAATTCCGAATTATCAAGGATATGGCTCGGATTTGGGATATACCGTCGCAATTGGGATACATGGAAAATGTCATGTACCTCACGTAACGACGATGGAAGAGTGAGACGATAGCACACATCACCTACTCACTCGAGAATGTCAAACGACCATATATACCTAGGACTAAGCTTTCCTCGTACGCCAAAACGAATGACATCACGGGTAGGCGAGATCCTAAGGAATACGTGGTCGCCGATATAAAACTCAAGCGGACGCCGATGAGAATCGGCCCAATGGTGCTGACGGTCTTGGGCAACTCGAAGATGATTTTTGACTTATATGACCACCTCGATTGTCTGCATAATCATCTCTGGACCAAGCATCTGTCTCTCGTACTACGCCAAAACATGCATTTTTTGACAGACCAAAACTGTCGTAAATCACATTAAACGACAGTTTTGGCTTGTCAGAACATCCGTCGTTAATAGCGCGTCCCAAAATTTAAACAACAGTTTTGGACTGTCGTTTTATAGCTGAATAAAATGACAATTATTATCTGTCAAATAAAAATGATGGACTAAAACTGTCAAATAATCTGTAAATTGGTCTGCAACTATTTTTACTTTTTCAACAGGTAAGGTCTGTCATTTTTTGGAAACAAAATTTAAAAAAAATCTCAATTCATCCATATCAAATATATTTAAACATATTTATCCTCTATATAAAACTGAAATACCTCTGATTAAAATTTCTTATAAACATCAACAATAGAAAAACTCAATAAAAATTGCATTAACTACTAAATGTATCGAGTTTAACATAGCAATATTACATCAAAAAACAAAAAGTAACTCCAACGTTTCTAGCTTACAACAATTTCATTCACGTGATGAACAAAAAGATAATGTTATTGCTAGCTTACAATCTCAAGTGTAGTACAGAAAAAAGAGAACTTCCAAACCTCACAAACTGAACTGAATATTTTGGCGAATGAATCATTTCCCCAACAGTAATATCATCAAACTTTTCGTCTCTATCAAACAACATCTTCAAAAGGTAAGTCTTTATAGGCAAGGTAGACAGATCATGTCCCTATATACAAAAAAATAATATAAGTATAGAATAGTTCTTGATTTCCCATAAATATTCAAAAAAATTCTACAAAGTTGTATAACTATATAACAAATGATAGAAATAGATGATAAAAAAAAATAAGTATAACCGTAGACATGTCTCTAAGAGTATATTAAATGTCAGCTCAAAATGAGTATAATGTTGTATTAATTTTGTCACATATTACATGTGAAGTTTGCTAAATGTGGTGAATAACCTAATTTTCTAGAGTTCTGTATCAACAAGAATATTATTTATGATATCGTACAAATATTAATATAACTTCTATTAACTTGGTCAAGAAAACAAAAAGTTCAATAATTAGACAATTTGGGCCAAGTACAATTTGGGCCAAGTACAATAAACAAGCATATTTCTCACAACTAACATAAACCCAATAGGAATGTCCTACGATTATTGAATATGGAACTACTTCAATCTCACAAAACCCTTCAATCCGTCGAGCATTTGATCAGGAATCCAAATAAATTTGTCATTTCCATATAGACATGCCACAGAATCAGACAAACGTTTATATTTTGATTTAATTATTTCCTTTTCTTCTCAATTAAAACTATTCTTTTTTTTTGTAATGATAACCAATACAAAGCACAGACTGAACAAATAATGCTCGCACCAACCATGGGTGACAACCAAAACTAGACAAATATATAGAGATCAGAAATTTCAAACAAAATAGAAATAATGAACAAGAGAAGTCATGTACTGTGAAGAACTGCACTGACCTTGAACCAAATCATTGATAACTTGTGATTGCGGAGATACATTAATATTTGTTCCTCCAATAGTATCGAATGATGATTGTTGATAATGATATAGTGAAATTGTGTCACCAAGCATGTCCATCCAACTCTTGGGAATGAAGCATTTTCCATATAAGAATCAGCCCAAACACCTAAATCATTTTCGTCATATAAATTTTAAGCCGTAATGATCATTCGAGATGGAAATCATACATATATAAGAAAACAAAATGTACAGTATACTATCACTCTCTCCAATAAGATAATAAATAAATATTAGGGATTATAAAAGTCAACTGATCAAAGTTGTCGCATGTATCGAGTTAAATTTTTATCCAGTAACTGATTTGATAAACATGTTTTTGTAGTGATGAGTGAACCCATTTGCTTTCAGGGTAAAGTAGCCAGACATGGACACACTTATTCAATACCATGTTGTACAGCTCATGTATTCATATACAAAATCCATTTGTATGTATATATCTACTAACATTGCATCAAACAGTTGGAAAAATTAAAAACAAATTGATGAAAAGAAATCACACCTAAGATATCTGGGAGGTAAAGCTTCTGCACAAGGCTGTATTCAAAGGATTCACATATATCATTAGGATACTTCTGTTTAGAGAAGCATATCAAGGAACACAAAATAAAGAGGGTTTTTTCTTCATTTGAAATTTGAAAATCATCACAAATTCTTCTAGGTTTCCCATGTATACATCTTATGCTGATAACATGTTTAAAATTCATGATGTCAAGAAATATTACTGATAACATGTTAAGATTAAAGATCTCATGACATACACATCCTATATTTTATACTAGTTCTTAGTATCAACCACCAATAGCACATAGAACTGATAGCATGTACCATGTATGAAGTTCAAAAATGCAGCTCAAGGGGTGAAGCAAAATACCTTTTATCATCAATATTTTGGTTCCATCTTTCTTGTTATGTATCATATCAATATTTACAAATATGGCTCCATGGCAAACCTGAAAAGAAAATTTGTCCCTGATAACACTACGGGTCAAGATTATTTATATGTATTGTGCAATTTGAAGTACACTAAGGGTAAATACCTCATCCAGAGAATTGTCCAAAAGCTCGGCAAAAGCTATAAAAGTGAAAACAAATAAGACAATTAGATCAAATTTCATAATCAAACATGACAATTTCACTAGGAGTACAATAATCAAGTAGTGAATAGAAAACTATAACACTACTAAAAGCATATTCCAGGAGCTTACCTCCAAGGGCCCACATATTCCAGGAGCTTACATTAATATTACATACATATGATGTGAGAACTCTCCCCTATAACAGAAATTATCAACTTTAAGGCTTGATTTCATAGATTAAATACTTTATCTCGACTTTTATTAACATTAGTTTATTCAAATCACAACACAACAATCTTCTCCTAAACCAACAAAGTTTTTGAATCGGTACTTGTCTTAGCAAAACTAATCAACATTAAAAACCATTTCAAGAAGTAAATCACAAATCGGTACTTGCACTCAAATCACATAAGGTTCTAAGCTAAAAGTAGCAAGAAATCAAGAAATCACATGTAGATCGTCTCTTCAGTCTTCTTTTGCTCTTCTTTGTGTGTTTTCTTCTTGAAATCCTCAAGTACCAAAAGAATTCCTTTGAACTGGCTGATTAAATCTAGAATCTCATATCAATTCAATAGAAAATTAAAAAAATCAAAATATAAATCAAGACAAGACACTAATTTAAATAGAATGGCAAGACCTCACCTGGAGAGAACGGCGTTGGCATCGAGATCGGCATCGTCTTGCACTTTCTTCTTAGATCTAACTTATTCTGAGCCCCTTCTTTTTCATTTTCCACTCCCCTTCGCTCTTGAAAGTATCTGTGGATCAAACCCTAAACCCCAACATCGGAGCGTAAAAAATTATTGGAGTAGTAAAAAAATTCTTTTTTTTTTAAAAATTAGGGCACTGGAATACCTGAGAGTGTCGTAATGGAACCGGAGAGAAGGGAGGAGGCGTAGTACATTTCTAGATGTTATAATCGAGAGAGGGGAAGCTTGTGGTCGTCGGTCCTTGAGAGTAGTCGTGGAGTAGGAGGAAACAATTAGGTCACGAGAAAGGGGAAGCTAAAGAGAGAGGGAGGGAACGAGAGGGAATCAAGAGAATGAGTGGGAAGGGGAAATTTTTTTAGAAGAAGAAAGTTGAGAAGAAATTTTGAGATAAACTTTGATAATGTATTGAGCAGGTGCGGGTCTTGTAAAAATTAGGAAGCCAAAATTTTCAATAAACTAGGGAGCCAAAAAACTCAACAAATTTTTAATGTTAATCAACTATTTTAATCCGTCGATCTAAATTTATTGTTTGGGTGAAATGGGGTTTGATGTCAAACAAGGGTTTTAATCCGTCGAAAATAAAACGACAATTTTAATACGTCGTTGTTGGATAACTCTAACTGTCGCAAATCATCTTTTTTGGTGTAGTGTCGTCTACATCATCCCAGGCTAGAGGTGATCTGCACTTTCTGCTATATAAGGCCTCAAAAGGTGCCATCTGGATTCTGGCCTGGAAACTGTTGTTGTAGGAGAACTCCACAAGATGAAGGTGATCTTCCCACAAACCACCGAAGTTGAGTGTACATGACCGCAACATATCTTCAAGAGTCTGGATCATGCATTCTGACTGACCATCTGTCTGCGGATGATAAGCTGAACTGTACTTGAGACGAGTCCCCAAGATCTCTTAAAGACTCCGCCAAAAGTGTGATATAAATCTGAAATCTCTGTCGGATATGATACTGGCTGGCACTCCATACAATCTGACTATCTGCCTGAGGTACATCTCTGCAAGCTGATCTGTTGACTGACCAATTCTGAAAGGGATAAAATGAGCTACCTTGGTGAGTCTGTCAACTATAACCCAGATAACATCTCTTCCAGCTGGGGATTTAGGTAACCCAATTACAAAATCCATGGTAATGTGCTCCTATTTCTATTATGGGATCGGTAAAGGTTGAAAAAGTCCAACTGGCCTCTGATGTTCAGCTTTAACTTATTGGCAAACTAAACAATGAGAGAAAAACCGGGCTATCTCCCTCTTCATGCCATTCCATCAAAAATGTTGTCGGATATCACGGTACATCTTCGTGCCATCGGGATGAATTGAATACTGTGAACTATGAGCCACTGCCATGATCTCCCGTCTGATATCACTACTGGGTACACAAAGATGCCTTCTATGTCAGAGAGTACAATCTTCGTGAATACACAACTCTGTTCTCCGTTCTACTACATATTCTGCCCTCAGCCGCTGAAGATTAGAATCCGATGACTGAGCTAACTTAATCCTCTCAACTATACTGGACTGAACTTGCATACTGGCCATTAATGCCAAATTGGTTGGGGGAACTACTTCTATACCCATCTTTTGAAGATCTGATAATAACTCTGGATGTGCTGTTAGAAAATAAGCTCCTGCTCTTCTGCTCAACGCATCTGCAACTACGTTGGCCTTCCCAGGATGATACTGCAGGTTGATGTCATAATCCACCAATAGATCTAACAATCTTCGCTGTCGCATATTGAGATCCTTCCGTGTAAACACATACATAAGACTCTTATGGTCGGTAAAAATCTCCACCCGATTTCCGTACAAATAATGCCTCTATAACTTGAGTACGAAAACCATCACTGCTAATTCCAAGTCATGGGTTGGATAATTTCTCTCATGATCACGAAGCTGACATGACGCATAAGCTACTACCTTACCATGCTGTATAAAGACACATCCCAATCCTCTGCCAGAAGTATCACAATAAACTGAAAATCCTCCAGTCATATCTGGAAGCGTGAGAATGGGAGTCATCATCAATCTTCGCTTCAACTTCTCGAATGAACTCTGATATCCTGCTGTCCAAGCAAACTGCACATCCTTGCGGGTCAACTGCGTCAATGGTGCTGAAATTCGAGAAAAGTCTGACACAAACCGCCGGTAATAGCTGGCCAATCCTAGGAAACTTCGAACTTCTACGACGGTGCTAGGTACTGGCTATATCTCTATAGCCACTATCTTCTGGGGGTCCACTTCCACTCCACCTCTGGTGACGATGTGACCTAAGTACGAAATACGATCAAGTCAAAATTTGCACTTACTGAACTTCACGTACAACTGGTGTTCTCTGAGAATCTGAAGAACTACACGAAGATGCTGCTCATGCTCTGTCTCACTCTTGCTATAGACTAAGATGTCATCTATAAACACTATCACGAACTGGTCCAAATAGAGCATGAAGATATGATTCATGAGGTCCATGAATATGGTTGGCATATTGGTTGCTCCAAATGGCATAACAAGGAACTCCTAATGTCCATATCTAGATCTGAATGCTGTCTTCGGGACGTCTTGCTCTCTGACTCTGATCTGATGGTACCCTGACCGCAAGTCAATCTTCGAGAATACTGCTGCCCCACTGTGTTGATCAAATAAATCATCTATCCTTGGTAGAGGATATCTATTCTTTATTGTTACAGAATTTGAGGTAAGATAATCAACACATAATCTTGACGTACCATCCTTCTTTTTCACAAGAAGCATCGGGGCTCCCCAAGGTGATCCACTAGTACGAATGAATCCCTTGGTTCTGAGTTCTTCAATTATCTTGTACAGGATCTCCAACTCTGATGGTGCCATTCTGTAGACTCTCTCTGACACTGGTGCAGTCCATAGAATCAAGTCGATAGTGAACTCTATCTCTCTCTGGTGGCATACCTGGAAGCTCTTCGGGAAACACATCAGGAAACTCTTCTACTATTCTAGAAAATTGAACTGCTTCTGCTACTGCCATCCGCAATACTGGTGGAGAAGGTCTACTTCGTCTTTGGAAAATGAAAACTCTGGTTCGCCTGGAATACCAAAAATAATCCTGCCAATATGGTAGTCTATTCTTGCGTATTGATCCTTTAACCAATCTATTCCAAGGACCACATCATAATTGGCCATCGGTAATTCTATCAACCTAGCGGGAAACTCACTACCGCTAACTACGATTCGAAACGAGGAATAGACTCTATCTACCCCCAAAAGACCATTACCAGTAAGTATATTGAGCCTTACTGATAGTGACTCGGGCTCCAGTCCTATCCGTGTTGCAAATCGTGCAGACATAAATGAATATGATGCACCCGAATCAAAATATACTGATGTTGGAAAAGAGATGACGAGAATGGTACCTGCCACCACCTCACCTGATGCTAATTTTTTTGCCACGATCAGAGCCATCGCTTGACCTTGCCCTCTTGGTGCTGGTCCCCTCTGCTGGTGACCTCTCTGTCTGTTCTGAATCTGAGCTTGGGCATACTGCTGATCCTGAGACGACAATGGCCTCAGAGGCTGGTACTGCTACTGCACTGGTGCTGGACCCCTAATCGATGGACTGGTTAGGTTTGACGATGATAAACTGGCTCTATTCAGACAGGATCCTATCTTGTGGTCCGGTGCCCCACAAGCCAAGCACTCCCTGTGCTCTGCGACACTCTGATACTGCATGTCCTGGCTTTCCACAATGAGTGCAGTCAATTGCGGAAGACTGCTTCTGCTTCTGCTGCTGAGGATACGTTGGTGTCGAGTACTGAACCGACGAAACTGTGGTCGCCCTCCTAGGAGCACCAATAGTCAAAGCCCTAGCTGCCGGGGCTGGTGCTGATGACTGGGACATCTGTCCATGAGACCTCTTCCGTCCTCCGCTTCTATCTACAATTCTATGCGAAGTATACTCATGCTTCTTCGCTGCTCGCAAGACGACATCAAACGTCTGGTGCTCAAACTGCTCCACTAATATGATAATCTCTAGGTGGAGCCCCTGCTGGAATCGTTAGGCTCGATCCAATTCGGATGCCACCAAGGTAGGAGCAAACCGATTGAGTCTATAAAACTTGACCGCATATCCATCAACCGTTCTGTCCATCTGTTTAAGATTGGTGAATCTCGTCTGCAGATCATACCGAGCTACTACATCGAAGTACTTGGTCTGGAACTTGTTGCTGAATACCGCCCACGAGATAAGCATCGGTAATCCAACTGCTAGCATCGCCCACCAGCTGCGGGCTAAGTCTAATAACTGCAGGCGCACAACGGCCACCTTCTCATCATCAGAAATCCTAGTTGCTACTAGGATAACCTCCGTATCCTGAAGCCATGCATCAGCAAAAATAGCATCTTCAGTACCGTCAAAGAAAGGAGGGTTCAGACGCTTGAAGCTGTTGGCCATATTGTTCCCTTGGTAACCGACTCTGCCTATGGCATCTTGTACTGCCTGGTACAGGGCATCGCCCCGACGATCTTGAGATGCAAGCAATCACCTGATGAGACCCACCAGGGTTCCATTACCAGGCTCTACTGGATGGACTGGCTGAACTGGGGGCTCCGGATCCCCGGAATGCATGACTCGAGAGGCCGTTCCAGAGTGCTGGACTTGGTCTCCAGGTTGCTGTGGGTCCACTGGAGGTGCTCCGCCTTGCTGATCGGTAGGACCAGGTATAATTCTACTGAAGAAACGATATGGAGAATAATAAGGAAGGACCATGATAGATCGAGGATATAAACATGTGATCCGGTCAAGATTTCGGTAAGATTAGAAGACACGAGTAGAGATCAAGGGCGAGCGCTGATTGAGACATCTATTCAGTGAAACCGTTACACATCTTGATTTACAAGACTTGTATGGGCCACCAATTAAATCGTGTCACATCCCAGAACCAGAATACTGGAGAGTGGGGGACAGACACAGCCGGCTACGTACATTAAAGTATAATCTACCTCGATATACGATCACGACTGTCTAGATGCATGATGGTTTATCTACAAGCCAACAGTCTCTTATGGTCATGAATAAGTCTAGTGTCTCAATCTCAACAAGCGAGTAATTGTTACAAAAGGTAAGATCATCAAATATACAAAGTAAAGTATCCCAAACATTACATATTCAGATGATCATGAAGCTAGTCATACAAAATACGAAGATTAGCAAGAGTTTAAGTCATAAATGATCAACCCTAGGATTTATCAATCATGTTACAGCCCTTAGGCAGACATGAATGTAAATTCAACACGAGCTAACACTTGTTCGGTGGCTAAACGCCTCAAAAGAATAATTTACAATAAAGTGGGAGAGCAAAATAAGAACCCACTCGTTGCCAGGATTACGTCTGGTGTTCACCATCTGGCTGGAAGGCAGGAAGATCCTCGGGTGCTACTCCGAAATCTGGCCATACAAAACCAGCTAGGTCAGACCCCAGAAAGAGCAAGTACCACAAGGGAAGCTTCACTTAAAAACTAAAACCAGCATAATAGCACATAAATACATCAAAGACAACAAAAGACATGAGTTAGAGAAACAAGGCGATAAACGATAAGTTAACTAAAGGACTATTCCAGTAGCCAACTTACAACCCGTAAACCAAACAAGGACCGGAGATTGTAATCCTTCACTTGAACAAAACTTATTCTCTAACCAATTATCGATAAGGATAAAGCATAACAGTAATGTACTGAAATAACCATGTACTGGTCTTGCCTAGGCATGACTAGATGGGTCTCCATCCATCAATCACGGCCAAGCAATGAGTACGGCTTGATACTTTAACTAACTAGGGTTATCACAAGCCTAGTTACTAACAAGATGCATCGAGATGTTCCAACAGCCATAAGCCCTGCAGTCTTAATACAGGTTATCCGGTCACAAGTTGAGAGAGTTGGATTAGGTGACTTAGAGGAGCAACACATGATAGTGTGCTGGAAATGTGCCCTACTCGACGGCAGGCTACAAGCCTAATTAAAGCGCCCAGATAACGGGACTGCCTGTAGCTGGAAAATCTCTTCATGGACTACTCGATTAAGCTAGTCATTATCCTAGTCCGATTCAGTATGAATTCCTGACCGTGGTAACCAGGGATCCATGTCCTAGACATGATGTAAGATGGGACATGTAGCTTATACAAGTACAAACACCCACGGTGTCAAGGCAAGGGTTACTTTAGCAAGTCAGGTAGCTGTTGCCACAACATTCAAGGCGGTCATGTCAGGCCAGGTTACTTATTTTTTGTCAAGATTACTTGTCAGGAGTGTGCCTCGATGGGCCACTATCAAGAGTTATCATATCATGTTGCTTGTCAAGAATGCACCACGGCAGGGCACTATCGGGGAATTATCATGTCATATTGTCTTGTCGTGTTCGTGTGGTCATGTCGTGATCATGCTTTGGATTAAGACAAATCAAGCTCAAGATTAACAATCATCAAATTGGGTAGTCGAAAGTTAGGTCAATTATAATGGATAAGCAATTAACATAAAAAAATAATTAAATGACAGATCATGCAAGAAGCAAGGGGTACCATGGCCAACAAGTGGCATTAGCCAAGTTGTGCCAGGCACTAGGGGGTGCCAAGGCTACAGGTTGCGCCCAAACATTAGGTTGTGCCAAGGCACTGGGGTGCCAGGCACTAGAATGCACAAGGTCGGGTCGAGTTGCGCCAGGGCAATGAGTTGCGCCAAGGCAAGTCGGGTCAAGACCGGCTGGGTTGTACCAGAATAAGTCAGAACAAGTCAGGTTGCTCCAGGCACTAGTCTGCACGAGGCTAGGTTACGCCAGAGCACAGGTCAAACTGCGCCTAGCTGAGTTGCGCCAAGGCCCAAGGGGCTGGACGAGGCTAGGTTGCGCCAAGCTGAGCGAGGCTGGGTTGCGCCCGGCTAAAGAGCACTGGGCTCCCCGGATTGCGCCAGAGCTAAAGAGCTTGTGCAACACAGTGGCACAAGCTAAAAAGCTAGCGCACACTGCTTACTGTCTTTTCCAAACAGCAAGAAAATTCATGGTTTGAATCCATGGCTTCAAAAGTCCATAACTTGGTGAAAATAAGTCAAAATCCAACTTTTCAAAGGTCAAAATTGGGTAGAATAAAATTTCCTACAATATAGAACAATTAGTTTTTAAAAATACCAAGTTTTCATAGATCAAAACCAAGAAAATCATGAGAAAGATTAAAACTTAGATCTACAAAAATCTATCCATCAAAACAAAAAATGATAAGTTCTAAAGAGGCTTAGAACTAGGAGAGGAAGACAATGGAACAATAAAATCCAAGATCTATTATAAAACAATTTGCACTTGCCTAGAGCTCTTGGGTGTAGGTGGAGAGAGTAAATGAAGAAGATGGAGAAGTTATGAGAAATAAATCGAGGAGAGAGAGTGGAATTGACTTATATATCAACCCTCTCCATCTCAAACCAAACCAAGCCAAGCCAAACCAAACCAAGGTAAACCTAGTCAAGCCAAAATAGGTCAAGTCAGGCTAGACAAGTCAAAATACGGGCCAAAAATCTGTACATGTATACTGAAAATATGTATAATAGAAAACGGAAGTGACAGCTGACTCACCCTCTTTAATTTTCAACATATAACGTTAGGCAACCTGCCTATTTGTGGTGCTACACTGTTATGCCTTGGCTCGTATTGTCGAGGCATTACCCCTTTCAGGAACCTCATGGTGGAGTCACCCCACTGTAGCAAGGAGTTTCACTCCTTGTAGTACTGCGCTATCGTGCTTCCTGTAAAGCACACCAGGCATTCACTCTGCCTGAGAACTCATTAAGGTGTTTAAGACAACCTTTCCACAGGATCTGTTTTCCACAGAAAACTATAGTAGATAATAGTGGTTGTAGGTCCGTAACCTCTCCATGTCCTATAGGACATGTACCCACCGTTCCTGATATTCTTTCGATTAATGGTCCTTCCTTGAACCAAAAGCTAGATGTCTATTAGATTTCTCTTTGAACTAATAGCATAAAACTTTATGGTAGGATTACAATAATACAATATCAGAATGCCTTCAAGCCTATTTTATATGCTGTGTCATCGACCAGCTGGCGCTTGAGGCCTTTGGTGAACAGATCCGCCAGGTTCTCCTGACTCTGAACATCAATCACTGCAATAACACCTCTCTTGATGAGATCGTATACTGTCATGTGCTTCAACCGCATAGTTCTCTTCTTCCCATTGAAGAGGTCATTTGATGCTACTGCTGCAGTTGTCGGGTTATCGTAGTATATTATTATTGTCGGTATTTGTGCCCCAACCACTCGAAGATCATACTTGAGCTTCCGAAGCCATTCTGCTTCCTCCACTGCAGTATCAAGTGCAAAGAACTCAGATTCTATGGATAACCGCGAGAGCGTAGTCTGCTTCTTCGACTTCCATGATATAGCAGCTCCATCCATTGTGAAAATGAATCCACTTGTGGACCTCTCGCCCTCTACCTCTGAGCACCAGCTGGCATCACTGAAGCCTTGCACTATCGGCGGATCTCCGCTGTAGTGTAGTGCATATGTCTGAGTCTTCTTGATATATCTCATAACCCATTTCACAGCTTTTCAGTACTCAATGCCTGGGTTGTTCGTGAAACGACTCAGTATTTCTACGTCAAAAGCTATGTCAGGCCTTGTGGCAGTAGTAGCATACATCAAACTCTCGATTATGCTTGCGTACTCCAGCTGCCTGACACTTTTTTTTTGAATTAGGCTTCAGCTTCAGATCACACCTATAAGGCGTATCGATCCCTGGAAGATCCTGATACCCGTAACGAGTGATCATTTTCTCAACATAATGAGACTGTGACAACGCTAGGCCAGTGTCTATCCGGATGATCTTAATCCCTAAGATCATATCAGCTTCCCCCAAGTCTTTCATACTGAACTTGCTCGAGATAAACTTCTTTGTATCTGTGTCACAGCTCATATCCGTACCAAGGATAAGCATGTCGTCCACGTACAGACCAACGATCACACCTCTTCCATCAACGAACTTTGTGTAAACACACTTGTCCGTCTCGCTAACCATGTAGCCATTTGACCTTATAATTTTGTCAAATTTCTTATGCCACATCTTGGGAGCCTGTTTAAGACCGTACAAAGATTTTACCAACTTGCAAACTTTGTCTTCAAGACCCTTGACGACAAATCCCTCTGGCTGTTGCATGTATATCTCTTCGGTCAGCTCGCCATTTAAAAAAGCTATTTTCACATCCATATGATGTATCACCATCTTATGTATTACTGCAAGAGCAATCAACACTATGATGGTGGTCATCTGGGCTACTGAAGCATACGTGTTAATGTAGTCAATCCCCTGCTTCTGAGAAAACCCTTGGCTACCAACCTAGCCTTGAACTTGTCAATAGTTCAGTCTGCTTTTATCTTCTTCTTGAAGATCCATTTGCATCCGATAGGTTTAGCTCCTTCAGGAAGATCAACCAACACCCAAATGTTATTTGAGGTGATGGAATCAATTTTATTATCAATCTCCTCCTTCCAGAAAATTGTGTCTCTGGTCTTCATCGCCTCATCATAGGTAAGCGGATCTGCTTTCAGATGATAGGTGGCAAAGTCATTTTCGAAGTCCTTTGGCCTCCTCATATGCTTAGCTGACGGCTCAGCTAGTTTTGGTTCAACCGTTGTTTCAACAACAACATCTTCTTAGATTACATATTCAATGAAAACTTCAGTTTCTTACGCATCCTTATTGTTCTCCAAAATATCCGCAAGAACAATGTTCTTGTGCCTTGCAAATTTGTCTTAAAAATATTCTGCGTCGCGAGATTTAATGATATGATTTGACTCAATATCAAAAATTTTTCGAGCATAACTCTTTTCGGCATAACCCAAGAAGATTGTCTTTGTAGTCCTTGGCCCAAGCTTCTGAATCTTCAGATCTGGAAGCTTGACATATGTCAGACACCCCCACACTCGAATGACATTCAAGTTTGGTCTAACCTTGAACCAGAGTTCATGAGGAGTAATGTCTGAAGTTGCATGAGGCACTCTATTTAGAATAAAAGTGGCCGTCAATGCAGCTTCTTCCCAGTAGAACTTTAGAAGCCCCACAGTCAACAACATTGAGTTAATTATTTCTGTCAACGTTCTCTTCTTCCTCTCCGCTACTCCATTTGATTGAGGAGAGTACGGAGCCGTAGCCTCATAAAAAATTCTATGTTCTTTGCATAACGATATGAATTCATGAGACCTGTACTCCCCACCTCGATCACTTCTTATTGTTTTGAGTTGTTGTCCAGTCTGCCATCCAGCTTCGGCTCTGAACTCTTTAAACTTCTTGAATGCTTCATCTTTAGTCTTCAGCAAGTAGATGAACATATACTTAGAGAAGTCATCGATGAAGGTTATGTATACTTCATTCCGGCCTTTGTAGAGAATTATTTGAAGTTACAGATATCGGAGTGTACTAACTCCAGAAGATCTGTACTTCGATAAACCCGAGAAAATAGTTTCCCTGTGATCTTCGTTTGAGCACAAACTTCACACTTCTTTACTTTACCTCCATACTTGGAGATAAGTCCTAGACTAGACATTCTGTTTATTCGTTTACAATGAACATGTCCTATCCTATTATGCCACAACTCAAGAGTATAAGCAGAAGGAGTGATTGCATTAATTACATTAGACTGATTTACAAGCTGAATTTTGAACATTCCTTCGGTACAAAAAGCTTTCCCAAAATATGTTCCCTTAATAGACATCATCATCCGGCCAGCATTGATGTCCATCCCGAGGCCTGTATTGCAGAGTAGGCCTCTCGATATCAGGTTCTTTGCGATAGCAGGTACATGCTTCACACCTCAAAGTGTCAAAGACTTTTCCGAAGTCAGCTTTAAAACTACCGTTCCGATCCTAAGTACTTCAGCTTGTGCCTGGTTCGCCACCATAACCACTTTAGAAGTTGGTGTATAGGTGCTGAACCACTCCTAACTGGAGCAGACATGGCAGGTGGCTCCATTGTCTATCTACCAATTAGAGTCAGCCCCCACCGTATCGATCTTCGCAATCATAGCAACAACGTCAGTGATCATAGATACCTTGCTAGGCTCTCCTTGCTCTGATTGCTTGGTCTTTGCTTTGTATTCATTCTTGAAGTGGCCCTTCTTGCGACACTTGAAACAAGGCATCTGAGACTTTGCCTTCTTTTGCATGATGGAAGTTCCTCTCACGTTCAGATTGTTAGGGTCCTTTTTCTTGCTGTAGGAAGCCACATGCTTTCCCTTTGGTTCCCTGGTATGAACCAGATTGGCATTAGCCAATTTCTTGGACAGTGCACACACCTTCAGTTGAGCCCTAATCTGGTCCTCAACGTAGATTTCCTGCAGAGTTTCGTCGAGAGTGATCTCCAACTTCTTTCTATGCATGTTTGCATAGAACTTGCTCCACCTAGCAGGGAGCTTCGAAACGATCCCTCCAATAACAGACTTGTCGGGAAGGGACATCGTCTCGTCTTCCAACTTCTGTCGCAGTTTCAGGAACTCCTTCACCTGCGGCAACATTGACTTCTCGTCCTCAAAGAATCACTTATGATATTTTTCAACAAGAAATATCTTACTGCGGTTCTTATCATCCTCGTATAGTTTCTCCAAAGACTCCCAAATCTTTCTGGCAACAGTCTTCTTTGAATAAGATTCGGTAAGAGAATCTTCCATAGCATTTAGGATCATGAGCCTAGAAATGCTATTGTTCCTTCTCCACTTGGCCTGGTTCTTCGTAGCTGCAGAGATTGCGGCTGCAGATCCTGTTTCTGGAACAGTAGGTTCCTTCTCAAATAGCACGTGATCAACATCAGAGAACTGAATATTAAGGAAAACTTTTCTTTTCCAGATTTGATAGTGCTCACCATCAAATTGTTGTAACTTAGAGAAGTTAGGATTGTCACGACCCACATCCAGTGTAAGGACACGAGAAGTGGGTACGTCCAGTCTACGCCGCAGTGTCGACGGTAGAACGCTGTCCTAGATCACAATATCTAACGATATAACCATACCTGTACAATGATATACGCTTCAAAAGGAGGACAATACAAAGGTACAACTCAATCATAGAATCTAAGATAGAATAAAGAGAGTAAATGGATGAATAAGATAAAGAAGTAATCTCCAACAAGAGTCACCAAAGAGAGAAACATCTGAGTTTTCAAACAACCCGAAATATCCAATAACTGAAAGTATATCTCAAGAAAAAGCAATCTAAGCAAGAAACTAGTCTAGAAGTCAAACTAGACAATGGGCAAGTCCTCAACGACTACTGGATCCTCCTGAGGGTCAAAGTTGCCGATGTCATCTAAGCCTGTGCCATAATATATAGGGCAGAACTCCTCCCCATCACTTTTAATATTTTTAACAGTCCAATCGGGACTGGAACGAGCACAATATATCTCACACAGTTCATACCTTGACAGGAAATATAAAGCATGTGATAGGTTAAGATACATGAAACGCTGTAAGAAATAAGCATAAAAAGAAAGAGAGAAACTAATAAACGAAGCTATCTATATATTATATTAGGGAACTATCAGTGACTATGTGATTTAGAGTATAAGATAGACACGTGAACGGCTTGATTTGCACATGATTACACTAAAGAGTTTGTACATGATTACACTACTTTGGAATTGTTCACATGACTATTTCTACTCTCCAATGCCCCAATCAATACACAAGGATCTAGACAGGTTATGTTATTGTACATGATAGTTTATATATGAAGCTCATGAGATCATGAGAGTACATGAGAGCACATGAGTATACATGAATAATAAGAGTCCACAAAATACATGATGTTTATGAAAAGCACATGACATGATGTATTCGATGCACTCGAGGGGGATAAAATCTCATGTAAAGATCCATATAGTACTAATCCATGATAATGTTGTGTCAGCATCAGGTAAATTAAACTATGACAAGAATATAATTCCTAACATGTATGAAACGGTCAGAGAATGTACTCGCCTGGTATCTCGACTGTCTGATGAGAATAAGAGTCCGAAATGGAGTATCCGATTCCTATTTAGAACAACCATAGGTTACAAAGTGTCTAATATGAAAAAGGTGAAGTCTACAATGCATTTTAAATGATTCTAGGTCCTTCTAAGTCAAAGTCAACACTTGGTCAACTCTGGTCAAACCTGGTCAACTCTGGTCAACTCTGGTCAAACCTGGTCAACCATAAGTCAACTAGTCCCTTTACCAATTTCTAGGTCAAAAACGAGTTATCAAGTCATTCTAAGTCCGTTTGAGTCGATTTGGATCAAGTTTGACTCAAATTTGACTTTTGTCAACTTGGTCAACTTGTTAGTCAACTCAACCAAGTTAGGCTCATTGGGTCAATCCTAAACTGACTCATTAACCCTTAGACTATATCGAAAAGCAATCACAACACAACCATATATACACTATTCATATATTATATGCAATATGTATATGCATATATATATATATATATATATATATACACTCATAAACATAGGCTTGAATGGAAAGGAAAAAAGAGAGTGTGCGCGTGGGTGGGCTGTCATGTTGTGAGGGTGCTGCTGTGATTGGCACAAATCTGAGAATAAACACAAACTCTCAACTATATACATATGTGTCACGACCCGTGTAGCTCCCATTCCCTGAAAATTTTAAAAATATTCTTTTTATTTATTTGATTTAAATGGTGATTTTTAGAATTTTATAAATAATTATTTAGTTAATTATTACGGTAGTTGACTTTAGCCATGGTTGAGTTTTGAAGTACCAGACGACTAGAAATTATGGCACGGATAGTGCAGTAGCGTGCTTTGACTAGTGTTTAGCCATAGTAGGGGAATGCCAAGCCATAAGAGTGTCATAACTAGGAAAATTAGGCCAAGTTGCGACCTAACCTATAAAGACGTTTTAATTATTTAGGTTTTAGATTTATTGACTTGTAGAAGACCCGGTTGTACCGAACTAGTCCGGACCGGACCTGAACCAAGTCCAAGCCCACGTAATCAGGTAGTATATTCAGA
>JANAVB010030417.1:2221110-2228610 GCA_029216955.1 Iris pallida | reverse complement strand
TGGATTTGATCTTCCAGAAAGTATAATCTCTCCTTTATTTCACTCCTACATGCATGTAGGACCATTTTGAATCCATAGGAATGACCCCCATGGTTGTGTCTCTATTTGTGTCCATTTTGGATCCATTTGGAAATTATTAGGATGTGTCCATGTTGAGTTTTGTGTCCAAGTGGAAAACCCCCAATTTTGGACACACCAAGTGTTTGATATATTCTGTGAATGATTATTTATGATATTATTCTCAGATTTTGGATGATGGAGATTGTGTTCTTGAGTATTAATACATGTTCTTCATGGTATCTTAATGTATCATATTGTATCTTATATATATTTTTATTGTTATATATAAGTTGTGAGTGTGAGTGTCCATATAGAGAGGGATATAGAGAGTGAGAAGAGAGGGTGTTAGAGAAGGATGTAGAGAGTTAGAGAGTGATAGAGAGAGTGAAGGAAAGCTATTGTCCTCAGCACAGCAGCAGGTCGGAAAGGAGCTGCTTTCCTTTGGCAGTAGCAGGGAGTAGCAGCTATTTTTGGGACTGCTACAGTAGCAGTTAGGAACTGCTGCATTGCTGCAGTGTGGGGGAGTCACCCATTCCTCCATTCAGTCCCTCCACATCAATGCATCCATTCATTCATACAGCCACCCCTTCATACATTCATTAATCCATTCATTAATCCCTTCATCCATCATCCATTCTACCACTCACTCACATTCTGTTTTCCCCCCATATTCATATATGCATTCAGTCATTCACTATCAACCATTCACTAATCTATATATTCATTCACCATTCATTTATACTATCCATCCACCATACATTCTTCTATCCATTCATCCATTAGCTATTCACATCCATTTTAGTCCCCACATACACAAATCATCCCATTCATTCATCCATCATTCACTCATCCATTCTTCCATCCATTCATTCATGCATTCACCATTCATTAATCCTTTTATCCACCCATTCATCCATTATTCACTCATTCATCCATTCATACACCCATTCATTCACAAATTTAGTCACACATTCCTCAAATCAATATCAGTCCCAAAAAAACCCTATGTGATTGTGTGTGTGTGTGTGTGTGTGTGTGTGTGTGTGTGAGTCTATGAGAGGTAATAGGGAATTATCATGTTAGCAAGGTAAGGTAAGTTAGTGTGTTGTCTTAGAGAGTGAGTTATATGTTAGATATGGTATTGAGTTAAGAGTGGTGTCTAATATTATAGATGAGTTAGTGTATGGCTATAGATATTAGAGCTAGAGTTGAGTGGTATCATAGGATACCAATTTGGTATCTTAGGATAAATAGGATTTACCCTATTTCTAAGATAAGTTAATTAGCTAACTATAAGGTATGTGATTTAAGGTTTAAGATATAAGTAGATTTGGGTTCCCTTGGTTAGTAATGGTCAGAAATAGTGCTCCTAGACTAATTTTGACCTCGGTTGACCGTTTTGACCAAAAGTCAACGAAAGTCAACCGAAAGTCTATAAGTCACTAGAATTGACCCGAAACCAAATCAGAGTTGACCAGTTGACTGAAAGTCAACAGTTGGTCAACATTAGCCTAGTTTGACCTAGGGTTGACCTACAGTTGACCAGTTGACCAAAAGTCAACTGTAAGTCAACTTTTGACCTAGGTTGACCTAGTTTGACTTGGAATTACTTCCTTTGACCCAGTTTGCCCTATTTTGACTTAAACTTGCATATCATGACTTAAATTAGTTTCCCTTTCATTATTAAACCCTATTTAACTTATAGTATCTCATCTTTAGGTCTGTGATTACTCTGAGCATCTGTTCACCTTATCAGCTCAGGACCACAGACGAGTACATTCACTGATAGTTTTTATTATCTTGATATCTGCTATATCCGATTCAGTTGTAGTGTCTTACTCAATTTCCAGACATAATACTTCACGGACTAGTATATGTTGGATCATGACATGAGATGTTGTTCCTAGATTTTCTTGGTATATTAGAATATTTTCTGTCTTGTTCGCTGTTCTTGTATAGATACCGATTCCTAAGGGGACTTGCTACCCTATTATGGAATTCCATGTTATGATGTGTCAAGTCCAGATCCATTATACTATTCGGGAATAGGGAATTATTAGGGGCTATGTGATCAAGGCACCCTGTTATTATATTCTTGTGCTTGTGCCCCTCTTACCTTACATAGGGTGTAGCGAGATCCTATTCCTTGTGCTTGTTATCCAGGTTGACCGGTATGACCCTTTCTAGAGATTTTCTTGTGATTGTCAGGCCAAGTGGATAGCCTGTCCTGTAACTTTCCCAAGTTGATCACATAACGCTCTAATAATTTAAGGCACATTTTATATTTATTTTATCATATCATATATCATGCTCAGTTCTACATTCAGTATTTTTCTCACCATGCTATGATATTCATTACTCACATATTTTACATGCTCTTATGCTAAACCTTGATTGGAGGCTAAGTTCCCTTCAGGAGAAGGGTTACAACTCCGGTCCTTGTTTGGTTTAAGGGTTGTAACTCGGCCTTCGAATAGTTTCCAAGTCATCCTATATCTTTGTCTTGTACTTTATTATAATTGTCTCTTATAGAATTTATCAATTTATATGGAACTGCTGTTAGTGTTTGTACTTGCTCATTTTTCTGACATGATACCATTGATATATTATAGATGATTTTGAGGCAGACTGCCCGACCTACTATCGGGTTCAGATAGATGGAGTAGTCCAGGACTGTGGCCTGATAGTCGAGCCACTAGACTTTGCACACCCAGAGTAGTATAGCTTAGTTAGGTTTGCATGGACTGTGATCTAGCTAGTGTTTCAGACTGTAGTATTCTATATTATATTTTGTGACTATGTGATGTTGTTTTTAGCTCTGGACTTGTGTTGGATCTTGAACTTATTTCCTATTTTCACATCTATTATATTTTCATTCCGTGCTATCTACCTTAGTTTTATCTTGTGATTGAGTTATGTCATATTATATTCCTCCGTACGGAGATGACAGGTACCTTTATACTGTTTAGTTGTAGTATTTACAGACGTCATACACAGCGTTCCACCGCCGATTCTGTGGCATAGGCTGGACGTACCCACGTGCTCATGCCCCTGATAAGGGTGCGGGTCATGACATATTTTTGTGGAGGCCCATGCAGGTCAGTGTCGCAGATAGTACGATCTCGTAATGGTGCTTGACTTAGAGAATTACGAGCCTACTACTAGGACATAGGATCTAGGATATGATAGGAGTTACTCAATCACATTTTAGAAAATTTTTGATCTTTTGATTACCATGACAACCCTTCTTGCATTGAATTCAATTGTCCTTCCTTGATACTCCTTATCATGTGCCATATTGATTCCTTGTTTCAATCTATCCTCAGGATGACGATTACCCGCTCTCAGGCAGTAGGGTCTAGTGCTGTTCCAAAGAGGCTCGATCTGGTAGGACCTCCACCTCCGGCTGAGGGTGCTGCAGTTGAGGGAGTTGCCACCTCAGTTCTAGCCCTTCAGGCGGGAGTAGCAGCGACGGTTCCAGGAAGTCTTCTACCTCTAGCTGTGAGACCGTCCATAGTTATTCCTGAGACTCTTCCACCGCCGCCTCCGCTACCGACTGATGCATAGCAGATGATGGCCCTTCTACAGCAGATGTTGCAGACCCAGAGGGGTCAGGCTGAGGCACAACAGCATCAGACGGTCACATCTCATCGCCAGACAGAGGTGCTACGGCAGAGTATGGAGAACTCCCACCAGCTGACGATGGTAGCAGTTGAGAGGGTAGTCTTGGGTACAGTTCAGGGTACCGCAGTTCAGCAGTAGAGAAACTCGTCGGTGGACGAGTATGCAGCGAAGTTCTTCCGTTTGAGTAGGTTTGCTCTAGACCTGATCCAAAATGAGGGGTATAAGGCCCACAAGTTCCGGAGGGGCTTTATTTATGCGGTTCATACTCGTACTTCCGGGCGACGCGATGCGACCTTTGAGCAATACTGATGGAGGAGCAAATAGTCGAGGAGGACTTCGGCCTCAAGCCGAAGAGGGGTAGCGATGTTCTTGGTGTGAGCTCTAGTACAGGGCCGACAAAGCGCCCTCACTTCCAGCAGAGGCAGATTCAGCAGCAGCCTGAGTTACAGCTTCAGCAGGCAACAGCACGTGCCTACTAGAAGTAGGGTCAGGGCCAGAGGCAGGCCATGCAGTATATTTTCTGCGGGAAGTCGGGGCACACCCGGAGGGTTTACAGGATGAGGCGAGGAGTTTGTTTATTCTGTAGAGCTTCAGATCACCAGATAAAGAATTGTGCTGCTCGTGCAGCTAGACAGGCAGGCCAGGACAGAGTACAATAGGCTAGGGTAGGCCAGCAGGAGCGAGCTTTCGTCATGACAGTCGAGGACACTTAGGCAGTAGCAGGGCAGATTGCAGGTTCCAATCTTTCGATCTCATTTTCGTATTTACCTCCTTGTAACTGTCTTGAAATTCGATTCTATCTGTATCACTACCACATTTTAGCTTGAAGGTATTTTGGTCATTTTATGACTTTTGAATTATTTAGGATTTTGATTAATTGGTAAAATTTAGATTATTTTAATAATATTTAAATTGATGTATTATGATTTTGGTCATTTTTCATATTTTAATATTTTGGAATTTTTTATATTTTTAATATTGTTTTTATTTGATTTGTTTAGTCGAATTTGAGTTTCGTCTCGTTCCGACTTGTATTGTGACCCGGGTAGCTTAAAATCTAGATGGAACCCGATATTAAGTTAAGCATGGCCCACAAAATCTAACATTTAAGTTAGTTAGTTAGACTAATTTTTATCATGTTAGAATGGTTAAGTTAGAGACTCAAAACTAGATCCTTTGACCCCAAACTTGAACCTAGTCTAGACTTAACCATATGAGACTAGAGAGGGGCAATTAGGACATTTTCCATTAGCCCTAATGGACTCTTTATGGCAGCCACCTTTATGGGAGAATGATTCATTTCATTCATTACAATCTTGCCTTTTTTATTTTTCTTTTGTTCTTCCCTAATTTTAGAGAGCCTTTCATTTGATTTGATCTCCAAATCAAATCATTCCTTAACCAAATCTTTTCTCAATCATTCCTATTCTCCAAGGGAAGGGTACTACCAAGGATTGGAAGAAAAGTGCAAGAAGGAGTGTCCACTTTGAGGGATCTTCGTATCGGAGTCGTGTCCTAAAGGATTTCATTGGGATTCCACTCCCAATAGGTAAAACTCATCCTCTAAATCGATTTCCTTTGCATATAAATTAGTTTTGAATCCGTAGGATCCATTAAGGATTTTAGATATGTGTCTTGTGTACTACTTGATAGATCCCAAATTAGGACACCCCATGTGTATATATGTATAATAATAGTTTAAATAGATATTTAAATTCAGTTTTAGAATGATTAGAGAGTGGATTGATCTTAGTTAGGATGGTTAGAATGAGTTTTATTTGGATACCTATGTTGGTATCCAAGTATCTTGGCCTACATGTGTTTCTTTTGTCCAAAATAACTTAAATTCGTCATAATATTCATCTACGTTTTTATTAGCCAAAGTAACTTTGAAATGTCATAACTTTTAGCTTAGAACTCCGTTTAATCTTCTATTTTTTAAAAGAGAAGCGTATCGAAGTTAGCTTTCCAAATATATATTTTAATAAGCTAAAATCGTTCTGGAACTTTTTGTAAAATTATTTGAGTGTCAGTTGTCCAAAAGACACGCGTTTCGATGTTTTTGTGATTCTGGGAGCTTCCGGACACGAAAATGCGATCCGTTTGAAGTTTCGGAAAGCTAACACGAAGGACTACGACATACTTTAATCCTAGAATTTAGTGAAGGCCCAATTGGTACAGTATTGATTTTAAGTAGAAGAGTGACTATACGACATAGATATTTTGTGTAACCTATGAGCCTAAGTAGTATGGATATTAAATGAATATAGAGTATGTAATACATGATATGTTAGATGAATGAAATGATATATATATATAATATGTATCCTCTTTACATTAATATATATATATGGTTGAATGCAAGCATGTAGGAATGCAATCAATGTTATGTATGTATTCACATATATTTTGAGTTAAATATATGAGTTTGTATGCATATATGCAGGAATGAATGTAATATAATGTAGATTATGCATATATGAATATAATGTATGCAAGTATATAATGTATTCAAATATGTATGTATGCATCTATGTATGTATGTATAGGTGAATGAATGAATGCAAGTATGCATATATGATATGTATGTAGGCATGTATACAATGTATGTATGTAAACATGATATATGTATGCATGTATGCAATATAAGCATGTATGAATATATACATGTATGTTGTGTATCCATGTATGTATGTGTGGATACATGAATTAAGTATGTATATAGTGATAACATGAATGAATGAAAGTATAAATGCATGAATGAATGTCATATATGAATGAATGAATGAATCAAAGGTATAAGTAAAATATAATGCATTGTAATGAATGTTAACATATATAATGTATAAAAGTATGAATGTAAATGTGCATGAACGTATATATCTATGTAACTATGTAAATATGCATGATGTAATACATGTCTATATATAAATATGTATGTAATATTGATATGCATGTATGTATGAAGGTATGTATTTATATATAGTATCTATTTTATATTATGTATTATTGTGGTTCACATTGCCTTGTGATTGTGTGAGTGCCAGCTAGGCTTGGTTAGGCCTAGTGAGGCTTGTTAGACTTGTTTGGGCTAGGACTTGACTTAGTCGACCTAGTTTGAGTAGTGGGGTTGACTAGAGTTGGCCAAGTGTTGACTTTAGTCTAGCTTGACCTAGACATCATGTAGATACATTGTAGCAGTCTATTTTACTATTTTGGACATGTAGTGACTTGTACTGTTCTATAGGAGCCAGACACCACTCCTCGGACAATATATTCTCTTCAGATATTCAGGATACCAGGCGAGTACATTCTCTGATTATTTCATAACTTGTTTAGGATTATATTCCTGCTCTAGATTACCTTATTTGACGCTGTCACGATATTATCACGGATTGGTACTATATGGATCCCTACATTGAGATGTTATCCCCCTCGGGAGCAACGGATACATCGTGTCGTGTGTTTCATGTACATCATGTATTCCTCGCTCTCATGTTATTCATGTTTCTCATGTGCTTCATGCTCGTTCATACATGCTCATGTACTCTCATGTGCTCTCATGTTCGGTCGTATTTCTCATGTATCTCATGTAAACCTATACTTCATGTGTACCCTTCATGGGCCTTCATGGGAATTCATGTGCACTCAGTTTTGAGCCCTCATGTATACTTTATGTACACCCATCTATGGGCTTTCTTGTGAAAATTATGTACGTAACATAACTTGTCTGGATCCTTGTGTATTGATTGGGGTATGGAGGAGAATAAATAGTCATGTGAACAATTTTAAGTAGTATAACCATGTGCACCTCTT
>JANAVB010030417.1:2209825-2215300 GCA_029216955.1 Iris pallida | reverse complement strand
ATTTTATATTATGTATGTTGTGGTTCCATTGCCTTGTGATTGTGTGAGTGCTAGCCTAGGCTTGGTTAGGCTAGTGAGACTTGTTAGACTTGTTTGGGCTAGGACTTGACTTAGTTGAACTAGTTTGACTAGTGTGGTTGACTAGAGTTGACCAAGTGTTGACTTTAGTCTAGCTTGACCTAACAACATGTAGTTGCAGTAGTCTATTTTGCTTTTTTGGACTGTAGTTTGCCTTGTACTGTTCTACAGGAGCCAGACAGCACTCCTCGGACAGATATTCTCTTCAGATATTCAGGATACCAGGCGAGTACATTCTCTGATCATTTCATAACTTGCTTAGGATTATATTTCTGCTCTAGATTACCTTATTTGATGCTGGTAACCGTCAAGGTGTTCGTGGGCCGGCCGGGCCGCAGCCCGTGGTCCGAAAGCGGCGGTTCAGACCGGGCTCGGGCCGGGCCCGAACCGGAACGAGCAACCAAGCGGGCCGGGCCTGGTCCGGCCCGTTTGACATGGATGGGCCTAGCCGGCCCAGTGAACCGACCAGAGGGTGGTCGGGCCGGGCCGGAGCGGTCCCGGGCCGGGTCAGGCTCCGGTTTAGTGCGGGCCGGTTCAGCGGGCTGAACCGGTCAGCTCGGTTCATTTTTTTTTTTGCATTCTATTGTTTTTGTTTATGTTTTTTTGGTTAAATTATTTTGAAAAAATGTTTGTAATTTAATTTTAAAAAAAACGTTTGTAAGAGTTGAAAAAAAAACATTTCTCCTCTTCCTTTATCCGGCTTGGGGCCGGCAATGCTTGCTTGGCATAGGCGGAGTTAAAAAAATGATTTTTTAATTTAATAGTAAAATTAGTTTTTGAAAATTAAAAATTTGAAAGTAGAAGTTAAAATTTTGAAATTTGTAAGTTATAATTTAAAATTGTAATTTGAAAGTATAAGTTAAAAATTTGAAATTTTGTAAGTTATCATTAAAATTGTAATTTTGAAAGTATAGTTAAAATTTAAAAGTATAAGTTAAAATTTTGAAATTTGTAAGTTATAATTTAAAAGTAAGTTAAAATTTTAAAATTGTAAATTTGTAAAAAAATTAAATAATTTGTAAAAATTTATAAAAAATTAATGTACATACCTTGCACCGTAGCCTCATTCTTTTGTTCGCCTTCATGCACCGAAAGCGATTCCAAGTCCGAGCTCGTTGACATCAAGATCTTCATATCTAGTTTTGGATTCTTCTATCGGCTTTAATCCAATCTTGTACGTACACTATTGCTTCTAAGATATCGGGCTTCAAGCGGCCCCTCTTTCTGCTCACATACTTGATCCTGTACTAAAACAGGACTCCGATGCTACCATAGACAACCGGGACCATTAGAGATCACGTGCTATGGTAGAAAACAAAAATCTCTTGTCGTGTCTCTTCCACCATTCTAAAATGGCGAAGTGATCTGGAGTCTCTTTCGTCTTCATAAGAACTAAGATACAGAGACAACTCTTGAGTAGGTTGGAATGATTGCTTTTGTTTCTTCCTTTGTAGTATGCGACCGGCTGTTGATAGCTTAGACGCCAAGCCGGAGCTACTACTAGCCCTTCCTGAGTTAGTCGGGTTGACGCTGCTCTTTTTTCGTACAGTATAACTAACCTGTCCAACGTAAGTTTAACTTCTACTTTCATGTCAGTAACATCTATATCCATATATTCTCCAAATCCATCTAATAAAGCCTCTACGCTATCCAATTTGATTGTAGGATCAAATATGGAAGCCAAACAATATAAAAGAGCTACTTCACTCCAATATTTCTTGAATTTGGCTTCCATATTTCTCACCACATATTCAAAATTTGAAAGATCTCTATATCTAGAAAATAAATAAAAAATGTTACAAAGTTCACGTAAAGCTAAGCAAGATGTGGGATAATAAACACCAGAAAGAATACATGTAGCATTGTAAAAAATTTCTAAAAATTCACAAATACTTTCAGCTACTACCCAATCATCAGCAGTAACTTGAAAGTCAAAGGTGAGATCCGTATTACAATAATACGTAATAACATCCTTAAAAGAAATTGCAGATTTCAACATCAAGTAGGTGGAGTTTCACCTATATGGTATATCCTTCATAAATCTTCTAAAAGTAATACCAAAATGTGCGCATGTGCATGCAAAAGTTTGTTGTCTACTTGGAGACATGTTCAAAGTGTGCAAGCATTGTCGCAGAGTGTCTAAATGGCAACCAAAAAATTCTAAACATTCTTTAACAGCTAAGTTAATAATATGGCAAGCACACTTAACATGCAAAAGTCTACCTTCTAAAATAGGCTAAAAAATCAATGACAAAGAAGACATAGCAGCATTATTGTTTGAAGCATTATCCAAAGGGACAGAAATTTTTTTGTGGTGAATATCATATTCACGCACGTGTTTTGAAATGGCACTTGAAATTACAGTGTCCGTGTGTGGATATTCTATAATTTTAAGACTGATGATGCATTTTTCCAACATCCATTGTGCATCTATATAGTGTGCAGTAATACAAATGTAAGCATAACTTTGCATACTAGTCCAAATATCAGAAGTAATAGACAACTTACTAAAATTTTGTAAAACCGCTTTCAAAGCGGCTCTCTGCTCCTTAAAGAGACGAATAGCCTCATTTCGAGCTTGTTGTCTACTAACTCTAGTAAAGCAGGGATTTAGAGACAATATTGCATAATCGTGTAAAGATTCACTTTCACCCGAAGTGCAAGGAAGTTCATCAAGAATAATATATTTAGTTAATTTCGTTTTATGACGCGCAGCTGAGTAAGTAAAGTTACCCATTGAAGAACCGGTGGTACCTCCAAAGCTTATTTGGGTTTGGGACGTTTGAAGTGTGTCCTTTCCGTAGCAAGTATCGTAGTGTCTGGATATGGTCCCGGTGCCACCGCCCTTCTTCCATGCGTACTGGTTCAAATATTTCTTGCATTGCGCCTTGCATGTTATTGGTTCTCCCTTGGCATCTAAAACAAGCGAACCATCAGGATTAGTTTCATAAATTAAAGTAAAAAAATTCTAATACTTAGACTTTTTTCTCTTTTTAGGAAGTTGTATAGAACTAGCGACTTCCGGAGGAGATGGAAGGCACCCCTCCAGATTGGTTGCTATTTGCTCAAGTGAATTTTGAGTTCCCTCAAAAAAGAATTAAAAATTTCGTAAGTATATCCAGCAAGATTAGGTGGGTTTGAACCTTCACCAGCCATTTATAAAAAAAGTACAAATTTAGAAAATAAAATAAATTAAAACTTTGTTAGAAGAAAGGAAGCGATTGGAAGGGAGATCGGGTAGCGCCAAAATGGGGTTGGGAGCACCGGAAAGCCTTAGAAGTAGAGCACCGTAGAGCATCGGGAAGCCGTAGAGCACCAGGAAGCCTTAAAAGTAAAGAATTGTAGAAAAATATTTGGAATGAGTTGTGTTTGAGAATTGAGATTTTTTACCTATTTATAGGAATTTTTAGGGTTATTTTGGTCATTTTGGTCCAAAAATGACCAAAATGCCCCTCCCAACGTTATAATAACGGTTACATTTGGGGGCATTTTGGTAAAAGACCCCCCTAACGTTCAGATTTTTTTTAAAAAAATGCTGAACCGGCCGGTTTCGGGCCGATTTTCGGGCCGGTCCAACCGAGCCACGGGCTGGGCGGGGGAGGCCCGACCCAAACCGTGTGGGGTGGGGGGGCCGAGCGTGCCGGGCCTGGAACCGGGCCGGGTCGGGCTAGCTGTGGCCGGGCTTTCGCGCGGGTCGGACTGGGCTTCGGGCCACCCGACCCACAATGCACCTTGACTGTCACAATATTATCATGGATTGGTACTATATGGATCCATACATTGATATGTTATCCCCCTCGGGAGCATCGGATACATCATGTTGTCTGTTTCATGTACATTATGTATTCCTCGCTCTAATGTTATTCATGTTTCTCATGTGCTTCATGCTCTTTCATGCATGCTCGTGTACTCTCTTGTGCTCTCATGCTCGGTCGTATTTCTCTTGTATAACCTATACTTCATATGTACCCTTCATTGGCCTTCATGTAGAATTCATGTGCACTCAGTTCTGAGCCCTCATGTATACTTCATGTACACCCATCTATGGGCTTTTATGTGAAAATCATGTACGTAACATAACTTGTCTGGATCCTTATGTATTGATTGGGGTATGGGGGAGTATAGATAGTCATGTGAACAATTCCAAAGTAGTATAACCAAGTGCACCTCTTTAGTATATTCATGTACAAATCCAGCCGTTCACATGTCGACTTTGTACTCTAAATCACTAGTCATGATAGTTCTCTACTTATAGTAGATATTTCTATTACAGTTCTCTCTATTTACATCATGTACATTATATCAGTTTCATGTATCGTACTCTCTTGTATGTTTACATTTTCTAACCTGTTATGATTTGTATGAGATGTATTTTGATCGCTCCTGTCCTGACTGGACCTGTTAAATATTTTATAGAGGATGATGAGGACCCTGTACCACTTACTATAGGACTACCCTGGAGGATTTTTGTGACCTGGATCTCCAGTAGGATCCCTTAGCTGTGGATGACACACCATTAGTTAAGATTAGTAATTTTCAGTTGTATTTATTCTCTGGATTACTGTATTTGAGATTTGAGATGTTTCTGGATTTGTGATATCTTAGGCACGTAGACTTTTATCTATTTGTATCTCTGTGGATTTTATCTCATATCTATCTATCTTATCGTATTTCACCTTAGATGTGATTGAGACTATATTCTGTTATGTCACCTCCATTTAGAGTGTATATACTGTACATGTACCTTATATTGTTAGATGATTAACCTAGGACTGTGTTCTACCGCCGATACTACGGCGTAGGCTGGACATACCCACTTCTCGTGCCCTTACTCTAGGGTGTGGGTCGTGACAATCTGTTCCTTGTTAATTGATAAATTTTGTTCTGTTATTCTTGTGAGATGATTCTAATTTTCTTTGAGATAAGTCGTATGGGCTAGGTCACCTCAATTATGGGATTTTAAAGTCTTCTATGGTCATGTTAGCAGGTATGTTGAGGACATATAGTCGGATTATGGACGTATTTCTCGGGTGCGGGAATTAAGATTTTTGCGACCAAGCATGCGACAATGCAAAAATTTTAAGTACCATGATTCTAGAGGTATGTACCTTAGTCGAGGACTCTATGATTATCGTAGCCTTGCTCACTAGCATGACGAAGATTTTAAGTATCATAATTTTGGACAGACGCATACGATTATCGAACTGCATGATTTTGAGACTATGATTGTTGGGGGTTTGACCTAGAAGGAGTACGACCTTCTTAATTTCGAGGAACTTGTAGCACCCAGTTTCTAAATAGAAGGTAATTTTGACTTCTGTAATTTTAATCATTTATTTATTGACATTTAAATCATGATATAATTTTGGAGATTTTTTTATTTTATCACTTTAAAAC
>JANAVB010030417.1:2144825-2207325 GCA_029216955.1 Iris pallida | reverse complement strand
CGGCCTCAAGCCGAAGAGGGGGTAGCGATGTTCTTGGTACGAGCTCTAGTGCGGGGCCGACGAAGTGCCCTCACTTCCAGCAGAGACAGATTCAACAGCAGCCTCAGTTACAACTTCAGCAGACACCAGCACGTTCCCACCACCAGCAGGGTCAGGGCCAGAGGCAGGCCATACAGTGTGTTTTTTTGCGGGAAGTCGGGGCACACTCGGAGAGTTTGCAGGATGAGGCTAGGAGTTTATTTATTCTGTGGAGCTTCAGATCACCAGATAAAGAACTGTGCTGCTCGTGCAGCCAGACAGGCAGGTTAGGACAGAGTACAACATGCTAGGGTATGCCAGCAGGGGTGAGCTTTCGCCATGACAGTCGAGGACACTCAGGCAGTAGCAGGGAAGATTGCAGATTCCAATCTTTCGATCTCATTTCCGCATTTGCCTCCTTATAAATGTCTTGAATTCGATTCTATCTGTTCCTTGTTAATTGATAAATTTTGTTCTGTTATTCTCGTGAGATGATTCTGATTTTCCTCTGAGATAAGTCGTATGGTCTAGGTCACCTCAATTATGGGATTTTAGAGTCTTCTATGGTCGTGTTAGCAGGCATATTGAGGACATATAGTCGGATTATGAAAGTATTTTTCGGGTGTGGAAATTTAAGGTTTTCGCAGCCAAGCATACGACAATGCAAAAATTTTAAATACCATGATTCTAGTGGTATGTGCCTTAGTCGAGGAATCTGTGATTATCGTAGCCTTGCTCACTAGCATGACGGAGATTCTAAGTATCATGATTTTGGACAGACGTATACGATTATCGAACTGCATGATTTTGAGACTGATTGTTGGGGGTTTAACCTAGAAGGAGTACGACCTTCTTAATTTCGAGGAACTTGTAGCACCCAGTTTCTAAATTGAGGATAATTTTGACTTCTGTAATTTTAATCATTTATTTATTGACATGTAAATCAGGATATAATTTTGGACATTTTTTTATTTTATTATTTTAAAACTATTTAAAGCAATGACTTGTGATATTGATGTGTTACTAGTGAAATATAACGCCCCAGTCCCAAAATACGTAGGACTAGAAACGTATCATGCCAGCTGTCTACATACGAAGTATACTCCAATATATGGATATATCGTATGTACACAAAAGCTGTAAAATATAGTAACCATGAAGCTAATCTCATCCACAAACCAATTTATCATAAAATCAACTTATTAAAGCCATTTGTACAAACGTTGGACGGAGACAAAGTCCACTACCAACTATCTCAAAATAAAATATACAAGAAGTGAATCGATAAAATATCACACGAACCAAGCGCAATTCTCTTCGAAGGAAGGAAGAAGATCACGGCCTTGGCTAGAACACCTACAGTAAATCATGAAAGCATACACCTAGAGAGATAACCAGGTCCTCAGAGGGACGTAACAAGACACATAATATCATGCCATAAGCTGAATAGTAAGAGCTCAACAGAAAATATACATGAGTAAAGGTTCCTAACCATTCTATGTGGAATGCACTTTAGAAGACAAGGTTCTACGCAGGAGCTTAGGTGTTCAGCATAGATGGAGAGAGAGTGGCAGTAGGTAGCGCTCATAAGAGACACTATCGGCCATGGACAGAAAGTAGCGCTCATCCGAGTCACTATCGGCCCCGGGGCAGTAAGTAGCGCTCATACGAGACAATATCGGCCTAAATCTATGTGTGTACTGAACATGTAGCCCCTACGCTAATAACTGTCTCCTCCCTCCCCATGATACTATACATGTGTCGACTCCACGACACTGTTTGATCCTTAATAACTGCCAAGTCTTCTACACAATCTATTGGCAGTAACATCCTAATGCACGGCCTGTACGTACCGATGTACGGTCGATACGCAAGACCGAAGCTATACGCGACTCACAACTCACACACAACCTGTGGTACATCGTGACAGTTTATGAGATGCTCTAAACATATGGTAGTCCCTTAACTCTAAGCCAATTCCATAAAATATAGTAATTTGCATCTATATATAGTTTTGAAAGAACAACTTGGTAAGAAACGAAACATGCATGATATTGAGAAAGAAAGTAAACAGTAAAGGCAAGGTGTCTTGCCTGATTCAGTGATGTAAATATGAAACGCCGCTCCCGCGTCCACGCCTCCGGAATTCGACGCTCCTAGATAATTAATTAACTAAATTAAGTCACTACTTATGAAACTTACGATACGACTTAATTAGTCAAAGTAATGTGTTAAAATTATATTCAATCTCTCGTGGACCATTTATATCCATACAATCACACACAGGTTCCACGAGACATCGAAACACAGTTTAAGGGTTTCTAACTTTTAATTAGTCGGTTATGTCCCTACTTCAATAACATAAAATCATATAAAAATCATAAAAATAATATTGAAACTAATTTTCTACAGATTTATCTCTAAAATTCTAGAATTAATATTTCTAAAGACATTTTTGACTAGTTGATTAATAAGTCAGCTAGTCTACCCGAAACTCGCTCGGAACATAGTTAATGACTCAAAATTGCTAAAATAACCAAAAATATATTTTAAACATCAATAAAATAATTTATTTCATAGAATAATATCAGAGGTATAAGAGTTGAGTTATACTACAAGTTTGGGACATTCTAGGTCAGCCGGTTACCCGAAATTAGCTAGTTTTGACCTAAATTTTTTTCGACCAGATTTGAGTTGCTAAAATCGTGAAAAATACTTAAAAATCCTAATTTACGTATATGTACACACATAAAATTTAGTTTCAAAAATAGGCATCAATAACTCATAGTTCCTTTACAATGGGGTTAATTTTGATCCTATTGACACATGAATATTACGCATATATTTCATGAAACCTTTATGGATGATTATACCTAAAAAAACCATCAAAATATGATTTATACAGAATTAATAACATATTTTCTACAGAATTTTAGCAAAGGTTTTTAGAAGAAAAGATTTGGGTTCTTACCAAAGATCCTTGCTAGAAAGGGTGATGATAAATTTTCTTCACCAAAGCTCCAATCTTTTCCGCTATCCTCGCTTGCTAATCCTCTCTTGATTAGTATGAGAGAGTTGATAATGGCTATAGAGGATTGGATGGGGGAGATGGAGTTTTTAGGGTTTGTTTTGAGGGATTTCGGGGATGTATGGTGGAGGAGATGAATTTTTGTGAAGGATGGAGAGATGTGCAATGGAGGAGATGATGTATAGAAGCTATGGGGAGTTTGTTTCTGCCAAAATTATGGAGATGAAGAGGGATTTTGGTCGACCAAAGGTGAGGGAGAGAAAGGTTTGGATTTGGTTAAGGTTTGGGATATGTTGGTATATTTAAACATATCCTTAAATGAATTTTAAGCAATCTAAGATTTAAATCCTATTTAATTTGATGCATTCGGTCATGGAGGGGTTGCTTGGCCAAAATTATCATGGTGGGGTCCACTTGGCATGATTTGGTTGTTTGGTGAGTTGGCAAGTTGATTGGATTGAGGATTTAAAAAGGGGTTTCCTAATATAGAACTATTTAATTCTATCTATGTAATTATACTACAAAATCTGAATTAAATACAAATAAATGTAATTATTAATATTTACTAATGTCCAACATGCCTGCATAGGGTTGGGTTTGGCTTGGAACAGGTTTGGGAAGGTTTGGTGCAACCGGGCCTCCTAAAAAGTCATAAAGGCTTTCTTAACTAATTAATTAAATAAAAATATAACTTATACCATAATTTGAATGGTTAACATGCAAGAGATTACAATATGACCATGGCATTCCTAACATGGCTAGCATACTAGTTAAAGCACCCGACTACGCTAGGCATGCCATACTTTCTAGTCGTCTTGCATATTCAAACTCAACCATGGCTATAGTCCTTTTATATAATATAAATAAGATAAAAATAAATTAGAATTAAATAAAATCCAAAAATAATTTAAATATTCCTTTAAATTATAAGGGGTTTTACATGAAACCCTAGAGACTGCTTGACCTAGAGCTTAACCATGTGATTAGGATATTTTAATGTCTCCATGGGAAGCCACTCTGACCCCGCGGGCCGCCGAGGGCAGCCGCCGCCGGCCGGGAAAGCCGTGCGCGCACGGGTAGCAACAAGCAACCATAGCAGTAGCAGCAAACAGCGCTGAATAGGCCGACTTTGCAGTGTTGGTTCTCAACGATCGTTCGATCGTTTCCAGAAGCAATTTCACAGTTACAAACCTAACTTATACACCTTCTAATATACTAGATATTGTCGAAGCAAATTGAATCAAAATCGACTTAAAATTGAAGCAAAAAATGGCAAAAAAACTGTTTGGAAACAGGACGAACACTAACCCAAACACTCCACTGGTAAGGCCAAACTTGGTCAATCTGACGAGACACTCAGGAAACTAAGGAATGACAAACCTAGACAACATGTTGGACAACAAAACCCTTCTTGTATATTCTGATTTCATTAAGTAGATGAAAGGTTATTCTATTCTAAAGTTCAACAAAAAAAATGTTTCGAAAACTAGAAAATTGTCAGATACGACGTGCGTTCCGCCAATCCGGGCGACGTGGTCGCAAACCGAAAGTATCAAAAGGTGCATAACGGCTTCGTGGACGTGTTGTCTATGACAGAATTCAAATTGGGCGCGTGTGCGCGACAAATTTGATGCGTATCCGCCAAAATTCACCTTATCGGCATCTGTATAAATTTTCTAATTACTTTGTGCACGTTCGTCAGATCGAGACGAAACTTGCGCAAACAAGACCATATCATTTTTTGGTCCTGTATGCCAAGTTTGGTCCGATTCTGCGACAGTTGATCGAATCGCCGTTTTGCGGGCCCCACGATCCGATTCAACAGGCAATTTTGTGCACGGCCTACCGGAATCCACCATGGACATACCGTTGGGTTCGTATCATCGAAACGAATTTGTAGACATGTAGTTTGACAACTTTAGAGACTATTGACCCTGGCACATTTTTTGGTACAAAGCGGGTCCAACGACGGATACCGTTTTGACCCAAAATTACCGTTTTGCCCCTGTATCCAGAATTGGACATAAGGACAGGCAATCCTAGATAATTTAACTATTATGAGAATGTTGGCGATGTCTATTTTAGCTTTTGGAGACAGTTATGATGATGTGGATTTTTTGACTTATTAGTTGATGATATTTTGTGGATCTACGTGCAACCACCAGGCAAGATACCTTGCTTTTCTCTACAGTTTAAATACATGCTTATAGTCTTTTATTTTATATGTCATTATCCACTTCTCTAGTTGTGATGGATTTATATGTTCTCTAGTTAAATTGACTTGATATGTTTTTTTCATACCATGTTCACCTGTTTATTATCTTGCTTGACTGGATAGTGTAGTATACCAGTTCGTTCACATTACAGTCCATGCTAGAGAAGTCCTTACCTGTGTCTTGACCGAGTTATACCTTGTCTCACCTGTACCCTGACTGAGTCGTGTCTTGGAACGAGTACGTGTAGTTGAACTTCTATTTTCCTGTATCATTTTTCCTCAACCAGAGAGTCCACACTCGGAACGAGGGTGTTTGTTTCCTTGGCACCAGAGAGTTCACACTTGGGACGAGGGTGTTTATCTTGATCTGTTTACATCCGTGAGTCTACACTCGGGACGATGATGTTGACTTATTTATTGCACCAGCGAGTCCACATTCGGGACGAGGGTGCCTTGCCGTGAAGTAACCAGAGAGTCCACACTCGGGACGAGGGTTAGTGATTAGTTCAAACCTGCGAGTCCACTCGGGGTGAGGGTTTGGTATTCCATTGATATCATATTTACTTGTTCATCCAGTAGTTCAGCTACGTGTAGTTGTTCTTGTATTCCAGTTCATAGTCACCTGTCAGTAGCCACTTATCGTTAGTCACTTGTTAGCCATTTGGTCGTAGTTTCTTGCTATGTTAAGTGTCGTTCCTTGTTTATATCCTGTTATATTATTCATGCATGATTAGGCTGCTAGATAGGCATGTTTTTATGTATCTTGCTATGTCCCCTGAGGACCGGATAATCTCTTCAGGTTTAGCGATTGCATAGAATTAGTTAGAAGAGCGGAATGGTAGATGAATGCGATGCATGATTCAGGTATTTGTCAGTGATATTGTATTGTTATCCTTTCATTTTTTACATTCCTTATCATGCGATATCCTGCTTATTGATTCTGTTTAGAGACTCTTGTTGTATTCTTTGGAGTCTTATCGGACATATATGCTAGTAGACTACAGACCACAACCCATAGTTGTTCATTCATGTTTTGTACACTTATTGTGGATTTGAGATATAGATTGCATTGCCATGATTTGGCAGTATACCATAGCCTTGACAACGTTTACATATTCGAGATGGGCTGGAGTCCGCTCGATACGTAGCTGGCTTGCTCACGAGCTCGCATTCGAAAAAGCATATGCGGGTCGTGACAAGTTTTTTTGGTGGCCCATGCAGGTTAGAGCATATCGTATCGGTTACATAACTGTACTGATACAAGCCTGCGATTATGACTAAACCTTAGAAATCTCAATCCACTCTGTCTTAAAAATTCTCCTAGAAATTTCTCTACGTCCTTGAAATTTTATATTTATTCTCGGTTATTCTCCATTTTCTTCTCGTACCATTGATTCTCGTACCTTCCTATTTCGGGGTGACGAACGATCGTACTGTCTAGAATTTATCAGAAATTCTTAAATGATAGTATAATATTGCATAATTATTGAGTTTTGGTCGTTTAGAGATATGAGGGATTATAGATGCCATATGCCCCAGATATCTGTTGGAAGGATTGTTAGCAACTAGTTAGAAGATTTTAAGATTTTAGTGGTCATATTTTGAGGAGTAGTATGACCAAAGGTGGGTAGAAGTCCTCAAGTATTCGGAGTTATAAGATGACTAGAGAAGGTCATAAAATATTTTGTAGAAATTAAAATTTAAAGAGATTAAGGTAATAGTAGACTTCCTTTTGAATTTTAAGGAATAGTTATGAATTACAATTTCGAGGACGAAATTATTTTTAAGGTGGGTAGATTTGTAGCTCCCATTCCCGAAAATTTTTGAAAATATTTTTTTATTTTTTTGATTTAAATAGTGATTTTTAGAATTTTATAAATAATTATTTAGTTAATTATTGCGGTAGTTGACTTTAGCCATGGTTGTATTTTGAAGTACCAGACGGCTAGGAATCATGGCACGGATAGTGCAGTAGCGTGCTTTGACTAGTGTTTAGCCATGGTAGGGGAATGCCAAGCCATAAGAGTGTCCTAACTAGGAAAACCAGGCCAAGTTGCGACCTAACCTCTAAAGACATTTTAGTTATTTAGTGTTTAGATTTATTGACTTGTAGAAGACCCGATTGTACCGAACTAGTCCGGATCGGACCCGAACCAAGTCCAAGCCCACATAGTCGGGTAGTATGTTCAGAGACGACCATAAAGATGTATGTTGTATTGGCATTTTACTTTAGTGATTTAGAAAGCATTTTGAAAATGATTGTTATACATGTATAATTTATATCATAAATATTCATGCTATTAGGTTACTATTCTTGTAAATATGATAGCATTCCTATAGAATGATATTTGGACTTTGGCATTTACATAGGCAATATATATATACTTGTGTATAAAAATGTTCATAAATGGTAAACGATGTTCTTTATATATAATCCCAATAATTCTAATTATAAATTTTAGTATTTAAATTAATTTAATAATTATATATGGTGATTGTATATATGTATAATATATCATGGTTGTATATTATAGTGATAATATATTTTGATTGTATGTATACATATTATATGGTGTATATATAGCCATCGTGTGTATATATATATATATATATATATATATATATATATATATATATATATATATATATATATAAATATATATATATATATATATATATATATATAAATGGAGAGAATATACATAATGTATATGTGTACATATATATGTGTATACAAAAAGAAAATAGAAAGACTAAACTAAAAACCATGCAGCAGCAGCATATATGCCAAGCTAGCTCAGCCAAGCAAAGCCCAACCCGACCCCTTTATAAGCAAATCCAACAAAGCCCGACCCTGAGAATCGAAGCCGAGAGCGTACGTATATATGGGCAAAGAGATCGGAAGGAAAGAAGAACACCTAAACCCTAAACGACAACTCAGTGTCATGCCACCCCCTCTCCATGGGTGGCCACTCTGACCCCGCGTGCCGTCGGGGGCCAGCCGCCGCCTGCCGGGAAAGCCGCGCGCGTACGGATGGCAACAAGTAACCACAACAGTAGCAGCAAACAACGGTGAATAGGCCGACTTCGTAGCGTTGTTTCTCAACGATCGTTCGATCGTTTTTAGAACCGATTTCATAGGTACAAACCTAACTTATACACCTTCTAATATACTGGATATTGTCGAAGCAAATAGAATCGAAATCGATATAAAATCGATGCCAAAAATGGCAAAAAACTGTTTGGAAATAGGACGAACACTAAACCAAACACTCCACTTGTAAGGCCAAACTTGGTCAATCCGACGAGACACTCAGGAAACTAAGTGATGACAGACCTAGACAACATGTAGGACAACAAAACCCTTCTTGTAGATTCTGATTTTATTAAGTAGATGAAAGGTTATTCGACTCTAAAGTTCAACAAAAACATGTTTCGAAAACTAGAAAATTGTCCGATACGACGTGCGTCCCGCCAATTCGGGCGACGTGGTCACGAACCAAAAGCATCGAAAGGTACGTAACGGCTTCATGGACGTGTGAGCTTTGACGGAATTCAAATTGCTCGCTTGTGCGTGACAAATTTGATGCGTATCCGTCAAAATTCACCGTATCGGCCTCTGTGCAAATTTTTAATTACTTTGTGCACGTTCGTCAGATCGAGATGAAACTTGTGCCAACAGGACCGTATCATTTTTTTGGTCCTGTATGCCAAATTTGGTCTGATTCTGAGACAATTGATCGGATCGTCGTTTCGCGGGCCCCACGATCCGATTCAACGGGCGATTTTGTGCACGGCCCATCGGAATTCACAATTGGACATATCGTTGGGTCTATATCATCAAAACGAATCCGTAGACATATAGTTTAATGACTTTAGAGACCATTGACCCTGGCACATTTTTCGGTGCAAAGCGGGTCCAACGGCGGACACCTTTTTGACCCAAAATTATCGTTTTGCCCCTGTGTCCTGAATTGGACTTAAGGACAGGCAATCCTTGCTAATTTGACTATTTTGAGAATGTTGGCGATGTCTGTTTCAGCTTTCGGAGACAGTTGTGATGATGTAGATTTTATGGCTTATCAGTTGATGATATTTTGTGGATCTACGTACAACCACCAGACACGATACCTTGCCTTCCTCTACAGTTTAATTACATGCTTGTAGTATTTTATTTTATTTGTCTTTATCCCGTTCTCTAGTTGTTATGGATTTATATGTTCTGTAGTTAAATTGACTTGATATATTTTCTTCATACCATGTTCACCTATTTATTATCTTGCTTGACTGGATAGTGTAGTATACCAGTTAGTTCACATTATAGTCCATGCTAGAGCAGTCCTTACCTGTGACTTGACTGGGTTATACCTTGTCTCACCTGTACCCTGACTGAGTCGTGTCTTGGAACGAGTACGTGTAGTTGAACTACTATTTCCCTGTATCATTTTTCCTCAACCAGAGAGTCTACACACGGGACGAGGGTTGATCCGTTGCACCAGAGAGTCCATACTCAGGACAAAGGTATTTGTTTCCTTGGCACCAGAGAGTCCACACTCGGGACGAGGGTGTTTATCTTGATCTGTTTACATCCGCGAGTCCACACTCGGACGAGGATGTTGACTTGTTTATTGTACCAGCGAGTCCACACTCGGGACGAGGGTGCCTTGCCGTAAACTAACCAAAGAGTCCACACTCGGGACAAGGGTTAGTGATTAGTTTAAAGCTGCGAGTCCACTCGAGGTGAGGGATTGGTATTCCATTGATCTCATGTTCACTTGTTCATCCAGCAGTTCAGTTATGTGTAGTTATTTTTGTATTCCAGTTCATAGTCACCTGTCAGTAGCCACTTGTCGTTAGTCACTTGTTAGCAGTTTGGTCGTAGTTTCTTGCCATGTTAAGTGTCATTCCTTGTTTATATCCTGTTATATTATTCATGCATGATTAAGCTACTAGATAGACATGTTTTTATGTATCTTGCTATGTCCCCTGAGGACCTGATGATCTCTTCCGGTTTAGCGATTGCATGGAGTTAGTTAGCAGAGCAGGATGGAAGATGAATGCAATGCATGATTCAGGTATTTGTTAGTGATATTACATTGTTATCCTTTCATTCTTTACATTCTTTATCATGCGATATCCTGCTTATTGATTCTGTTTAGAGACTCTTGTTGTATTCTTTGGAGTCTTATCGGACATATATGCTAGTGGGCTGCAGACTACGACCCATAGTTGTTCATTCATGTTTCGTATACTTATTATGGATTTGAGATATAGATTGCATTGCTATGATTTGGCAGTATACCATAGCCTTGACAGCGTTTACGTATTCGAGATGGGCTGGAGTCCGCTCGATACGTAGCTGGCTTGCTCACGATCTCGCGTCCGAAAAAGCAGGTGCAGGTCGTAAAAACCCGCTTACGAATAATCGGACACGAGTCGGACACGCCCAGCCTTCATCGTTGGACACGATGCAGTAAGCTGCACCAATCTAGGGATATCTAACCAGATAAACAGGAATAAGTACAAAACACAGCATCTATAAACGAATTCTAGAATCAAGTACAAGTCTAAAAGTTATTACATTTCCCGTATATGAAAGTAAAGTCTGATGGTCTCAAAATACAAAGGAATAGAGACTACTAATGGATAAAGTGCCAGGCTTCCTCAGCCTCTAAGTCCAGAGCAACTCCAGTTGGATCTACTGCATCTACATGCTTTCGGCCATAATATGTGTCACACAAATCCTCCATCTCACCTGCAACATATTCTAGTCAGGAGCGGAGCAAAGTACAGTTCTAGATAATGAACAAGAACATCATGATATGAAAATAAGTACAGAAGAACACGAATATGAAATACAGGAAATGAACATGGTAGTACAGGAATGGAAGTACATAAAATAAAGTACATGAATGTAACTATGAACCTGAGGTACAAGACATGACAAGTGCACAATGTTTGAAATTCAACTAGCCTGTGACTGGCTGGGGTGAGTACAGGAATATGTACAGGAGTACATGAATATCGGTACAGCTTAGGCCCGCGTGCACGATGCGAGGACTAAGCTATCTACATGAATATAGTAACCAGGGTTTGGTCACATAGCTAGTGTATTTCCCCACCCGACACAAGTAAGTACAAGAACAGGAAATACAGGGGTACAAGATATCTTGCCATGACGTGTCACAAGAAAAGTACAAGATATGTAAATGCACAAGACCATAGAAAAGTACTTGCCTCGCTCCGGGAAGGTACATATAATCATTGGAGTTGGATGTCCTCCTGATTTATTAAGTACAAGTTGGTTAATATCTAAATAAGTTCTAATTTACTTATCAAGTACTCTAATATATTTGGAATACACTAGTGATTCTAAGATTAAACTATTTATTTCCTTTATCAATTTAGTACACTAAATTACTCTCAACCCACTCTACGGTAATCCTAATAATATCCCATACTTAAAAGAAAAGTTAGCATTAATTCATACAAAATTAGGGTGCATGCTAATTTAATATAATCGATAAGTTTCCTATACTAGTGTCTATTCCTATACACAAAGAGTTCAATTGAAAACAGGGTCTCCCTTACTCTCAGTTCTAGTATGTACTGAGACTAAAATTCTCAGGTTCAATCGAAAACTTAACTGAGATCATCATAGTCCTAATCCCACCTTTATCATATGTTCAACCCAATGTCAGATATACAAAACATTCAGTTAAGGTATTTAGAAACCAACAGCTTACTGTCATATCCAGGTAAAACTTCTACATCCAATTTTAAAACAAAAGGTCAATAGCCCACTGCCTAACAGGGTGTCTTTGAACAGTTAACAGTTATCTACATCATGCAACTGAGAATTCAAAGGAAACAAAATTCTTCAAAACTGGTTTACAGTTCAATACCCAGCTATAAGTAACCCCAAGCCATAAAATCGAAGGGCAACAATGTGAAGAAAACTGTAAAGACAAAAAGGACATTGATACCAATAGATCGATAAGATTGTTGTTACCAGCACCAACTGTCACAAAGATCCCATCTATATTTAGTTAGACATCCTAATCTCCAACTCTAATGCATCAGTTAACAACTTACTAGCTGCCATACTTAGCTACACATTGGAAGTAAAATCCCAAATTGAAACATATCAAATTTAATCCCTAATATCAAATTAGAAACTAAGCTTCCAAATCCAGTGTCTCATCTCAGTGACGGGTTTACTAACCATTTATTCGATACTCTTTGAGTCATTCCTAGGTTTCCCCCAAGTAGAATTTGAGACATATCTGAATGACTGATGCCTAGAAAGAAGGATGAATTGATTAACAACTTGTTTTCCTCACAGTTAAGGAATTGCAGGTAATAGGGTCCAGGAATACAGCCCAAATCTGATATTGGGTTCAGCCTTCGAATCAGGACATCAATTCAGTCCAAACATTCCTCTCCCCAATGCATCAAACAAAACAGAATTCACAATATAAACTGTTAACAAGCAGGGATTCGAACAAAGCACGATCACCCTCTCATTCTCAGATTTACCTGACATTTAGGTGACACATTTGAATATCATTTAAAACTGGAATCCCATAATTATAGACATCCAGTTCAAAACGAAACCCAAATGGAACCTGAATTTCAGGATTACAAATGATAGACTTAATCATAGATATGAGTTTCCAATTTCTTTCTAATACAATCAAAAGATTTCCTTATTTCCTATTTACATTTACAAACTGAAAAGTAAGTAGGTTTGGACTTAAAATAAGAATTGGATACCAATTACAATCTGATTCAACTCATGCATCATGATATCAAAAATTGTGTTTAAACTTACTTCGAATCAGCAGCTTATTCAACATTGATATAATCTCCAGATTTTACTCCACAGAAAACTAAAATTGATCCTAGATAACTTATGCATTAAATCTTATGGTAAACAACTACTCGTGCCATTGCTCTACAGGTTACCAGCATCTACTTCAAGATTAGTTCAGGGATTACCTGAAATATGAGTCTCTAAACTGGACACGAGCTGACACTTCGATTGAATCCAAAAATATATGATTCTGATCAACTGTGGATTAATGTATCAAATGATTTGCTCAGATCCAAACGAAACCCAAAGATCAAACAACACCATCACTCAAACAATCAAGGAACAAACCAAATTCCTATGTCAAAAGGACTTGAACAGGACTTACCTCAACGTTTCTAGGAAGACATCAAGTATCGAGCAACTGATCACCAATTGATGACTCCTAATTTAACAAATTACAAGGAATAATCGATTTCCATAGGAGGTCAATTCACACTAATTCAGGGAATTTGAATGATGAACAGTTCAAGCCTTCATATCAAAATAATTAGATCGAAGTTACCTCTCCTGAATTTTGAAGGTGAGGAACCGATCGATCAAGTGTTCGAATGATAACACCCTGATCTAAAATTTATCAAAACAGAGTCAATCCCTAAATTCATAACAATTTAGAAGAAAAATTATCCACTCACCTAGATCTGCTGAATCGAAGACAATCTTCCAGAGTTCATCGAAATCCCAAGAACGAAGAGTTGATCGACTGATTCTCAAGAGAAAAGCTGAATTACTAATTTCCAATAACCTAAGATTTAGGTCTGAAACAAAACTACTCGATGCTCACATGCCGTTGTTGTTGATCTGGTGAAGTGGAGATGACTAACTCACTGTCTTCTTGCTTCCATGAAGGCCTCTGCTATTTCCGCCATTGTCGTTCAGAGAGGAAGAAATTGAGGAGGAAAGAGGAATGGTTAGGAAGGAGAATTGGTTGCTTTAAATAGAATAGTAATTCGAAAGAGGGGGAAAATTTGGAGGGAATTTGAAAAGAGGAAGAGTTTGTTAGAAGCACATGGGTGAAGAAATGGGAGTTCGAACAGTGATGGCCGTTGGAGAAGTTGAAATCAATTTTTAAGACAAAATATATCATTTTGTAAATATTTAAATTATTTTAATATCGAATTACAATTTGTTGATTTGTTTTAATAGTGATTTGCAAATATATGATTTGTTTTAATTGCGGTTTGCAAATTGTTTTTGCAAACCGATATGAGTGGGGTTACTTTGCAAAGACCCAAACTTTGGAGGCTTTGCTGCAAACCTTCCATCACCCACCCCTCCCCCCACGTTCTTTTCCTCTCCACCACGAACGACCAACGACCGGGCTGACCACCGCCCCGACAACCCGGCCGACCTAACCGCCTATTCGACCGCCCTATTTCCTTATAAAAGCCCCTAAACCCTAACCCTAGACAACCCCAACGACCACCACAGCCACCCTAGGCACCACCATTGACCCGTCTTCTCCGACCAGCCTCGCCGGAGATCGCCTTTGCCCAGCCCGACGCCTACAGCTCACTTCGACTGCCCCAACCACCGCCATCCTGTTCGCTTCGCCGAGACGAACCCAGCGCCACCCTTCACCGTCGACCACGATGACTCCACCACCCTACAGCAGCGTTACAACTCGACTCGAAGTAGGACACGTACGTGTCACCTCACTTTTTCTTCTCCGATTTGACTCGTCTTCACCTATGTGACTCGTCGAGTCTCAAGAGCCTAGTGGTATGGTTGGACACGGCTAGTGCGAGTCTTGCGTGTCGTGCACGACCCGGACAAAGGACTCGACCGTTCTTCATACCCTTAACTGTCAGGACACGAAGAATAGGTTATTGGGTTTAGTTTTGGGATGTCGGGTTAAATTCCATTAACCTAAAACCCATAATAAAACTAACCCTAACCATATCCCTAACAACTGACTCGAGCTGACCCCCTGGCTAGCCCGAGCGCGTTAAACCCACACTCCTTTCCCCCTGGCCGAGTTCGAGCCCCCTTTCCTTTTTTTGTTTTGTTTTATTTTATTTTATTATATATATGTATATATGTATATTTATATATATATATATATATATATATGTATTTATATATATATGTATATGTATTTATATATTATTATATATTCTGTTATATTTATATATATATTGTATTTATATATATATAAATATATTTATATTTAGTATTTTATATATATGTACATTTATTGTATATATATATATATATATATATATATATATATATATATATATATATATATATATATATATATATATATATATATATGTATATATAAATGTATTTGTTGTATAATTATGTATATATTTTCAAATATAATTTTGGTGCAAAATATTATTATGTATAATTTCACAAGTTATTTTATTATATAATTTTGTAACTTGTATATTTTTCCACTTTAAAATATATTTATATACATATTTAAATTCCTGTATTTTATAAATTATGACCAATTGATGTCCAAACCTAGCATGAGTTATTGGGCTCAATTGTGTCTAATACATTCAGAGTCTGTACAAGTCATATTGGACTTGATTCATGGCTTTGGGTCCCGTATCTGGACTTCGGTTCTGTGAGGCCCGCCTCACTGTATCAGTATTTTATACGGATATATATTTATTTGAGCTATATTTCGTATTTCTTGATTTTTGAGAATATTTAAAGTTGCTGAATTGTCATTGTACGGATTTCTGACAATCGTCGGGTGACCCGTATACTGGCTTGTTTTATTTATTTTGGTATGAATCATGACTTGGTTTTAATTTGATTTGACTTGGTTTTATTGGTTTGGTTTAACATGGTTTGGTTTGGCTTGGACTTGGCTTGGTTTAGTTGGTTCCTTATGAGAGAGGTGTATGGTTTAGATTGAGTGGAGAGGAATGAATGGTGGAGATTGCTTGGGCTTGTTATATAAGCCACCTACCACTCTCTCTCCTCCATTATTCATTTTCATTTTTCCATCTTCATCTTCTTCTTCTTTCCTTCTTCACCAAGGAGGAGAGGCAAGTACACTTTGTCGAACCTTAAACAAATTTATTTTTGATTGTTCCATCTTCTTCCTTGCATGATTCTAAGCATGTTTAGAACTTGGAGTTTTTGATTTTACCGGGTGGATTCTTGTAGATCTGAGTTTATATTATTTTCGGTTTTCTTGGGTTTTGATCTACCAAACTTACTTGTTTACGAAAACTAATAGTTCCATGTTGTAGAGAATTTAATTTTATGCAGTTTTGGCTTTTGTTTCGCTTGATTTCGACTTCGGATGAGGAAGTTATGGCCAAAAATAATTTCTGGTCATTTCTATGTTCATCTGCAGCATGAACAGCATGTCGCAGAAGGCGCATGTCGCAGTAGGCGCATGTTGCAATGAAGCGCATGTCGCGGTAGGCGCATATCATGTCGCAGTTGAGCCACATGAAGCGCATGTCGCAGTAGGCGCATATCATGTCGCAGTTGGGCCACATGAGGCGCATGTCGCAGTAGGCGCATATCATGTCGCAGTTGGGCCACATGAGGCGCATGTCGCGGTAGGCGCATATCATGTCGCAGTTGAGCCACATGAGGCGCATGTCGCGGTAGGCGCATATCATGTCGCAGTTGAGCCACATGAGGCGCATGTCGCGGTAGGCGCATATCATGTCGCAGTTGGGCCACATGAGGCGCATGTCGCGGTAGGCGCATATCATGTCGTAGTTGGGCCACATGAGGCGCATGTCGCGGTAGGCGCATATCATGTCGCAGTTGGGCCACATGAGGCGCATGTCGCGATAGGCGCATATCATGTCGCGCATGAGCGGTATTAAGGCGCATGTCGCAGTAGACGCATATGGTGTCGCAGTTGCATGCATGTCGCAGAATAGGCCGCATAATACATATTTTGACTATTTCTAACTGTTATATGTTCCAAATGACTAAATTATGGCTCGAATTTCTTCCAACTCCCAACATGAAAGTTGTAGAGTTTTTCCTTGGCTTCAAGAGTATATATATATAATATTAATTAACTGTACAAGTTTCTTTCTTTTAATATGGAGCTCCTGATTGTACTGTACATTTTCTATTCTTGGCCTATATTGCGACGACCCACTTAATAGTTTGTTATTTCTTAAATGAATGAAATTGACATGACTTGATAGTGACCCGCCGTGGTGTACTCCTGACATGATAACTTGACCTGACAAACCTGACATGATAAACTTGACATGATAATTCTTGATAGTGGCCCGCCGTGGTGCACTCTTGACATGATAAACCTGACATGACATTCCTTGAAATGCTGTTACGACGGCTAACACGACTTGACAAGATTGAATAACTTGGACACCGTAGACGATTGTGCTTGTACAAATGAACCCGTCTTGTCTTGCATCACGTCTAGGACGGGGACCTCTGAGTACCACGGTCAGGGGTACCCACTGAAACGACTAAGGTTAACAACTAGAATAATCCAGTAGTCATGAAGAGATTTCCCAGCTACAGGTAATCCCGTTACCTGGGCGCGCTTGTGGATTTGTAGCCTGCCGACGAGTAGGGCACACTTCCAGCACACGATTATGTGTTGCACCCTTATTGTACTAATATTCGCCTGGATAACCTGGATGGTCTGCAGGGCTTGTGGCTGTGGAATAATCTCACTGCATCTTGCTAGTAATTAGGCCTGTGATAATCCTAGTTAGTTAAAGTATCAAGCCGTACTTATTGCTTGGCCGTGAATGTTGGATGAAGTTCGATCAGTCTAGTCTTGTCTTGATCTTGTACTTGGTTGTTACATGTCCTGATTTCTTACTTTATCTTGTCGATAAATGGTAGGAGAAACCAAGTTCTGTTCAGACGAAGGGTTACAACCCCGGTCCTTGTTTGGTTTACGGGTTGTAACCTGGTTATCTGAATAGTCCCATGGTTATCTCATCGTATATCACCTTCCCAGTCTAAGTCTTGTTTAGATCAAGTTCCTAATTGTTTCCAGGATAATGATTGCAATGATTATCACTCTAATGTATTGTACTCTGTATTGTCACTCCCTGTTTGTCACTCTCTGAGTGTCACTTAATGATTGTCACCTTTAGCAATAAATGATCAGAGACCAAGTTCTGTTCAGGTGAAGGGTTACAACCTCGGTCCTTGTTTGGTTTAAGGGTTGTAACCTGGCTTCCGGAATAGTACTTTCATCCTCTCTTTGTATATTGCCTAGCTCTAGTTATTTAATATGTTCTCTAGTTACTTTATCTCACCTGTTCATATGACTACTTGCTTTGCATAACTCTTAAAAGATTGTTTGCGTAACAAGTCTACTTTTAATTGTACTTTCGTCCTCTCTTTGTATATTGCCTAGCTCTAGTTATTTAATATGTTCTCTAGTTACTTTATCTCACCTGTTCATATGACTACTTGCTTTGCATAACTCTTAAAAGATCGTTTGCGTAACAAGTCTACTTTTAATTATGTTTACTAAATGCCTTACTTACTGCCTTCTTATGTTCGGGTTAAGTGCATTGGTACTGCACGAATCTCGATCCTCCTTTACTTATTGCTTTCTCTCCCCATTGATTGCCTATGATTGTTGGTTTTAAGTACATTGTTCGGCCTCCTTTGTGGTACTTGCTATTTGGGGTCTGACCCCACTGGTTTTGCATGGCCAGGTTCTAATAGAAGAGCCCGAAGGATCTACCGCACCATCTACTCAACGGTCACCAGCCGGAGCACCAGAGTGCCTCAGTGGGCTCTTCTTCATTCTCCTACTGATATGTAAATTCTCTTCTTGTGACGTTTAGCCCCGAGCACGTGTTTAGCTCGTGTTTTGGTATTTTCCTTGATATTGTAGCCTACGGGCATAAACATGATATGTGTATTCTAGACTATGGCTAGTCCTTATCATGTACGACTAATATTCTAGCTAGTCATCAGTTCTGTGGTACTGGCTTCATGATCAGTCATGTATATATGGTTCGGGACGCCTTACTATTGTATGTATGATGATCGTACTCTTGCTCTTATATAATTGCCTGTGATTGAGATACCTAGGATTGTTAAACCATAGGATTGACTGATGGCATGTAGAGTAACCCCCATGTCTTGACAGCTTATACGTGATTTCAGAGTATTAACGTACTTTAGAATTGCGTAGCTGGCTATGTCTGCCCCCGCTCTCCGGTATTCTGGTTCTGGGGCGTGACAGGTTCAATTTCGAATACGTGGACAAAATAGTAAATAATTAATTAATTATTTTCCAAAAACTGTTACTTGCTGTTTTTGAGTTTATATATATATATTTTACTTGCTGTAAAAATCTGGGCAAAATTAGATTTAAATACTATGTTAATTTAGCTAATTTAATATAATTTTTTCAGCATTTAATAAGTACTTTTGCCATTTTATAAAAATAGGAAAATAAAACTCATTTTCAGGATATCTATGTTTGCTGATTTTTAATAAATATATATGAGGGTTTATAAATTCCAGACAAATTAGTATAAATTTATATAATTAGCAAGGATCATTTTGGTAGTTTACTTTATATAACATTGAGTTTTTTGTCTATCTCAAAAATTGTTGGAACACAGTGTACAGTTTGATTTATTTATTGAATAGTTACGACTTACGATAATTTGTGTTGTTTTGAGTTATTATAGTATTGGACCTCACCCCATACTAGTGTAAAGACCCTAAAAAGTTAGTTTGGGTATTGTGTTACCCCACATTGGTCTCCTATGCTAAAGTCACCATTTGGCTAGGTGTCCAGTCAGAAAGTCGTGTCGCACAACTAGTGTCTTAGTGTTTAACTTAGTATAAAAACTAAGTTCACGTATTATTTCTACAGTAACGAGTCACCAGGCATCTATAGTATTTCTATCACCGTTTTGCTTTGCTGAAGGCAAGTACCTCTACAAACTTTATATACTGTTGCATCAATGAACTGTGATCCAACCATGTTAAATGCTAATCCTTGGGGTAGCAAGTTAAATCTTCACATGTTGTATTATTTTCAGTCCCTACCATGCTTAGGATAGTTTTTATATCTCTCACATGTTTAGAATCTGGGTTATGGGAAAATTGATAGTTGAGTACGTGATCATGCCCCCTTTATCGTACCGAGAAAAGTTTTATTTTACATGTTACTGCGCCGTAGGCCTTTATCTCAAAGCTGTATTTGTGCGTATGTACATCTATCGCCTTTACACTTATACGGTAGTATATTTCATTATGTGCCCCTGCACATTATACACCTATTGACAATCACGTACCTGCTATAGTTTTAAATATTACATATACATCTGTCTCTATGACATATGTGTCCTTGCCATGATAGATTATGATATTACATGATTCCTGTTCATTACTCTCCTGTTCATTTCATGTTTCGTATATTTAGTTTGCTAGAATCAGTACTTGCTTCCGCCCTGACAGGATAACGTTGTAGGTATACTTACTAAGGAGGAGTTGCTTTGTTATTCCTATTATGGAGTTGCTGCCAAGGACTAGGCTTTATCTTACTAGGATGTACGTACGAGAAGCTCGTTTAGTTGTCTATTTACTTTGGACTTTTGAGAGTTATCATGTATTAGACTATATATTTTGTGACCTGTATCCAGCTTTACATTTTGGACTTGTAATTGGAACTTATTTATATACGAGTCGACTTTTGTGTTTTAGAACATTTCTGACTCTTTATTACATATAGAACTGTTAGCACACTTTAGTCTTATCTTGTTATCTTTAGAACAGCTTACTATGCTTTATCCCAAGCGTAGGCTGGACATGACTCAGCCCGGCCCAACAATTTGGGTAGCGGATCATGATACTTCTCCTTCCTATCAAGGATCTCCACTGGCTGCTCCTCGTAGGTCAAGCTCGGACCCACCTCTAGCTCTGAATAGTCCACCACATGGCTCGGATCTGGAATGTAGAGTCAGAGATGGGATACATGAAAAACATCGTACACTCCCTCCAAGCTGACTGGAAGCGCTAGTCGATATGCCACCTCGCCAATCTATGCAGTCACATCGAAGGGCCCGATGTACCTCGGACTGAGTTTACCGCCTCTGCCAAATCGAATGACGCCTCTGGTCGGCGAGATCTTCAGGAACACTTTATCCCTAACTGCAAACTCCAGAGGCCGTCTGCTGCTGTCCGCCCAGTGCTTCTGCCGATCCTGTGCAACTCTAAGATGATCTCTAATCAATCTGATCTTCTCGGCCGAATCTACCACCATCTCTGGCCCAAGCATAGTCCTCTCACCAACATCGTCCCAAGATAAAGGTGTGCGACATCTCCGTCCATACAGTACCTCAAACGGGGTCATCTCGATGCTATCCTGATAACTGTTGTTATAGGCAAACTCCACAAGGTACAAGTGATCCTCCCACGAACCACCGAAGTCGAGTGCGCAAACTCGCAGCATGTCCTCCAATGTCTGGATGGTCCTCTCGGACTGCCCGTCTGTCTGTGGATGGTATGCGGTGCTGAACTTCAACTGTGAACCCAAGCTCAGCTGTAGACTCCTCTAGAAGTGTGATATGAAGCGACTGTCCCTGTCTGAAATGATGCTCACCGACATTCCATGGATCTGCACAATCTGTCGCATGTAGAGGTCTGCAAGCTTCTCGGTCGACATGTCACGACCCACACCCGCTTTTTCGGATACGAGACATGTCTAAGCCAACCTACGCCACAGAGTCGACGGTAGAACGCTGTCAAGCCCGCAAGAAATAAATGCTCAAAAATATAACATTTGCTGCTCATTCACATTTCTACATTTATTACATCCTTTATAATTAAAGAAAATATAAGATTTTACAATTAATAAAATTGATACAATTGCTTTCTATTTCTAGGTTGACCTCAGCATACCCAAGCGTTCCTCATGCTAAGAGTGATCACGGCTAAACCTGGAAAATATTAGTTTCCAGTCAGGAATGGAACAAGTACACAAATCGACGATAATGCGAAAACACAATAGAATTAACAAGACATGAAAATAACATATAAGATATAAAAACTGGAAAGAACTGATGACATGGCACGGTAGAGAAAAAACAAAGAAAAACTAATAAAAGACATCTGTCTAGGTGTTTTGAAATATCCTTTTGACATGTGAACGGCTAGGGGGTAAATCCGGCACCCTGCACGTGTCGTTTGCAGCTGCTATTCTCCACGAAAGACACGGAGGATAGTTCTGGGTAGTCCACATGTCTACTAAGATATTTTCCCTTCCGACTAGTCCGTGTGACGAGCGTGTCAACAAGCAGCAAAATATATGTATAGACATGAAATGAAAAGACTACTATGAATCGGAAAGCAATCAGAAAGTGCACTTGCCTGAGGTCCTTAGCTGGAGAAACCAATAAGACTATACCACTCAATGAGCCACAATCAGTCAACGTATGCAGAAGTCTCCAGATGGTGAAATAAACATTACCAATGCTCTCAGAATAGTCAACTTAGCTAGGATTGCCTGTCCTTAAGTTCAATTATGAACAGAGGGGCAAAACGATAATTTCGAGCAAAAACGATGTCCGCCGTTGGACCCGCTTTGCACCAAAAAATGTGCCAGAGTCAATGGTCTCTAAAGTTGTCAAACTATATGTCTACGGATCCGGTTTTCCGATACGAACCCAACCGTATGTCCAAAGTTGGATTCCGGCGGGCCGTGCACAAAATCGCCCGTTGAGTCGGACCGTGGGGCCTTCAAAACGGCAGTCCGATCAACTGTCTCAGAATGGGATCAAACTTGGCATACAGGACCAGAAAAATGATACGGTCCTGTTGGCATAAGTTTTGTCTCGATCTGACGAGCGTGCACGAAGTAATTGAAAAACTTGCACAGAGGCCGATACGGTAAATTTTGACGGATACGTATCAAATTCGTCGCGCATACGCGACCAATTTGAATTCCGTCAAAGCCCACACGACCATGAAGCTGTTATGCAGCTTTGGATGCCTTCGGTTCGCGACCACGTCGCCCATATTGGCGGGACGCACGTCGTATCGGAGGATTTTTAGGATTTTTGAAAACAGTAGTTATAGGTTTTTCGCAAACTTTACAATTCGATATCCCTTAGCCCACTCAATGAAACTGAGAACTACAAAAAGGAATTCGAAGTCCTATATATTGTTAACAAAATTTTTTTAGATGGGTTTTGGAATCTGTTCTTGGATTGGCGAGTTCTCGCCTTCCAAAGTGGGGTGTTCAAGTACGAAACCTGCTCGGTTTTCGACTAATCGGACGCCAGTTTTGGCATCGATTTCTGGGACAATATAAATCATCTAAAATCAAAGCGATTGAAGAGACTTATGGCCGTATAGTTCGTCTTCTTACCTGAGAAGACGGAATGCGAAATGGTGGAGCGTGCATCGTGGGAGTTGGGCGCGAAGTCGGGGTCGTGCAGCGGTTGCTACTGCTCTGCTCCAGGTCATTCGGGTGCAGCCTCCGGCGACTCCGGCCGCGCGCGGCGGCGCTGCGGTGGCCGGGGTGCACGCGAGGTGGTAGGGTGTCGGGCGCCTGGTTTTCGTTAGGGTTTGGTGTTTGGCGTGGCGGCGTTTTCTCTCGACTCTCTCGCAGTTACTTATATACATCATACATGGAAACCCGACTGCCCTGGAGTTTGTAAGCTCGGTTAGGCCTGGGCTGGGCCTTGGGAAGGTGCTCGGGTTGGGCTGGTTGCTCACCTGAGCGGTTTGTGGCCCCTTGTGCTCGGGGAAGTTGGCAGCAAGGTCCCAGTTCGGGTGGGCTGGGCACAAGTGCTTAGTCCAATTAATAAGACTAAGGTAATAATAATAATAATAATAATAATAATAATAATAATAATAATAATAATAATAATAATAATAATAATAATAATAATAACAACAATAATAATAATAATACTCTCATTTCTTATATAAATTAAGACCCTATATAACAAAGTAAATGTACACATAAATATATTTATACACACTGTAGATAAATACTATAAATATTTATATAAATAATCTGAAGTTTAAAACATGTTCATACCATAAATTCTTTTGCTACGTAAATACATTCTATGATACATAAATGAACGAATAATTAAATAACAAATAAATAAATAAATAGATGGATAAAATGAAATAAAGTACTAAGGGTTTGGAAGATAATATTATATACTATTAGTCATATATATATTTAACTTATAGATCCATTTAATAACAATTAATATTATATTATACTTATAACAACTACATATAAAATAAATATTACTCCATTTAAATAAGTTATAAAATAGGTGCATGTACATACCACATGCCAACCTGGACGTCTTGGCACACCTAATACTTATACATGGGCTTGGGCTCGGTTCGAGTCCAGCCCGGTCTCCTAAATGTTAAATACTCCTAATAATAATTAATTATAATTTATTTATACAAATCAAACCATAACTTGGCCTGGTTTCCTAGTTAGGACACCCTTATGGCTGGGTCGTCCCTACCAGGGCTATTACTCTAGTCAAAGCACGCTATTGCCTATCCATGCCACGATTTCTAGTCACCATGCACTCCAAAACTCCGTCATGGCTAAAATCATCTTCCGTAATAATTAACTAAATAATTATTTATAAAATTCTAAAAATCACTATTTAATTAAAATAAATAATAAAATATTTTAAAATTTTCGGGAAGGAGAGCTACAAATCTACCCACCTTAGAAATAATTTCGTCCTTGAAATTCTAACTCATAAACATGCCTAAAATTCAAACATAAAATAAGAAAAATAAATCCACTATTACCACGATATCCACAAATTTTAATTTTTCAGAAATCTTTATATCCTCCTCCTAGCCATTTCGTAACTACAGATCATCGAGGACTTCTACCCACCTTTGGTCATACTATCCACTTCAAACACCTGACGTCATAACATTGTAATCCTCTAGCTAATTGCAAGAAGTAACTACCGACATATCTATAGCATAAGGCATTTACAACCCTCTTCTATCTATCAAGCAATCCAAAATTTACAGCAACAAATTTACACAAGTAGCTTAGAAATATTGATAAATTCTAATAAGCATGACCATTCGTCGCTCCGAAGTAGGAAGGACAGGAAGATAAGACAGAATAATCGGGAGCAACTGTGAAGTTTCAAGAGCAGTGAAGAGTATCCAATATTACAGATAGAAAGGAAGTTTATGAACCACTGCCTTATTTGCTAGATTGGGCTACTCTAGTTCAGTCACTTGCTACCTCGAAGAATCCTTCGCTCTTAGAGGCCTTGCAATCCATGCAATACAAAATTCTGTTCCCAAAATTCTAAACAAGGTTTCACAATAGAACAAAATTTGAGAAATCAAGGTTGTAATCTTTTCTGTGGTTATTTAAACACACGAGCAAAGATTATGAATGCAATACAAGATCGTATCGCGACTTCCAAGTAGATGGGATAAATTTTACGAATGTATTCACATTCTAAGGGATGGAGATTACATAATAGATACAGGGGCCGATTTCAAATAGTTCAGTTCTATAGTCCAAATATGGGGTATGCCTAGATGGGTTGTACCGGGTCTTAATGGATTCCCTATCTGGACATTACTAGTTGGTTGGATAAATCTTGGATTGCATTCTATATGGACTGGACAAGATTCCATAATAAAACTATGTCTACTAGGTTAGGGTAACCTAGAATATGATTCCTTCCAAGTGGTTGAGCTAGTTACTTAGTCAGGTTGGTTAGCTAGGTCCATAAGCCCAAAAATGCGCCTTCGGTGACTTTTGTGTTTAAGTAGCATAAGAGGCCTCTATCAAGTGGCACACTAGTGGCGTGTGCGTAGTGGGCTTCGAGTAGATCACCACCACATATTGGGTCGAAGGAATTGAGTCAAGGTTGAGGCCCTAGTGGAAGTCGAAAAGTATACCGATATTATGGTAAGGGTTATAGCTAGTCTTTTTGACCTACAAGTTATACCATAAAAATAGAGTACAACGGGACGTGTTTGAGTGGGACATGATATATCTAGGTGAAGGTGAACTCGTCTAGATCTTGCATATAAAATTTGTTGGAAGGTAACAGCTGGTCTCGTGCTCCGAATATTGATGACACGGTCGGGGATACAAAATGATCTAAATGGAAAGTGGGAGTCCATGGGCCCTAATCATCATCCTAATGGAAATTATTCAATTCACTCGGTAATCCTGGTATATCCTAAAATTTTAGAAAGCTTATAGTCTACCCACCTTAGAAGCTAGGATATGATTTTAGGAATAATGAGGTTAGAAGAATTCCAAAGTCCGGATATTGTACCTCAACTCTGTTTAGTAAAGAATAAGGCACGGCGTAGGGTTACGGTAGATATAAGTCAGGTCAAGGATTGTGCCTCAAATAAATGAAAACGAGTGTGTATAATGACACATGATTGATGAAATAGAGGAACATACACATTCATAGTATACAAGAGTTATCGACGGGGTAACCGACTCTAAGGCAAAAAGATTCCTAAAAACTGGGTTGTAACTTTCTATTGGTGTCGAACCTGCCAGACTATTGTCACAAGGGTTCTAGTTAAAGCAAGCTTCCACAAATATTTAGAGACTCACAACAATTGGTCCCTTGAGGATGGGCAGTCTCCTAGGCTGGCATTTGATCAAGGAAAATATCCTAATCATTCTCGGACTCCAATGACTAGAAGATTAAGATAGTAGGTTTAAGGTTGAAGGGAGGACGAGTAACTCAAGGCAAGGTTCCAGTCACTGGCTGGCCGTGGATTGCTATACTTGTGTATACAACTATCATAGCCATGGGGATACTCTGTATCTATCTATCAATTACGAGTTTTCGTCTTTCCAATTATTGAAAGACAAAAATAAAGAGTTCAAGAGAGATGTCACTGGATACAATTACATAATTCAAAGGCGAATGTATTATTTCAAGAGGGATTGTCAAGGCAGTCGTGGATGAGATCCTAGATACCTCTATATCTCATTCCACGTAGTGTAATTAAATGAAGAGCGAACCAAATACATCATGGTTGATCAGACCGTAATACACTGATTCTGACCAGACAATATGTCAGCGGGCGTCCCCAATAAACCTATGTCTCGAATCAAGCTCGATAAAAGAGTGAGCTTGCAAAACTAGGCTGTATTAGCAGCATTGGTCAAGATAGTCAAAATACAAGTATGCGAGATTTTTGGAAGGAGGAAACAAGTAGTTTGAGTTTTGGGAAAAATCAAAACCTTACATGGTGTTATTGCTCATACAGTCTTCCTACTATCTTCCTATCAATAAAGCCTTGGTCGACTAATGAGTTATGGAACTCTAAATTCTATATTCTAGGTAAATCCTTGGTTCCGTGATTCAGATATGATATGCTATCAGATACTCTGCCTTATATTGACACATGGTCTAAAGAGGTCAACGAAGGTGTTGTTTTAGTAATGCTCCATAACCTATGATTCCTTGAAACAATTTCAACTCTATGGGTCGTGCATCGCCAGTGCGCTGCTGGCTGGCCATCGTAGTCGTTGAAACTACTCCAACTATATTCCTAGAACTTCGAGGAGTTGCTAGGGGTTCAAACTTAGTTGATCATGGTAGAAAGCGTAACATCCGCCTATAAGTCTCAATCCTTAAAGTAAAAGACTGGTCGAAAGAAAATATCTGAAGGCAACTAATGTAAGAACATCCTAATCTTTATCTCATATATATTTCAAATGGCCGAGGAAAACTTGGAATCAAATCTAACTCAGGATTTATACAGGAATAATAGAATCAGAAACTATAAACTAACTCCTTACAGCAAAATAGAATTTAAAATAGACAATTTTAACTTATGATATAAGATTTATATCTAATAAAGCAAAAGAAAGTTAAACAGTTTATCAAAATTAACGCCTTAATTCTAGGCAAGTCTAACATACCAAGCGAATAGTATATCCACATTGGATCACATTGTCATATCAAAAGTAATAGTGTACCTATAGGGATATAGCAAACTATCTAAATTGTATGGCCTATCTAATAACCTTAACTACCCAGTAGTCAATTTGAACAAGGGACTCCTAGTCCTAGTTATTCTCCTAAATTATTTTAATCCTAATTGTGAATGAACATTTCCTGATCGCAGGCTCGCAATAGTACGACTAACGTACCATCACGAGTTCGCAATATTTTGCAAAATTTGACCTGCATGGGCTACCGTAAAAACTTGTCCCGACCCGCACCCGCTTTTTCGAATACGAGACGTGTCCAAGCCAGCCTACGCCGCAGAGTCGACGGTAGAACGTTGTCAAGCCCGCAAGAAATAAATGCTCAAATATACAACATTTGCTGCTCATTCACATTTCTACATTTATTACATCCTTTATAATTAAAAAATATAAAATTTTACAATTAATGAAATTGATACAATTACTTTCTATTTCTAGGTTGATCTCAGCATACCCAAGCCTTCCTCATGCTAAGAGTGATCGCGGTTAAACCTAAAAAATGGTAGTTTTCAGTCAGGAATGGAACAAGTACACAAACCGACGACAATGCAAAAACACAATAGAATTAACAAGACATGAAAATAATATATAAGAAATAAAAACGGGAAGGAACTGATGACATGACACGGTAGAGAAGAAAACATGGAAAAACTAATAAAAGACATCTATCTAGGTGGTTTGAAATATCATTTTCGATATGTGAACGGCTAGGGGGTAAATCTGCCCCCCTGCACGTGTCGTGTGCAGCTGCTATTCTCCACGAAAGACACGGGGGATAGTTCTGGGTAGTCCACATGTCTACTAAGATATTTTCCCTCCCGACTACTCCGTGTGTCGAGCGTGTCAACAAGCAGTAAGATATATGTATAGATATGACATGAAAAGACTACTATGAATCGGAAAGCAATCAGAAAGTGCACTTGTCTGAGGTCCTTAGCTGGAGAAACCAATAATACTATACCACTCAATGAGCCACAATCAGTCAACGCATGCAGAAGTCTCCAGATGCTGAAATAAAAATTACCAATGTTCCCAGAATAGTCAACTTAGCTAGGATTGCCTGTCCTTAAGTCCAATTCTGGACACAGGGGCAAAACGATAATTTTGGGCAAAAACGATATCCGCCGTTGGACCCGCTTTGCACCGAAAAGCGTGCCAGAGTTAATGGTCTCTAAAGTCGTCAAACTATATGTCTATGGATCCAGTTTTTCAATACGAACCCAACCGTATGTCCAAAGTTGGATTCCTGCGGGCCGTGCACAAAAATGTCCGTTGAGTCGGACCGTGGGGCCCGCAAAACGGCGGTCCGATCAACTGTCTCAGAATGGGATCAAACTTGGCATACAGGACCAAAAAAATGATATGGTCTTGTTGGCACAAGTTTTGTCTCGATCTGACGAGCGTGCACGAAGTAATTGAAAAACTTGCACAGAGGCCGATACGGTGAATTTCGACGGATACGCATCAAATTCGTCGCGCACACGCGACCAATTTGAATTCCGTCAAAGCCCACACGACCACGAAGCCGTTACGCATCTTTTGATGCCTTCGGTTCATGACCACGTCGCCCAGATTGGCGGGACGTACGTCGTATCGGAGGATTTTTAGGATTTTTGAAAACAGTAGTTATAGGTTTTTCGTAAACTTTATAATTTGATATCCCTTAGCCCACTCAATGAAACTGAGAACTACAAAAAGGAATTCGAAGACCTATATGTTGTTAACAAAAAGTTTTCAGATGGGTTTTGGAATCTGTTCTTGGATTGGCGAATTCTCGCCTTCCAAAGTGGGGTGTCCAAGTACGAAACCTGTTCGGTTTTCGACTAATCGGACGCCAGTTTTGGCTTCAATTTCTGGGACAATATAAATCATCTAAAATCAAAGCGTTTGAAGAGACTTATGGCCGTATAGTTCGTCTTCATACCTGAGAAGACGGAACGCGAAATGGTGGAGCGTGCGTCGTGGGAGTTGGGCGCGAAGTCGGAGTCGTGCAGCGGTTGCTACTGCTCTGCTCCAGGTCGTTCGGGTGTGGCCTCCGGCGACTCCAGTCGCACGACGGTAGGGTGTCGGGCGCCTGGTTTTTTTTAGGGTTTGGTTTTTGGCGTGACGGCATTTTCTCTCGACTCTCTCGCAATTACTTATATACATCATACATGGAAACCCGACTGTCCTGGAGTTTGTAAGCTCGGTTAGGCCTGGGCTGGCCCTTGGGAAGGTGCTCGGGTTGGGCTGGTTTCTCACCTGAGCGGTTTGTGGCCCCTTGTGCTCGGGGAAGTTGGCAGTAAGGTCCCAGTTCGGGTGGACTGGGCACCAGTGCTTAGTCCAATTAATAAGACTAAGGTAATAATAATAATAATAATAATAATAATAATAATAATAATAATAATAATACTCTTATTTCTTATATAAATTAAGACCCTATATAACAAAGTAAATGTACACATAAATATATTTATACTCACTGTAGATAAATACTAGAAATATTTATATAAATAATCTAAAGTTTAAACCATGTTCATACCATAAATTCTTTTGCTACGTAAATACATTCTATGATACATAAATGAAAAAATAATTAAATAACAAATAAATAAATAAATAAATAGATGGATAAGATAAAATAAAGTACTAAGGGTTTGGAAGATAATATTATATACTATTAGTCATCTATATATTTAACTTATAGATCCATTTAATAACAATTAATATTATATTATACTTATAACAACTACATATAAAATAAATATTACTCCATTTAAATAAGTTATAAAATAGGTGCATGTACATACCACATGCCAACCCGGACGTCTTGGCACACCTATTACTTATACATGGGCTTGGGCTCGGTTCGAGTCCAGTCCTGTCTACATTGGTACAGCCCGGTCTCCTAAAAGTTAAATACTCCTAATAATAATTAATTATAATTTATTTATACAAATCAAACCATAACTTGGCCTGGTTTTCTAGTTAGGACACCCTTATGGCTGGGTCTTCCCTACCAGGGCTATTACTCTAGTCAAAGCACGCTATTGCCTATCCGTGCCACGATTTTTAGTCACCATGCACTCCAAAACTCCATCATGCCTAAAATCATCTTCCATAATAATTAACTAAATAATTATTTATAAAATTCTAAAAATCACCATTTAATTAAAATAAATAACAAAATATTTTAAAATTTTCGTGAAGGGGAGCTACACGACAGCCCCACCTTGAATGGAATAAAGTGAACGGATTTCGTCAGTCTGTCAACGATAACCCAAATAGCATCATTAACACCAGGCGTACATGGTAAACCAGAGACGAAGTCCATGGTGATGTGTTTCCACTTCCACTCCGGAATAGGTAAAGGCTGGAGTAATCCAGCTGGTCTCTAGCGCTCCGCCTTGACTTGCTAGCACACAAGGCATCTGGAAACAAATCTGGCAACCTCTCGTTTCATCCCATACCACCAAACGTACTCCCGCAGATCCTTATACATCTTGGTAGATCCAGGATGAATATAATACTACGACTGGTGGGCCTCCTACATAACCTCCTCTCTCAAATCCTTGGGCACATACAACTGGTTTTCGTGCCTCAGGGATCCATCATCTGCAATAGGGAAGTCGTCGAGCAATCCCGCCTCTGCCTGACCTCTGAGACATTGGAGTCCTTCATCTAGAAACTAGGCCTACATGATCTTCTCTAACAATCCTAACTGTATCTGCATGTGCATCAGCTGTCCTCCAACTCCTGGAAGAACAATCTCAATCCCCACACTCTCAAGATCCTCTAGAAGATGTCGGTCCATGTTGAGAAATATAGCAACATGATATCGACTGAGCGCATCTGCTACCACATTCGCCTTTCCAGGGTGGTATTGCAGATTGATGTCAAAATCCTTTATGAGTTCTAGCCATCTGCGCTGTCTCATATTCAGTTCCTTCTGAGTGAAAATATACTTCAGGCTTTTATGGTCCATGAAGATGTCCACTCTCTCTCCATACAAGTAGTGATTCCACAGTTTCAAAGCAAAATGACTACTGCAAGCTCCTAGTCATGTTTAGGGTAATTTTTCTCATGAGATCTCAACTGTCTAGAAGCATAAGCAATGACCCTCTTGTTCTGCTCAAGCACACATCCCAAGCCCTTTCCTGATGCATCGCTGTAGATGACGAATCCTTCTGATCCTGATGGCAAAGCTAGAACTGGCGCTGTAGTGAGTCATCTCTTTAATTCTTCAAATGCTGACTGGCAGGTGTCGCTCCAGATGAACTCCTCGTCCTTCTGCGTAAGCTTCGTCATTGGCTCTGCTATCTTGGAAAAATCTTTTATGAACTTCCGGTAGTATCCTGCTAGCCCCAGGAAACTATAAATCTCAGCTACTGACTTGGGAGGTGCCCATGCTTCTACAGCTTCAATCTTCTTGGGATCTATAGAAATCCCTTCTCCAGTCACCACATGCCCCAAGAACTCCACTCTGTCTAAGAAGAACTCGCACTTCGAGAGCTTCCTGTACAGCTTCTCCCTCCGTAAAATCTTCAAAACAATCCGCAGGTGCCCCACATGCTCCTCCTCAGTCTTCGAATAGATCAGAATATCGTCAATGAAGACCACGACAAACTTGTCCAAATACTTGTGATAAATTTTATTCATCAAGTTCATAAACACTGCTGGGGCATTAGTGAGTCCGAATGGCATCACCAAGAATTTATACTGGCCGTAACGGGTATTGAAAGCAGTCTTCAAAATATCCTGCCCACAAACCTTCATCTGATGATACCTTGACCGAAGGTCCATCTTGGAAAAGACCTTTGCTCCACTAAGCTGGTCAAACAGCTCATCAATCTGCGACAAAGGGTATTTATTCTTGATGGTGATGTTATTGAGTGCACGATAATCGATACACATCCGTACAGTCCCATCCTTCTTCGGCACGAAGAGTACCGGTGCTCCCCAGGGTGAACCACTGGACCGAATAAAAACCTTGCCTTCCAACTCAACTATCTGGGGCTTTAACTCTGCAGCTTCCTTCGGGTTGATCTTGTAGCAATGTTGTGACTTCGGTGCTGATCCGGGCACTAAGTCAATGCTGAACTCCATATCTTGATCTGGCGACAATCCTGACAACTCCTCGAGGAAGCGTCGAAAAACTCTGTAATTAGTGGGTACAGTAACTCCGGGTCTTCTACAACTGCTCTGAAGTAGACTCCCTCTGGCCTCTCTGCAATCCGTCTGCTGATCTCGAACGGTGGAACTCCAGGCGGGCTGAAAATCACCTTCCCTTCATGGCAGTCTATTACAATAAACTGTTCACTCATCCAGTCGATGCCGATGACTATATCAAATTCGGGCAATGGCATCACTAAAATTCGGGCCCTAAGCTCCCTTTCAGCTATATTGATAGGGCAATCCACCATCTTACTAACTGGCACTACCCCTCCTCCTGTCATAATCCGACAGTTTCTCCTAGTGGGCTTAGGTGTGAAACCGTGTCTTTGCAGAAACTCATATGATACAAACCTATATGTGGCTCCAGAATCAAAAAATACAATGGCAGAAAATGAATGTAAAAGGATAGAACCTTTGATCACATCTGGAACTGCCTCATCCTCCTCAACTGCGGCCATGACGTAAGCACGTCCTTGCTGTGGTAGTCCTCTCTGTTGCCGGTGTTGTACAAAATTCTGCTGCTGAGTAAGTAAAGCCTGAACCCTCTGTAGTGTAGCTGGTAGTGCTCTGGGTGGTGCAGGTGGTGGTCCTCCAGCTCCTCGGGGTCCTCGTGTCAGTCGAGCTGTAGACTGTGGGCAGTCCCTCATCTGATGTGCGTTTGATCCACAAAATAAACAGAGCCCGAGCCTCTTACGGCACTCGTTGAAGCTGTTGTAAAACCCCTAAATTTCTACTATTTTTTTTAAAATAAATTTGATACTGATTTTTTATTTTTTTTATATTGTACATCGCGTAGTTGCATTGTATGTCGCGCGTGAAATTTTGTTTTTCGCAATTGCTCGACGAGTGCGACTATGTGCGAGCGTACATATTTTTGAAAAATATTTTTTTCTATTTTTATAGTTTCAAAATAATATAGATAATAATTATTTTTAGCTATCGTACCTAAATTTTCAAGTTTATGATTTTAATTAAGAAAAGCCTTTCATTTATACAGATATAATAATAAATAATTTTCCTACAAAATGGTATATTAGAAAAGTATATTTATGTAAATATTATTTGGACATACATATATATTTCGTAATTATTTATTAGTTTATTTTTAAATAATAATATAATTTTCAAAATTATTATTATTAGTATTTTTGGAAAATATATTTTGAAATTATTGTGGCAATTTAAATCTTGATTTGATTTTATGGATTTATTTAAATAGTTAAATTAATATCTATATTTAAAATTTGATTGATTTTAAACTAAAGGATTGAATTTAATTAGATTTAAATTGATTTAGATTTGGATTAAAATTTATTAAATTTGATTTAAAATAAATAGAGGAATTATCTAAAGAGATTTGCAACTATCATAATCCTTATCTAAATAGTAGCTTCCACCTCCTATATAAGCAGAGGCTCATTATTCTCTGTTCCATTAATTTTCTCCACCTACAAATGTGTTTGTGCATCATGTTCGTGCACATCAAGCCATATCCATTCACTTCTTCTATTTTTCATCCAAATTGATTAATATTCTCATTAAAAAAATTCTCTTTTCCCTTCCATTTATTTTTTCTTATCACAAATTCTTACTATCCTTTTACCGATCAACCAAGTCCGTCTATCCTAGTAGTCCTTAAATTTCGAGTACGAAAATTTTTAAAGGTGGGTAGATTTGTAACTCATCTTCCCAAAATTATTATTTTTTAAATTATATCTATATATTTTAATTTTGTGTTTAAAAGTAATTTTCGTAAAAATTTTGTAAAAGATATTTTGTGATTACTTTTGTTACCAAAAAACTAGTTTTAAATTAATGGTTTGAAATAATGTTTCTAAAAAAAATGTTCTCGAATTTTTATTTGAAATATAAAATATGTTTTTCTTATTTTTGGTCTTCTAAAAATTGGTTTTTAAAAAAAAATTGAGCGATAAAAGGTTTTTTGTCTATTTAGATTTATAAAAATAAGTTTTAAATATTTGATGACATCGAGTATTATTTTGATATGTTAATCAGTTATTTGATTATATTTTAATTTATTTAAATTATCTTGATGGTTATCAACTATACTTTAAATTATGTTGATAATTTAACTTTTGTTTAAAATACTTACGATGACTAATTGGAGCATTACGATTTGTCTAATCTAGATTTAAAATATTATTTGATTAAATGATTTATTTATTATTAGATTTAAATTATTTTGAAAAATATTATATATTATTTTAAAGTTATTATGTTGAGTTTGATTTGGATTTGGATTCATGTGATTTGAATTATTTGATAATATAGAATAATACTTAAAGTTATTATGGTGATCATTTAAAGGATTGCAATCAAATTGATTTGTTTTTAAATAATTTATTTGATTTAAATTTATGGGAAGATTTATCCATTAGAAATTTTTATCTTATTGGAATCATATCTATATTAATTAGATCGTTTCTTATTTAAACCAATCATATTCCTATCCAAATTAGTTGGTAATCATAATCATCCTTATTGATTTAGTTCTAATCCTATCATAATTTGCTAATTGCTAGCCATTATATATATCTATCGAATCTATGAATAAAATCATCTTTCAAATTCTTGTCAAAATTTCTCTCTTTTTTCGTCATAACTAAGCCCAAGATTCGTCATTAGAATTCAGTCCCGCTTTTTAGCAGCAAGAGCAACTTGGAACGACGATATCTCCTAGCTCCGAACTCCGTTTTACCTCCAGTTTTTTTAAAAGAAGCGTATCGAGGTAAGCTTTCCAGATATATATTTTAATAGACAAAATTCGTTCTGTAGATTTCTACAAAACTGTTTGAGTATCCAGTGTCCCAAAAATAAACGTGTTTCAGTATTTTTACGATTTCGGGAGATTCCGAAAACAAAAATACGATCCGTTTAGTTTTTCGGAAAGCTAATACGAAAACCTATGCCATATCCTAATTTCAGAATTTATTAAATAAATCTAATAGGGACAATATTAATTATAATTAGATAATAGACTATTTTCAGCATCTGGAGATGTTTGTTTGGATCTTAATTCCTCGGCAGCCGTTGTTCCACCTACTTTCCTGTCTGATCTTCGCCACCATAGTGCTCAGGACTCAGGCAAGTATACCTTGCTAATTAACTGTCAAATTAGTTATTTTCTGTATTATTTATTTTGTTTCATATTCTTAGTTTCCTTTGTTATAAACTGCGCGTCCAAGCCATACTTGGGTGCAAACGACTTTATTAGTCGTTACTTTATTTTATGCATGTTGACTTAGTGTTAGCAGACTATCTTCTTGTTGGAGGATATCCTTATATCTTCCTTTGGCTACGACACTCAAACAACACGGTTTGAGACATGTTGCTAGGGGCACGACTTATTGACTAGCTATCTCTAAGTCGTGTGACGGTAGATATTCGTAACTGCTATGACTAGGGTTTTAGAGATTCAAGCAGTTAAAAAACTGGATGAGCCATGGACATGACTTGAACAGTGTAGAAAATATTGGGGAAGGACAGTCGCTAGTGCGTATGGGAAGCCAAACAGGTAAACCACAGTCTCCAGATGGAACTGTGGCGATATATTTACAGATAACCTCTGACGTTTTGGACGTTACGGATGGATACAGATGACTGGATGCCAGTTACGTACACATAGCCTAAAATTCCATCCATGCGCATGAAAGTTGTCCTCTAAATTGCACATTAGGCGGTTAGAATCTCCTTTGCATATTTGTGTCTATGATAGTCTTTCATATATTATTATTCTGACAGTTCATATTAGCATGTTCTTCCTGTATCTTGCTACGTCCGTCTGAGGACCTGGTTATCTCCCAGGTGTGTGCTTTCATGATTCACTGCAGGTGTTCTAGCCAAGGTCGTGATTCTCTCCATTCCTTCGAAGACGATTGCGCTTGGTTCGTCTTACTATTTTATCGTTCGATTTCTTGTACATTTCTTTCATTGAGGTAGTTGGTAGTGGACTTTGTCTCCACCCAATAATTGTATCATAAATATTCAAGTTAATTTTTATATTATTATTCCTTTCATTGTGGATGAGATTTAGTTTTGTCTTAGATTACTGCATTTTATAGCTTATGTGTACATACTAGGTCCTGTACTTCGTATGTATACAGCTGGCATGTCTACGTACTTGGTCCTACGTATTTTGGGACTGGGGCGTTACAGTGGTATCCTGGCCGAAAACAGAATGCGTAAGTAGCTGCCTGCTACTGTCTCTGTGGCTGATTTGCATGGACTCTGGCTGGACGGTGATGCTACTGTACCGACTGTTGTAGCCTAGCCTGAATCTGAGTCTGTGTCCTCTTCGTCGGTGCCTGGTAGCTGCTACTGCCGATGTTCCGGTCCCTCTTCAGCTTCGGATCCGCCTCTTTCTCTACAGCCTGAGCAATCTTGAGGATGTTCGCGTACGTCGTCGCCTGACTAATCGCCATCGCGTGCCACAGCTCTCTGGTGAGGCCCTTCTTGAATCTCCAAGCTTAATCCTCTGGTGCTCTGACTAGGTTCTCCACGAACCTTTTGAGTCGGGTGTATTCTGATGTGTACTCCGCCACTGTCATGGTCCCCTGCTGTAACGTCTCGAACTGCATCCGAAGCTCATCTCGCTCCACATCGGAGAAAATCTTATCCTTGAACAGTGTTTTGAAATCTGCCCAATAAACCTGGGGCTTATCTAACTGGGCTCCTCCCGTTACCAAGCTCTGGCCAGATCAAAAAGTCATATACTCGCAACTTCCACTTTCAGGTCATCCCGGATCCCCGCCATCTTCAGCGTCCTCTCTATATTTTTCAGCCACTCATCCGCATAAACAATTCCCTCGTGTCCCCAGAAATCCATCGGACAGAGGTTCTGGTAGTCCCTGGCGGTCCCCAGTCTTGGTGCTGCTGGTGCTGGAGGTTCTACTGGTGCTAACGGTGCTGGTGCTGCCGTTTCTCTGGTCCTGAGCGCATACACGACTATCGCCCGAAACTGTGCGGCCTGGTGGTTCTGGACCTCCATGAACTACTGGAACATAGCCATCACCTGAGTGCCGTCGAAAGTCATCGTCGGGGGTAGCGGAGGAAGATAGGAGGCGGTGGCGGAAGCTGCTGTAGCGGAACGTCTGGTGCAGACTATCCCAAACTGCCTGCAACTCCAGGCTGATCTGTGGTCTTCCTCATAGTAACCATCCTGCAGCAAAAAAAAACTTCGTGATTGATAAAAACCTAACCTACAGGTAAATATAAATGTTTATATAATATCCACATATACCCGATGTACCCGATTTCCTTTGCTGTGATTCAAGTTTCCCTAGTTTAAATCAAGTCCCCCAATAGTACTTTAATACCTAGGTACTATTATGATTGACCTGCATGGGCCACCACTAAAAGTATGTCACGACCCGCTCTCGAATAATCGGACACTAGTCGGACACGCCCAGCCTTCATCGTTGGACACGATGAAGTAAGCTGTACCAATCTAGAGAAATCTAACCAGATAAACAGGAATAAGTACAAAACACAGCATCTATAAACAAATCCCAGAATCAAGTACAAGTTTGAAAGTTATTACATTTCCAGCATATGAAAAGTAAAGTCTGATAGTCTCAAAATACAAAGGAATAGAGACTACTAATGGGTAAAGTGCTCGGCTTCCTCAACCTCTAAGTCCAGAACAACTCCAGCTGGCTCTACTGCATCTACAGGCTCTCGGTCATAATATGTGTCACATAAAGCCTCCATCTCACCTGCAACATATCCTAGTCAGGAGCGGAGCAAAGTACAGTTCTAGGTAATGAACAAGAACATCATGATATGAAAATAAGTATAGGAGAACATGAATATGAAATACAGAAAATGAATATAGAAGTACAGAAATGTAAGTACAGGAAATAAAGTATAGGAATGTAACTATGAACCGGAGGTACAAGACATGACAAGTGCACAATGTTTGAAATACAACTAGCCTATGTGACTGGCTGGGGTGAGTGCAGAAATATGTACAGGAGTACATGAATATCGGTACGACTTAGACCCGCGTGCACGATGCGAGGCCTAAGCTATCTACATGAATATAGTAACCGGGGTTTGGTCACATAGATAGTATATTTCTCCACCCGATACAAGTAAGTACAAAAACATGAAATACAAGGGTACAAGATATCGTACCATGATGTGTCATAAGAAAGGTACAAGATATGTAAATGCACAAGACCATAAAAAAGTTCTTGCCTTGCTCCGGGAAGGTACAGGTAATCAGTGGAGTTGGATGTCCTCCTAATTTATTAAGTACAAGTTGGTTAATATCTAAATAAGTTCTAATTTACTTATCAAGTACTCCAATATAATTGGAATACACTAGTGATTCTAAGATTAAACTATTTATTTCCTTTATCAATTTAGTACACTAAATTACTCTCAACCCATTCTATGGTAATCCTCTCAACCCATTCTATGGTAATCCACACAATATCCCATACTTAAAAGAAAAGTTGGCATTAATTCATACAAAATTAGGGTGCATGCTAATTTAATATAATCGATAAGTTTCCTATACTAGTGTCTATTCCTATACACAAATGACTGCAATTAAAAATAAGGTCTCCCTTACTCTCAGTTCTAGTATGTACTGAGACTAAAATTCTCAGGTTCAATCGAAAACTTAACTGAGATCATCATAGTCCTAATCCCACCTTTATCATATGTTCAACCCACTGTCAGATTTTAGGTGAGTTCCAATATACAAAACATTAAGTTAAGGTATTTAGAAACCAAGAGCTTACTGTCATATCCAGGTAAAACATCTACATCCAATTTTAAAACAAAAGGCCAATAGCCCACTGCTCAACAGGGTGTCTTTGAACAGTTAACAGTTATCTACATCATGCAACTGAGAATTCAAAGGAAACAGAATTCTTCAAAACTGGTTTACATTCAATACCCAGCTATAAGTAACCCCAAGCCATAAAATCGAAGGGCAACAATGTGAAGAAAACTGTAAAGACAAAAAGGACATTGATACCAATAGATCGATAAGACTGTTGTTACCAGCACCAACTGTCACAAAGATCCCATCTATATTTAGTTAGACATCCTAATCTCCAACTCTAATGCATCAGTTAACAACCTACTAGCTGCCATATTTAGCTACACATTGGAAGTTAAATCCCAAACTGAAACATATCAAATTTAATCCCTAAAATTAAATTAGAAACTAAGCTTCCAAATCCAGTGTCTCATCTCAGTGACGGGTTTACTAACCATTTACTCGATACTCTTTGAGTCATTCCTAGGTTCCCCCAAGTAGAATTTGAGACATATCTGAATGACTGATGCCTAGAAAGAAGGATGAATTGATTAACAACTTGTTTTCCTTATAGTTGAGGAATTGCAGGTTGCTAAAATAGGGTCCAGAAATACAGCCCAAATCTGATATTAGGTTCAGCCTTCGAATCAGGACATCAATTCAGTCCAAACATTCCTCTCGCCAATACATCAAACAAAACAGAATTCACAATATAAACTGTTAACAAGCAGGGATTCGAACAAAGCACGATCACCCTATCATTCTCTGGTTTACCTGACATTTAGGTGACACACTTAAATATTATTTAAAACTGGAATCCCATATTTATAGACATCATGTTCAAAACGTAACCCAAATGGAACTTGAATTTCAGGATTACAAATGTTAAACTTAATCATAGATATCAAAAACTGAGTTTAGGATTACAATCCTATTCAACTCATGCATCATGATATCAAAAACTGAGTTTAAACTTACTTCGAATCAGCAGCTTATTCAATATTGATATAATCTCGAGATTTTACTCCACAGAAAACAAAAATTGATCCTAGATAACTTATGCATTAAATCTTATGGTAAACAACTACTCGTGCCATTGCTCTACAGGTTACCAGCATCTACTTCAAGATTAGTTCAGGGATTACCTGAAATATGAGTCTCTAAACTAGACATGAGCTGACACTTCGATTGAATCCAAAAATATACTTCAATTTGATCCTGATCAACTGCGGATTAATGTATCAAATGATTTGATCAGATCCAAACGAAATCCAAAGATCAAACAACAGCATTACTCGAACAATCAAGGAACAAACCAAATTTCTATGTCAAAAGGACTTGAACAGGACTTACCTCAACGTTTCTAGGAAGACATTAAGTATCGAGCAACTGATCACCAATTGATGACTCCTCATTTAACAAATTACAAGGAACAATTGATTTCCAGAGGAGGTCAATTCACACTAATTCAGGGAATTTGAATGATGAACAGTTCAAGCCTTCATATCAAAATAATTAGATCGGATCTTACCTCTCCTGAATTTCGAAGGTGAGGAACCGATCGATCAAGTGTTCGAATGATAACACCCTGATCTGAAATTTATCAAAACAGAGTCAATCCCCAAATTCATAACAATTTAGAAGAAAAATTATCCACTCACCTAGATCTGTTGAATCAAAGATAATCTTCCAGAGTTCATCGAAATCCCAAGAACGAAGAGTTGATCGACTGATTCTCAAGAGAAAAGCTGAATTACTAATTTCTAATAACCTAAGATTTAGGTCTGAAACAAAACTACTCGATGCTCACCTGTCGTTGCTGTTGATCTAGTGAAAGGAGAGGACCAACTCACTGTCTTCTTGCTTCCCTGAAGGCTTCTGTCATTTCTGCCATTGTCGTTCAGCGAGGAAGAAATTGAGAAGGAAATAGGAATGGTTAGGAAGGCGAATTGGTTGCTTTAAATAGAACAGTAATTCGAAAGAGGGAGGAAATTTGGAGGGAATTTGAAAAGTGGAAGAGTTTGTTAGAAGCACATGGGTGAAGAAATGGGAGTTCGAGCAGTGATGGCCGTTGGAGAAGTTGAAATCAACTTCCTCCTCCTGGTTCACAAGGAAGGAATTAAGCAATGGCTTATTATCACAAAAACTGAACGGGTTTGAAGGCTTGGCTCATGGGCCAGGCCCAACTCACTAAGACCATAAAAAAACAAATAAATTGATAATCCATCTTTAAAGAAAATATAAATGTATTCAAATAGGTTTTAATTCCTTCATGAATTTTTTAAAACAAAATTGTGGGGCTACAATAAGTATATATTCATACCAACTATCAACACACACACACACACACACACACACACACACACACACACACACACACACACACATATATATATATATATATATATATATATATATATATATAAATATATATATAAAATATATATATATATATATATATATATATATATATATATATATATATATATATATATATATATATACACACACACACACACACACACACACACACACACACACACACAACCTTGGATCTATATACAATCAAGATCAAATCTAAACTATCCCAACATCAATTTCAGAACTGAGATCGATATATAAATCTATATATACATACAACATATATCTCTATATCTAAACAATAGTAATATACATATATAATATTTTATATATATATATATATGTACATGGAGACATCAAATTTAAAGAGGCTATATAAACTAAAAATACTAAAAATACTCAAATTTAAAGAGGATATATAAAGAAACCTTTGAATATAAAATTGGAGATTAATACCAACAAGCTCAGAATCTATCTAACATCATATAAACTAAAAAATCTGAGTTAATTTCTCAGAAAATCAGAATTCGACAAAAACCACTAAAAAATATATAAATTGATACCCGAAAATCCAACTCAAAGCCCAAAACACAAAATACTCAATTAGAGCTCGCGAAACTTGGCAAACACGAAGGTGTATATATATGTGACATGCTTGATTACTCACAGGGTCGAACCCGTGTCCGTATCGTGTCGAGTCGGTTCGTATCGCACGGCACGTACGTGCGTGCACGGTATCAGCCAAATCAGTGCAGATGCGATAACTTCGCGAATACTCAACCAAATCTCGTAAAATTTTTGGAGCATGTGGGCAGAGCTTACTCCCACGTGTCCATAAAATTTCATGCTAATTCGTGTCCTGTGCATCGAGTATAACACTCAGATTGCAGGGGCTGTACGCACGTGCACGTGGCCTCTCGGGCACGTGTCTACGTCCGTATCTCGCGACATGTGCCATGTCGTGCCACGTGGTAAAGTCCCTGGGTAGATTAGGTCTAGGAATTCGTGTCCATGCTCCTGGAATGAGTCTTCGTCGCGTCGTGTTCGCGTACGAAGGCTGTGTCAGCGACAATTTTCAGCCACGTGCACAGTGCTGGCTGAACCGTGTGCGTTAGATTTCTCCACGCACGCTTCACTAAAAGTCATGAAACTTTAGGAGCACGTGGGCAGAGATTGCCCCCATGCGCCCATAAAATTTTATGCGAAACGGAGTCCTGTGCGTCAAGTTATGACGCACAGACAGCAGGGCATGCACGAGGCCGTGCATGAGCCTCGTTCACGTGTGTCCGTGTCCGATTCGGACACTAAAATCGTGTCGAATCAAGATCTGTCTTAACGAAAGTTATTTCAAATCATAGCAGCAATAAATTCGTGAAAACAGAATAAAAAAACCAACTTTCAGTTCTAAGTGGCATTTCGTCGAACACGTGCCACATAGGACCGACACGTGTCCGATACGGCTATCAAACGAAATCACAAACCTACCAAACTTCATACATAGGTTCGGGGTATTTACATGGATGCATATAGGAAGAAAAATAAAAAATAACAAGTGTTTAGAGAGATTTACCTATTGAGTGCCAAAACTCAATGAAACAAGTCTCCAAACACGTCGATGCCGATTTCCTCCGGTCCAACACCTCCGATCCCTTGCTAGCGAGTCTCCAGTAGGTTCCTCTCCTCCCAACGGTCTCAACGCACTTTGTTTGGAAGGATTTGGATAAGAAACAAGAAAATGGAGCCTTTGGAAGAGAAAGGAAAACTAGGGTTTGTGAACTTGTGACGGCTACAAGTTAAAACACAATGAAAAAGAGGAGGGCTGCTGCTGTGGTCGGCCAAGGGGGTATTAGGGTTAGGTTTACAGTTTGGTCATGGGCCAGCACTCCTCAAGTTGCTTTAAAGGCCCATTGACAAAAAGGTTTAAAGGCTATATATAAAATAACTTAAAAAAATTGAATTAAATCATTCCTAAAATGGACAATAATTCTAAATAAAAAACTAAAAAGCCATTTAAGTCTCTAATTACATTATTAGGCTTCTAATCAAGGTTGACTAATTTTATACCACCTTCTACTACCAAAATACCAATCAAAGCCACACACCAATCAATTTAATAAATAAAAATAAGAAAAATTTAAATTAGCACATAATGACTAAAATATCCTTAATCTAGAAAAGTGGGAGCGACACTTTTAGCAAAAAACCCAAAAAGTCAAATAACTTAAAACCCTAAAAATCAATTCTAGAAGTTTCCTAATTAGGACTAAAAACTTAAAATTAAAATCTAACTTGGTAATTAGGTTTCTAATGTCATGGTTAGCTAGGGTTAAACCGACTGCTAACACAACACCAATTAAAATATTATAAATGAATCCAAAAATAAAAAAATGACATTATTACCAAAATATTCTTATTTTAAAAAAGTAGTGGTTACAAATCTACCCTCCTTAAAATAATTTCGTCCTCGAAATTAAGGTTGGTAGTACTCCTTCTAGGTCAATCTCCCAACAATCAAAGTCTTAAGAAAATTTATTTAAATCATGCAATTTAAAATAATAACGTACAGGGTCATGACAAACAGTAGCAGTTGAAGGTCTCATCTAGGTATACTAGTCATACTAGATCATAACAGTCATAGGGTATCAAAATATACAAACAATCTGGGGTGTTAAACTGGAAAAAATAAAGAAACAACAAATCATCAAGGCTGTAAGGCAGTTTACCATCCTATATTTTTTATGAAAACTGGTAATTATAAAAAAAAACTAGAAATTAACTATAAAGGGTTACAATTCTAAAGATCATCAAAACCGAAAGTTTAAAGCACGACTGTCAATAGCATTGAAATCCAATCACGATATATATATATATATATATATATATATATATATATATATATATATATATATATATATATATATATATATATATATATATATATATAAAAGAAAATTTAGTCTCGACATGATCTAAGTTGATCAATCTCGTGGTAAATCAAGATTTGGGCAAGAGGGGGAACAAGGTCATCGAAGTCTGAGCATGAGCATCAGAGGATGGAGATCTAGGTCACAATTAAATTTAATTCAATTGAGTACGACCCAGGATATTAATACAATAAGAAAAGATGACCAAAGTCGATTGGTCGTGATCAAGGGAGTTAGGATTCAATGATATTAAAAACTTTTAAAGAGTAATTCAAAGATATGGAATAAGTCAATTTCCTTATTTTGATAGGGAAAACAAAAGACAAGGTTTCATAGGAAAGTCAAGTTAATCATCTCTCTCTGATATCATCAAGCTTATCTAATCATCATTTGCTAATCATATCTTTATCTCATAAGTCCAAATATTAAAATCAACCTTTATATGACTACCACCAAGAATTTATACCCTTTTATTATGAAGATTGGACCTTGTCATGATCATCGTAGGCTCAATTCCTAAATTCTAAAACATTACACATGAAACATACCCTTTTGTTTATTAGCACTCAATACTAACCACTTAATCATCTTTAAATTCAAATTCTTCCACCTTGTCCAAAATTAGATCAGAAACCTCTAAATCAAGTTTTATGAAATACTTGAACTTGTTCAAATTACTCTCCTCGTGTTATTCAATCTAAAACCACTAGGCCTTACAAAACTTATTCTCCATTATAAAATCAACCTTCATATTTTCTTAAACGTTTACCTTCAAATATTATTCTTCTTAAATTTAAAATTTCACAAAATCTCTTGATTTCTATAACTCAAAATTCTTGTGTTCTCTTTGTTCCTAGCTATTTTCTTACAATATCTTGTTCAATTTTGTATCATCATCGTATACAGTTAAAATCTGTGTATTGAAATATCCATTTCGATGTGTGAACGGCTAAGGGGTAAATTCAGCACCATGCACGTGTCATGTGCAGCTGCTATTGTTCAAGAATAGACATTTTGGGAATGGAATGGGTAGTTCACACGTCTACTAAGATATTTCTTCGTCCAGATAGTACTCATGGAATCAATCGCAAGTAGGGTAAACATGTAAAAGACAATCAAGATATATAATAAATCTATGATACTAAATCTTCGGGTGACGAGCGTGTCAACAAGTAGCAAGACATATGTATAACATGTAAATGAAACTATCAGAGATGGTAACAATCAGTATATGCACTTGCCTGTGGTCCTGAGCTGCAGATTCGGGTTAAGTACTGAGTCTGGGTCCAAGTAACCTGTTTTTAGCATTGCTTGGATTAATATATGCAATTGGTATAGGTGTCAAATGCTATAAGTGTCAAGCTGCTATAAGTATTACTGTTTCTAGTGCCACTTAATACCTAATTAAAGTTGATATATCTCAGTGTATCCAATGTTGGCCCAGTTAACTATCTGTAGGTCCTTAACTCTATAGTTCACCTATTACCACCTGCTAAGGTATTAAGTTAATGCATCATGGCGCCCCTGCAGTTGGGTGCCCCCAAATAAGGACTAAGTTTGTTATACAAATGATACTAGATAGGTAATCACTATATCTGAAATAGTGAGCATGAACCTACATTTTCTAACTTTCTCAGATTTTGAATTCTATATGGTTTTGCAGTTAGACAGAGAAGGAGGTTAAGCTATTGCGATTTACAGAAAAGCAAGACTCTGCTAATACCTTGGAAATCAGTTAATTGTTGTAGCCTTCTATTTATCCAGTGTGAAATCCTTAGTACACGGGTACAGGACTTCCCAATACTACTGAATTGACATTACGACCGAACCTTCATCTATCGATTTGTACTGGTTTGTTGACCTGGTGTAAATTGCCTTGTATATGCATGGGGCTGGTGCCTAATTTGAATGTTGGTACTAAAATGAACATCCTAGAGGGTCCTTCCCCAGGTAACTTGCTGACATACATCTAGGTATGCATAGAGGTATCCTCATCTGCTATTAGGATCTAAAACAAAGTGTTAATTTGGTATCGAATGTGGTCGAATACCCCATATTATATCAAGTATCAATTCAGTTACTAAATTATTCTCGATCTCATATTGTCCTCTGTCCCAGTTGGATTGCTCACACTTACTCATATTAGTCTACAATTTCTTTTTACTGGTACTAGAACAGGGCAAGTTTTCCCTTTTCTTTTCCTGTTATACTAAGTATTCTATATTCAAAACTCCTACTGACTCCATGGGGCATGGTGTTCAGCACAGTAAATACAACACATGGAAACTGAAATAATTTAGAGACTTGGTATCCAATGCCTAGACTGACATTGTTCTAGTCCTTCTCTGTCTACAACAGGTATCTTGGTTTACAGACTTGAGATTTGTATCTCAAACTTGATACACTCGAGCAACCATCATGTATAACCTATACATTAAGACCCCTCCCCCTTCTAATAACATGATACTAACATAGGCTCTCATGGGTGTGCACGAATCTTACAATTTAGACTGAACCATTTGAGAGATGGGATAGTACCAAATCTTCAAACGCTTCTAAACAAGGGAAATTAGCCAACAAGCAATTTGGGGTAAAACATATTGCAATGCTTGAGTATTTGAAGGTCGAAAAGCTTTCAGTCATGGGTAGGATGTTATCTCTCATGCCTCCCTTTACCCTGGCTCTAGATATCTCCTCTCTATCCCCTGATATGCTGACACCCTTGTTACAATAATCCCTGATACATAGTACAACTCTCTTTCACTCGAGTGTCTAATACAATCTGAACCTACCAATTGGATACAACTTGACTCTCTCTACTCCTATGTAGACATATTGTAATATCTGTAATCATTATGATTATCACCCGACGGTACATCTAACTCGAATCTTTAAGCCTGTCCTACATGTTCGTGTGAGGATAGTGGATACTCAGATACTAACTGATCCAGATACGACACTCCTACGGCTTGGGTATCCATGTAACAGAGTATTTATTCAATTAACACAAAGTTTGGCACATAGAATCCAAACTGTCTCTGCAAAGGTTGATTCCTGGCTGTTATAAGTTTCCTGGCATTTAGTTGGTATCTAATACTCAGGTTCAGGTCACTCCTCTTCCCTCTTCACACTTGGGTTTTTGTTCGCAAGTCCAGGCTTAATTTACTACTAATCAACCTTACCATGGTTATACCCCTTGTAGTAAGTACCCCTCTTATCTCAACATATATGTATATGCCTGTTGGATACTAGATGGAGTATCTAGACCTGACCCTATTTGCACTTGTTAACCTTCCATATATTGACTGGTCTCAATTGTTCTAGTATAATGGTACCTATCTGTAACAGTATACTGAAAAGCAATGCTTTGAATATAAGTGGGAGATTGTTAGGATTATATACTAAAAGTATCACTTTTGTAGTAACCTTATTTTCTTAAATTTTGAATGAGAATCATATGGGCAAATGTTTGCATATTGTATTTGTTGCAAGTGTTAATGCAAATGTTTGATATTCTATATTGTAGATAATATGGTGTGTGGTGTCACACAGAAGATCATATCATCAGTTCCCTGTGGAGTATATAAATAGTTCACAACATAGATGGACTTGGACAATCTATTGGAAAGGTTGTAGTGTAATCTGGTATTAGTCTATCTTGACTATAGGTTTACACTAGTACACTTTGTGTGTATTGAAGAGGACCACTTGAGGTTGTTCTCTTTGTACTGACTACATAAGAGAACAAACACCTCTGTTATTATGTATGCTTGTGCTCTTAATCCGGATATAATAACGGACATGTATATGTAGTGTGCATTACTTTAACTCATACAAGAGTGAGATTCATTATGGATCAACAACCTCTATGAATTGGGTAATAACATTGTATGTATGATGGGCTGTTGATTATAAGTGGAATCCATGTTCCGATACATCGGGTTGATGATGTCCCCTTAAGAAGCTCATAAGGATTGTCATGTAAACCCTGCAGGTAGATTATATCCGATATGACAAATAAAGTTGAGCGGTACTACTTAAGGATAAAAGATGTCAAATCAATATAGTTGTCAGTAACTTAATTTGATCAACGGACATACGATATCTCAACATGGGGAGCCAAACGAGCATATAATAAAAGGAGCCCACAAACATAATTTGGAATTAGGGAGGTAGTGCAACAATAGCTCATTAGTGGACCGAGCTATTGTTAATGGGCCTGGATTGTGTGTTCGGGCTGAACACGGGATATCCAGATCCGTTAGGAGGCCTAATCCTAATTTCTCCTCATGGTCCCTCCCGTAGCCTATATATAAATATCCTCTATTCTCTGGCCGCCAGATTATGGATCAGAAATCTGAAACTTTTTCTAAATTCGTGATTCACGTAAGGAGAGAAAGAGAGGGCTGCCAAGGAGAAGAAAAGGTTGGGAGATCGTCGCCCACACGACGTCCAACTCAAGAAAGGAATATGTGCAGAAGATCTTGGGGTCGTCCGCTCGAGATTGCCAGGAATTATTTATCCTTTCCGCCGCAGGTATAATTCGTGAACCCTAGTTTCTGTCTATGAAGGGTTAGAACACGTATTAGATCTGTTTAACTTTCTATCGATCAATACGTACACCAAAAGAAGAGTCCTGGGAATCACCAGTTCCATCACTATCATGCTCTACTGCAGGTTCAGAACTCCGTAGGTTCAAAACTCCTATTTGAGGCACAAGCTATGGTTCTCATAGCAGCGTATACTCCTGCCTAGACTGATATACAAGAATTTGTCTTCGATGTACATGCTAAGGTTCAGAACTCTTAGGGGACCCTGTCTATACTGCTATACAAGATATCCCCCCTATCTAGAATACCTTGTTGATATTCAAGGATAATCCTTAATGGAGCATCTTTGGCTCTATACTGTTTGGTATCACCTACATAATTAAGTTCCCCATATTGATTCTTCAAGACATTAACACGATACCTCTGTTGCAATGGAACCATGAACAAACTGCTTGTTTAAGAAATCAAACGGTTTAATAAATAAAAAGGGGAGGGTTACCTGATCTTGAGTGATCGAAAGTCCCTTTCTGGAATCCTCTCGCTGGTAGATTATTCGAATTGGGGAGTGGCACAGGGATTAGGGTTTGCAAAGGACCCAAGTCGGCTGCTTCCCTTTATAAATATAGGATTAGGGATAACTAGGAGTGGATTTGAATTCCTATCGAGTTTTATCCTAGGAAGGATTGATCTAGGATTTGAACAATTTCGCTAGCAGTCGACCATTTGAATATCTGAATTTGATTTCCTGGTCCTATCTGTTCGATTCCAAACAGAGCCTGATATGGTCGACCAATTCTTTCAAATTTGAAATGTAAACTTTACAACAAAACCCTCTAACATCTGGATTTATATAGGTTCTCTATCAAGAGTGAAATTTAATATGAAAAATTAGCTCAATTCTTTTCTAGGGTTTGATTAGAAGAACATTCGTATAGATATAAACAATTATCATATAAAAAAATAGTGATATTAATAAAATTTTGGGTGAGGGACTCACAATTATCATGAGAAAATAAATTACGTCCTTTCCGAGCTAGATGATTTATGTCACTTTCTCGACCTTTCCAAGGTAAAGATATATAGAGATTCAAAGTTTCAAAGTATAGATGACAGAATTAGATAAGAGATAGGTGATTGATGTAATTGAGACAGAGTTAACTAAGATAAGGAAAAATAGGAATACAAAAAATAACGGCAAGAAAAGAAATAATAAAAAAAACTATTCTCGCCCATCTGTTCAAAGAAATGAACCAATTCAAGATATATTCTGATACCATACGCATCTTCCTAAAATCATGTTGTCAAAATTTTGCCACTCCAGTAAGCATAACTGTAATAAACGATAGAGTCCGTAACTACGGTATACACCCTATAAGGTGGACAGATTTTTAGCTCCCCTTCCCGAAATTTTTTTAAATATTTTTTTATTATTTATTTGATTTAAATGGTGACTTTTAGATTTTTGTAAATAATTATTTAGTTAATTATTACGGTAAATGACTTTGGCCATGGTTAGGGATTGGAGTGAAAGGTGACTAGAAATCGTGGCACGGATAGTGCAGTGGCGTGCTTTGACTAGTGTATTAACCCTGGTAGGGAAGGCCGAGCCATAGTGATGTCCTAACTAGGAAAACTAGGCCAAGTTACGACTTAACCCTTACCGAAGATTTATTTATTTATTACTTATATTATTGAGTTTTAGGAAACCCGGTTGTACCGAACTAGTCCAGATTGGACCCAAAATAAGCCCAAGCCCATATAGTCATGTGGTACGTCCAATGACATTCGTTAATTAAATATTATAAATATTATTATTAGTTGATATTCAATAATAATTGTATAAAATAGGTCCTTGTACATTTTTGGGATTATTAGACTGTACATAATAGTATATACACCATTATTAGTTTATGGAATTTTGTTATCATTATTATTATTATTATTGTTATTATTATTATTACTACTAATATTATTATTATTATTATTGTTATTTATTACTGTTGGAATAGCTTATTATAGGCTATTTCATGTTTTACGAAATAAATATGTATGTACACATCTTATATATATACCATGTATTTGAAAAAAGTATTTTAAGATTCCTCCTAGATTTTATGGAGTAACCATATATATATAAATATATAGTATATATATTGGAGTGAGAATAAATGTAGATTCGTTTTAGGAATGATGTATGCATATTTATCTATATACATAAACACATGTGAGTCTATATATATAAATACAAAAAGAAATAAAATAAAACAAGTAAAGAAAATCCCAGCCCAACCAAGACAGCCCAGCGCATAACACCCCCCATGCTCAAACCCGAGCGGAAAATCGACCCTGCCTATATATAGAGAGGGAGAGGGAGAAGTTAAACTTCTCAAAAACCCCAAACCCTAACCTGAAACCCTAGCGCCGAGCTCCCCAACCCCTGGCAACGTGGCCGTGCGCGCCCATAGCGCCACAGGCAGGCCATCCGCCGGCCAGAAACGATGATAGCAGCGGCAGGAAGCCGCTGGGAATGACAACAGCAGCGCAACCACGAGGCCAACTTCGTGGCAGGTTCCCCGCCACCCCGCTTCACCGTTTCTCGAACCACTTTTACCGGTACGTAGACAACCTATACCTCTTAGAACCCCTTCAAATAGATTTAATTTTTATGTGCTAGGTTTTCCAAAAATCGAACCCATGTTCGATGAAAATCTGTTCGAGAACAGAGCAAACAGGACAGTCCCGACCCCATTTTGGAAGACCAAAATTGGTCGATCCATTGAGAAATCTAGGAAAGTAAAAGAAGACAATCCTAGATAACCTATAAGAGATGGAAACCCAATAATTAGTTTATTTATTTGCTTATTATATGCCATTTTAAATTAGATGACAGTTAGACAAAAATCTATTTTTAAAACCCCCAAAAACCTTCGATACGACGATCGTCCCGCCAATCCGTATGACATGGTCACAAATCGAAAGCATCAAAAGGTGCGTAATGGCTTCTTGGATGTGTCGACTTTGACGGAATTCAAATTGGTTGCTTGTGCGCGATGAATTTTATACGTATCCGTCAAAATTCACCGTATCAGCCTCTTTGTAAAAATTTTAATTACTTTGTGCACGCTCATCAGATCGAAACGAAACTTGCGCCAACATGACCGTATCATTTTTTTGGTTCTGAATGTCAAGTTTGGTCTAATTCTGAGACGGTTGACCGGATCGCCGTTTTGCGGGCTCTACGACCCGACTCAACTGGCAATTTTGTGCACGGTCCGTCGGAATCCAACTTTGGACATACGGTTGGGTTCATATCAAAAAACTGAACCTGTAGCAATATAGTTTGACGATTTTAGAGACCATAGACTTTGGCACACTTTTCGGTACAAAGTGGGTCCGACGGCGGATACCGTTTTGCTCCTGTTTCCAGAATTGGACTTAAGGGCAGGCAATTCTAGCTAATTTGACTATTCTAAAAATGTTGGTAATTTTTATTTCAGCATCCGGAGACTTTTGCATATGTTGAATTTAGTGACTCATCTGAGTGGTTGTACTATCGGTTTCATCAGCTAAGGACCTCAGGCAAGTACACTTTCTGATTGCTTTCGATTCGTAGTATTCTTTCCACTTCATGTTTATGCATATGTTATCTTGTTTATTGACACATTGTTACACGAATTAGTGTCATGGATCTTTATATATATTATTTCTTGATTGTCGTATTTTCGTGTTTCGTGACTTGTTCGAGTCCATGAGGACTAGTCGGGAGAGAAAATATCTTAGTAGACATGTGAACTACCCAAAACTATCCTCCGTGTCTTTCATGGAGAATAGCAGCTGCACACGACACGTGCAGGGTGCCGAATTTACTCCCCATCCATTCACACGTCGAAACTGATATTTCAAACCACATAGATAGTTATCTTTTATTTGTTTTCTTGTTTTCTTCACCACTTATCATGATATCAGTTACTTTCTAGTTTTTATCTCACATATATTATTTTCATGTCTTGTGAATTCTATTGTATTTCGCATTGTCGTTGGTTTGTGTGCTTGTTCCATTCCTGACTGGAAACCAACATTTTTCCGGTTAGCTGTGGCTTCACTTAGCACTGGGAGATACGGGTGTAATTGCAGGCAGAAACCTAGAAATTAGATAGAAGTGTTATCATTTTCATTAATTGTAAGAACCTTGTATTTTTTTAATTATAAATGTTGTAAATATTGTAATCAATTTAAAATAGTAAATAAGAAATAAATGTTATTTATGTGATTATGAGCATAATGGCCGTGACAGCATTCTACCGCAAACTCTGCAGCATAGGCTGGTTTGGACACGTCTCGTATCCGAAAAGCGGGTGTGGGTCGTGACAAGTGTTTGTGGTGGCCCATGCAGGTCAGTTTTTGCAAATTGTGCGAACTCGTGGTAGTACCATATTAGTCGTGCTACTGCGAACCTGCGACTAGGAAATGCTCTTTCACAACTAGGAGTAAGTCAATTCTAGGAGAATGGTTAGGACTAGGAGTCCCTAGTTTAATTTGATAGTTGGGTAGTCATGGTTGCTACATAGGCATCATCGGATTCTAAATCCTATTAGATGATTTTCAAAGAAAGATGCATTATTATATTCTGATTCGATAGTATTTCTAAAGTGGGAAGATTCTTAACCCCCCTTTCCGAAAGTTTAGAAATATCCTTTTATTTATTTGTTTGAATTAAAATGTAATTTTTAGAATTTTATAAATATTTATTATAGAAGGCCTTAGTCACGGTTAAGTTTTGGAGTGTAAGATAACCAAAATTTTTGGCACTGAGAATGTGGTCGAGTACTTTGACTAGTGTTCTAGACATGGTAGAGAAGGACGAGTCATAAGTGTGCACCAACTAGAAAAACCAGGCCAAATTGTGGCATAACCCTAGGAATAATTTAATTACTTATTATTAAGATTATTGGCTTTTAGAAGACCTGGTTGTTCCAAACTAGCCCGAACCCAACCCAAGTCCTGGTAGTCATATAGTGCGACCAATGTCGTCCATGTAGATATATAGATGCATATATATATTGGTAGTCCATTTCTAGTATTATGATTAATTTCTATAAATTGTATATTGAATATAATATATGTATTATTGCTATTTAAATTTACATTTTTCTTGGAAATAGGATAACCTTCTCTTAGAATGATATTTTGGGATTTTTGGGATTTACTTAGGCTATGCATATATACTTCTGTATAAATATATTCATAATAGGTAGACATAGTGCTTTATACATAGTTTCCCTCGATCTTGAATATTAGAGAAATATAATTTAAGTTTATATTTCTTTTGCTTTCGGTCATTTTTCTTCCTCATCATGATCATTTGTACAACTTTATCTTATGTTTTTTTCTAAACATCGCCATATCATAAGTTCGTATCACTTATATTCTTTCCTTGGATCTAAGAAATTATTTTTAAAATAACTTCTCACTCAATTGTCTATTAATCTCGAGTTAAGTTTTTGGTTCAAAAGTTTTCTCTCAATCGTTGAATATTGCCGTGAAATAAGGATTATAAATTTTTTTAATTATTTTGACTTCGAATCATTATCCTTCCTAACCAATTGTTTTTCCTTTAAAGAAGCTGATCTTATACTTGAAGAACAGATACTTGCACTTTTTCTACCTTTATCAACTTGTATGATATTTTAAACTCTTTTGATATACTTGGGGATATAGTTGGAATAATTTTGATGACTTGCGATGACAAGACAGCAGCGCACTGACGACACTTATTTGAATTATAGAGACTGCGGGTTCACTGCAGCCAGCAGCGCACTGGCGTGGCATGACCCCTAAGTTGAAATAATTTTAAGTAAGCGTGGGTGATCAAATATTATTAAAATTATGTCTTGGTCGTCTTATTTCATCCTTGAGTTGTTATGTCAAGATTAGATAGAGTTGATAGGGTATTCGTTATCGCAACATAGCTTGAGTTGTGGAATCAAGGGTTTAATACAGCTAGCTGTACACTGGCGAGGCATAAATTCTCGGTAAAATGACTTCAGACGTGATTACAAGTTTAGGATACTATAGAGGATAGGAAAATGCCTTGTATGTCCCCTAAGATCCAAAGCCAACACTAGTGAATGTTCTGTAAGTTGGACAGCATTTCTCCCAACCTAGCATTATGTGGGAATTGACTGACACTAATAGGTTTATCTAGAATATAGAATTTAGAGGTCCATAACCTATTAGTCGACTAAGGCCTTGTGGATAAGAAGATAGTAGAATGACTGTATAAGCAAGAACACCAGGTAAGGTGTTGATTCTCACAAAACTCGAACTACTTGTGCCTCCTTTCAAAAATCTTATATACTTGTATTTTGACTATCTTGACCAATGCTGCTATTACAGCCTATTTTTGTAAGCTTACTCTTTTATAGAGCTTGATTCAAGACATATGTTTATTGGGGATGCCCACTAACATATAGCCTAACCAGAATCGGTGTATTATGGTCTGATCGACCTTGATGCATTTGGTTTGCTGTTCATTTGATTATCCCACGTGGATTAAGATATCGAGGTATCTAGGATCTCATCTGTGACCGCATTGACAATTCTCCTTGAATTATACATTCGTCTTTGAATCACGTAATTGTATTCAGTGACATCTTTCTTGAACTCTTTATTGTTTTTGTCTTTAACTAATTTGGAAAGACGAAATCTCGTAATTGGTAGATAGATACAGTGTATTCTCTATAGCAATAATAGTTGTATACCCAAGTATAGCTACCATCGGCCAGCCATGTGACTAGAATCTTGCCTTGAGTTACCCGTTCTCCTCTCGACCCTCAAACTACTACTGGGACCTTCTAGCCATCTGAATTTGAGAATGATTAGGGTTTTATCCCTAGTCAAAATACCAACCTAGGAGACTATCTATTCTAAAAAAACCAATTGTTGTGAGTCCCTAATTATTTGCTTGAAGCTTGCTTTAACTAGCAACCCTTAAGCCTTAATCCAACCTTTCCTCGACCAAAGCCCACAGTTTAGACATGAGATGAATAGACAAAGGTAAGGACAATCATTTACCATGACTATGGTAGACACCGATCTCGAGATTGGTTTCCAACAAATATTACCCAAGTTATGTAAATTTTATTATTAAGACCTAACTAGTATTGGAACACCACACTCACTAGCTTAGCCAATATCATAGCTTAAATACCCTGTCATATTATGATCTACCAGTTATCAATAGCAATACATGATCACTACAGCCCATACCACTAGAACTCTTGTAACAATAGTCCGGCAGGCTTGACACAAATAGAAAATTCATGACTCAGTTGTTAGAAATCTCTTTATATGATGTATCTTAGAGTTGGTTACCCCGTCGATAAGTCTTGTATACGATGGACGAGTAGATCATTCTATTTTATCGACCATGTGTCATTGTACACACTCGTTTTCTATTTATTGAGGAACGATCCTTGACTTGACTTATATCTACCGTATCCCGTTACGCCATGTCTTATTCTTTATTAACAAGAGTCGAGGTACAATATCCGGACTTTAGAATACTTCTAACCTCATTATTCCTAAAATCATATCCTAGTTTCTAAGGTGAGTAGACTGTAAGCCTTCTAAAATTTTAGGATATACGAAGATTACTGATTGATTAGAATAATTTCCATTAGGATGATAATTAGTGCCCCATGGACTCCAACTTTCCTTTTAGATCATTTTGTGTCCCCGGTCGTGTCATTAATATTCGGAGCACGAGACCAGCTGTCACCTCCCAACAATTTTATACGCGAGATCTAGACGAGTCCACCTTCATCTAGGTATATCATGTCCCACTCAAACCTGTCCCCTTGTACTCTATTTCTATGGTACGACTTTCAGGTCAGAAGGACTAGCTATAACCCTTACCATAATACCGGTATACTTTCCAACTTCCACTAGAGCCTCAACCTTGACTCAATTCATTCGACCCAATATATGGTTGTGATCTACTCGAAGCCTACTACATACATACCACTAGTGTGCCACCCAATTAAGGCCTCATGTGCTACTTAAACACAAAAGTCACTGAAGGCGCATTTTGGACTTTAAGAACCTAGCTAACCAACCTGACTGGCAACTAGCTCAACCACTTGGGTTGAAACCAATTCTAGGTTACCCTAACCTAATAGAAATAGTTTTATCATTGGGATCTTGTCCAGTCAATATAGATTAAAATCCAAGGTCCATCCAACCAACGATTGATGCCCAATCAGGGAACCCATTAAGACCCAGTAAAATCCATCCATACAAACCACCATATTTGGACTATAAAATAGTACTATTTGAAATAGGTCCCTGTATCTATTATGTAGTCTCTACCTCTTAGAATGGGATGTCATTCGTAACCATTATTCCGTCTATCTGGAAGTCGCGATACGATCTTGTAGTGCACCTATATCCCTTGCTCGTGTGTTTAAATAACTACGGAAAAGATCACTATCTTGATTTCTCAAATTTCTTTCTGTTATGGAACCTTGTTTAGATTAATTTTGAGAACAGAACTTCTGTATTGCACAGATTACAAGCCCCTCTAAGAAACGAAGGGTTCTTCGATTTAGCAAGTGACTGGACTAGAGTAGCCCAATCTAGCATATAAGTCAATGGATACTAAACTTTCTCTCTACCTGCATCATTGGATACTCTCTACCGCTCTTGAAACTTCATATTTTCTCTCGATTAGTATTCCTTATCTTCCTGTCCTTCCTATGTCAGAGCGATGAATGGTCATGCTTATCATAATTTATCAATATTTCTTAGCCACTTGTGTAAATTTGTTGCTTATTAAATTTTGGGTTGCTTGATAGATAGAGAGGATTATAGATGCCATAAGCAGTGGATATCTATTGGTAGCAATTTTAGCAATTAGTTGGATGATTATAAGTTTTAGTGACATGAGATTTGAGGGAGTAGTGTGACTAAAGGTGGGTAGAAGTCCTAGAGGTTATCTAGTTACAAAATGGCTAGGAGAAGAATATAAACTATTTTTGAGGAATTAAAATTTAAGGAGATTAAGGTTAAGGTAGACTTTCTTTTTGAATTTTTAACAATAGTTATGAATTAGAATTTGAGGACGAAATTATTTTTAAGGTAGGTAGATTTGTAGCTCCCCTTCCCGAAAATTTTTTCAAATATTTTTTATTATTTATTTGATTTAAATGGTGATTTTTATATTTTTGTAAATAATTATTTAGTTAATTATTACGGTAGATGACTTTGGTCATGGTTAGGGATTGGAGTACAAGGTGACTAGAAATTATGGCACGGATAGTGCAGTGACTTGCTCTGACTAGTGTATTAGCCCAGGTAGGGAAGACCGAGCCATAGTGATGTCCCAACTAGGAAAACCAGGCCAAGTTGCGACTTAACCATTTCCGAAGATTTATTTATTTATTACTTATATTATCGAGTTTTAGGGAACACGGTTGTACCGAACTAGTCCAGATTAGACCCAAAATAAGTCCAAGCCCATATAGTCATGCGGTACGTCCAATGACATTCGTGTTGATGTATTTTGGTATGATTGTGTCGTATTTCGTTTTAATGATCTAATGAATATTTTCTAAGTATTCGTTAATTAAATATTATAAATATCAGTATTAGTTGATATTCAATGATAATTGTATAAAATAGATCCTTATACATTTTTAGGATTATTAGACTGTACATAATAGTATATACACCATTATTGGTTTATGGAATTTTGTTATCATTATTATTATTATTGTTATTATTATTATTATTATTACTATTACAAATTTTTTTATTATTGTTGGAATAGCTTATTATAGGCTATTTCATGTTTTACGAAATAAATATGTATGTACACATCTTATATATATACCATGTATTTGAAAAAAAGTATTTTAAGATTCCTCCTAGATTTTATGGAGTAACCATATATATATAAATGTATAGTATATATATTGGAGTGAGAATAAATGTAGATTCGTTTTAGGAATGATGTATGCATATTTATCTATATACATAAACACATGTGAGTCTATATATATAAATACCAAACAGAAATAAAAATAAAACAAGTAAAGGAAATCCCTGCCCAACCAAGACAGTCCAGCGCATAACACCCTCCCTGCTCGAACCCGAACGGAAAACCGACCCTGCCTATATAACGAGAGGGAGAGGGAGAAGTTAAACTTCTCAAAAACCCCAAACCCTAATCCGAAACCCTAGTGTCGAGCTCCCCAACCCCTGGCGACGTGGCCGCGCGCTCCCACAGCGCCACAGGCCGGCCATCCGCCGTCCAGAAATGGCGACAGCAGCGACAGGAAGCCGCTGGGAACGACAACAGCGGCGCAACCATGAGGCCAACTTCGTGGCAGGTTCTCCGCCACCCCGCTTCACCGTTTCTCGAACCACTTGCACGGTACATAGCCAACCTATACCTCTTAGAATCCCTTCAAATAGATTTAATTTTCATGCACTAGGTTGCCCGAAAAATTGAACCCAAGTTCGATGAAAATCTGTTCGAGAACAGAGCAAACATGACAGTCTCGACCCCATTTTGGAAGACCAAAATTGGTCGATCCATTGAGAAATCCAGGAAAGTAAAAGAAGACAATCCTAGACAACTTATAGGAGATGGAAACCCAATAATTAGTTTATTTATTTGCTTATTATATGCTATTTTAAATTAGATGAAAGTAAGACAAAAATCTGTTTTCAAAACCCCAAAAAACCTTCGACACGACGTGCGTTCTGCCAATTCGGATGACGTGGTCACAAATAGAAAGCATCAAAAGTTGCGTAATGGCTTCATGGACGTGTGGGCTTTGGCGAAATTCAAATTGGTTGCGTGTGCGCGACGAATTTCATGCGTATCCGTCAAAATTCACCGTATTGGCCTCTTTGCAAATTTCTCAATTACTTTGTGCACGCTCATCAGATCGAAACAAAACTTACGCCAACATGACCATATCATTTTTCTGGTTATGTATGCCAAGTTTGGTCCGATTTTGAGACAGTTGATCGGATCGCCATTTTGTGGGCTCTACGATCCGACTCAACTGGCGATTTTGTGCACGGCCCGCCGAAATCCAACTTTGGACATATGGTTGGATTTGTATCGAAAAACTAGACCTGTAGTCATATAGATTGACAATTTTAGAGACCATAGACTTTGGCACACTTTTCGGTGCAAAGCCGGTCCAACAGCGGATACCGTTTTGACCCAAATTACCGTTTTGCCTCTGTGTCCAAAATTAGACTTAAGGACAGGCAATTCTAGCTAATTTGACTATTCTAAAATGTTGGTAATGTTTATTTCAGCATCCGAGACTTTTGCATGTGTTAAATTTAGTGACTCATCTTAGTGGTTGTACTATCGGTTGCGTCAGGTAAGGACCTCAGGCAAGTACACTTTCTGATTGTTTTCGATTCGTAGTAGTCTTTCCACTTCATATTTTTGCATATGTTATCTTGCTTGTTGACACATTATTATAGAGATTAGTGTCATGGATCTCTACATACATTATTTCTTGATTGTCGTATTTTCGTGTTCGTGACGTGTTCGAGTCCATGAGTACTAGTCGGAAGGGAAAATATCTTAGTAGACATATGGACTACCCAGAACTATCCTTCGTGTCTTTCATGAAGAATTGCAGCTGCACACGACACGTACAGGATGCCAGATTTATTCCCTAGTCGTTCACATGTCGAAACTGATATTTCAAACCACATATATGGTTGTCTTTTATTTGTTTTCTTGTTTTCTTCACCACTTGCCATGACATCAGTTACTTTCTAGTTTTTATCTCACATATGTTATTTTTATGTCTTGTGAATTCTATTGTGTTTCGCATTGTCGTCGGTTTTTCTGCTTGTTCCATTCCTGACTGGAAACCAATATTTTTCAGGTTAGCTGTGGCTTCACTTAGCACTAGGAAATACGGGTGTACTTGTATGCAAAAACCTAGAAATTAGATACAAGTTTTATCATTTTCATTAATTGTAGGAACCTTGTATTTTCTATAATTATAAATATTTTAAATATTGTAATCAATTTAGAATAGTGAATGAGTAATAAATTTTATTTATGTGATTATGAGCATCATGGCCGTGACAGCATTCCACCGTCGACTCTGCGACGTAGGCTGGCTTGGACACGTCTCGTATCCGAAAAGCGGATACGGGTCATGACAGTATTCGATGCACCCGAGGGGGATAACATCTCATGTAAAGATCCGTATAGTACTAATCCGTAATAATGTCGTGTCAGCATCAAGTAAATTAATGTATGACAAGAAAATACCTAACAAGTATGAAATGGTCAGAGAATATACTCGCCTGGTATCTCGACTGTCTGATAAGAATAAGAGTCTGAACTGGAGTTTCCGAGTCCTATTTAGAACAACCATAGGTTGCAAAGTATCTAATATGAAAAGATGAAGTCTACAATGCATTCTAAATGATTCTAGGTCCTTCTAGGTCAAAGTCAACCCTTGGTCAACTCTGGTCAAACCTGGTCAACCATAAGTCAACTAGCCCTCTACCAATTTCTAGGTCAAACACGAGTTATCAAGTCATTCTAAGTCCGTTTGAGTCGATTTGGATCAAGTTTGAC
>JANAVB010030417.1:2067325-2142325 GCA_029216955.1 Iris pallida | reverse complement strand
CTCAGAATCTATCTAACATCATATAAACTCAGAAATCTGAGTTAATTTCTCAGAAAATCAGAATTCAACAAAAACCACTCAAAATATATAAATCGATACCCGAAAATCCAACTCAAAGCCCAAACACAAAATACTCAATTAGAGCTCGTGAAACTTGGCAAACACAAAGGTATATACGTGTGTGACGTGCTCGAACCTGTGTCCGTATCGTGTCCAGTCAGTGCGTATCGTACGGCATGTAAGCACGTATGCAGTATCAGCCGAACCAGTACAGACGCTATAACTTCGTGAATACTCAACAAAATCTCATGAAATTTAAGAAACACGTGGGCAGAGGTTGCCCCCACGTGTCCATAAAATTTCATGCGAATTCGTGTCCAGTGTATCGAGTTATGATACTCAGACTGTAGGGGCTGTACGCATGCGCGCTCGTCGCGGGCTCGTAGGCGCTGTCGACGTCCGTTGGTCACGACACGAGCAACGTCATGCCATGTGGTCAGTTCTTGGGTAGATTAGGTCTAGGGATTCTTGTCCTGCTCCTGGAACGAGTCTTCGTCGCGTCGTGTTCGCGTACGAAGGTCGTGCCAGCGGCAATTTTCAGCCGCATGTATAGTGCTGCTGAACCGTGCGCATTAGATTTCTCCGCACACGCTTCATGAAACATCGTAAAACTTTAGATCACGTGGGCAGAGGTTGCCCCCACGTGCCCATAAAATTTCATGCAAAACGGAGTACTAAGCGTCGAGTTATGGCGCACAGACAGTATGACATGCACGGAGTCATGTACGGGCCTCGTGCACGCGTGTCCGTGTCCGATTCGGACACTGAAATCGTGTCGAATCAAGATCCGTCTTAACAAAAGTTATTTCAAATTATAACAACAATAAATTTGTGAAAGCAGAATAAAAAAATACCAACTTTCAGTTCTAAGTGGCATTTCGTTGAACACGTGTCCCATAGGACCGACACGTGTCTGATACGGCTATCAAACGAAGTCACAAATCTACCAAACTTCATGCACAGGTCAGGGGTACCTATATGGATGCATCTACTAAGAAAAACCAAAAATAATAAGTGTTTATAGAGATTTACCTATTGAGTGTCAAAACTCAACGAAACAAGCCTCCAAACATGTCGATGCCGATTTCCTCCGGTCCAACGCCTCTGATCCCTCGCTAGCAAGTCTACAGCAGGTTTCTATCCTTCCAATGGTCGCAACACACATCGTTTGGAAGGATTTGGGTGAGAAACGAGAAAATGGAGCCTTTGGAAGAGAAGAAAAAACTAGGATTTGTGAACTTGTGACGGCTACAAGTTAAAACACAATAAAAAAGGGAGGCAGTTACTGTGGCCGGCCCAGGGGTATTTGGGTCATGTTTAGGATTTGGTCATGGGCCAACACTCCTCAAGTTGCTTTAAAGGCCCATTGACAAAAGGCTTAAAGGCTATATATAAAATGACTTAAAAATATGAATTAAATGATTCCTAAAATGGACAATAATTCTAAATAAAAAAACTAAAAAGCCAATTAAGTCTCTAATTACATCATTGGGCTTCTAATCTAGGTTGACTAAGGTTATACCACCTTCTACTACCAAAACACCAATCAAAGCCACACACCAATCAATTTAATTAATAAAAATAAGACAAATTCAAATCAGCACATAATGACTAAAATACATTAATCTAGAAAAGTGGGAGTGACACTTTTAGCAAAAAGCCAAAAAGTCAAATAACTTAAAATCCTAAAAATCAAGTCAAGAAGTTTCCTAATTAGGACTAAAAACTTAAAGTTCAAATCTAACTTGGTAATTAGCTAAGGTTAAATCGACTGCTAACACAACACCAATTAAAATATTATAAATGAATCCAAAAAAATTACATAATTATCAAAATATTTTTATTTTAGAAAAGTGGTGGTTACAAGGATTGACTAGCGAAACACGAAAGTTTTCCATCATAGCAATTAAGCTTTGAGATTGTTATTGTCGGGGCATAATTTTCGATGGAAAACTGAGAAAATAAAATAATTGTAAAAATAGTGTTTTAACGCAACACTTCACAGAAGGTGCGCAACAGAGATCCTTGGAGAATTCTGAGTTACAAAAATCTAAAAAGAGTTCGTAACAGCAACAAACGACACTAGTACTTCTCAAAAGAATATACTAAGCGAATTGCTATAGGCAGCAGCAACTTAGATGACAGGCAATAGATGGAAGATTGCTGGGGTGAATGATCACCGTTGCTTAAAGCTTAATTCGTCCCACACGAACATCTTTCAAGAACCAGCAAGTTATACGGAGAACTTTGGAACACTTCGCTCTTGTAACCCCACTTTTCTGTTTCAAAGAATTATATTATTCAATGATAAATACTATTGAAATTTTTATTAAAGATTTGATCTTTAAATATGTAAATAATTTACAATTTTATTAAAGTGGTTTTGGGCTTGGCTAGTGTTGGTATTGGGCTTCCTTATCCAGCCCGTACTTTGTACTGTAGCTCTACTTTAGCATTTGGAGAACAACAATTGGTTTAGGTCTGTAACAATTTTCCTTGTCCCTCCAATCTTCTCCTTCGATTCTACTCACCTGTGCAACCAATGGAAGCCTCAAGAAGGAATTTGAATTTATCTTGCAAGTTTTAGAGGCTTTTGCAAATTCAAATATCCTGCCATTTATCTCAACTTCCTACATAATTCTCGATTGACTCACCACTACCATTCTGTTACAACCTTCATTCATTCTTCTTCCATTTCCTTCCCAGTTCTTCCAAACTCTGTTCGAGATTGGCAATGGCAGAGAGTCATGGATTGGCGAGGAGCGACACGAATTGAGCGCGTGGCTTCATCATCTGCTAGGTCATCTCTTCCATCAGTAACGACGTGGGTCGACTTCCTCCAGTGATCATCGTAGCACTCATTCGCCTTTGTAATCAAGTGAGTTGTTAGTATTTGCAAATCGATCTATATTCCTGACATCTTTCTTGATTTGAATTTGTTTGTTGTTCTAAAATTCTATCATCTTCCTTGATCTGAACTTGTTTGGTATGGATCGTAATTTGAGGATCATAGATCTCGAGAGCCTCCTTCATGTTCTTGATCTACCCGGGGTTAATTCTTGAGACCGGTCAGAGAAGGTAGGAATTACTACTTAAACTAGTAATTTTGATCATGTACTTTCCTTGATATTTTTTCTTTGGGTTTTGAGAACACAGATCAATAATTTGTAATATGAGGAGAACCTAGTTTAGCTGTTCATCCTCAATCAGTCATCGATCAGGTGAGCTAATTCCATTATTCTCTGAGTCGAACCATGAATTCATCCTTTTTGAATCAAGTTTTAAGATTGGACTGCGGATTCTTTTATTTGTTATCCAAATAGCAGTGTATCATGATCCCTGGCCGAGTAAGGAGTCAATCAATATCATGGCAGGACACAGACACTTCTCCTTGGACCCTGGGTTTGATATTTTGAAGGAGATCTTCAGATAAGGAAATTTCCCTAATTCGTTCTTATTCAGTTTTCGTAAATCTGAATAAGTTTATTTGAGATGTTCAGAGTTGGGTATTGGTATCGTATCGATAATGATATCAGTATTACTTTTAGTACTTGAGCATGTTGTGATTATTGGTATTAGATGAGGTATTTTATTCTAGGAATAATAATCGAGTAAGGGTTTTTGTAGCAGTTTTTGCCATCCTTGAGATACCTTACCTGTATCGGATGCACTATACTGTTTTAGTTTAGTATTTGTGGTTGTGTTCATTTGTTAAATTCAGTCGATTGGAATAGGATACTCTGTTCTAACTGGTAAAGAATCACCAGGTGTCACAGAGTGAGAGAGGAAAGTTGGTAAAATATGGAGAATAACTTAATGGTTACCTTGAATATAGAGTATCCATTTTCATTGATACTTGCATTTATCTATTGAACAGTCATAATTTTCTCTTCTGAATGCTGAGGTCTTGGAGGGTTTTCACCATATTTAGTTGATAAGTTACTAACTGCCATCGGGGAATCATCTTATGGTATTAATGTTAGTCCCAGTTCGATCACAAGGATGTTCGGATGTTTGCAGTATGTATGCATGCATTAAGATTATTGGGGTTTCAATGCAGCCTTTCAATTCAGGGGATCTATTGGGATAATAGGTTGAAAGTTAGTGCAGTTGCTATTTTTCAGTCCTTTCTTTCTAGTTATTTTGCTGTTATCAACAGAGTGGAATAAGACTCAGGTTGGCTTCGGATATCGTGGAGTATCTGGGTTTTAGGTTTCACTTATCCCTGAGTGTGACTAGGTAAGATATCAGCTGTGGATAAATTCTTATGTTATTGAATGTATGGGTTTAACAAACTGATGTTTTAGTCCTTTCTCAGTGGTCATATAGGAGTTTTAGACATTTCAGTAAGTTTGAAAGATCTCTACTTAGGTTTTTTCTAGGTGCAGTTGACTGTGTGAGTTTTAATTTTGGAGACTAGTCGAGCCAGGTGTTTAGAGGGGATGGCTTCCTTCTGAAATTAGAGTTGGTAGAGGTGGTCAGTTCTAAAGTATCACAGGACAATATTTCTTACTTAGAAATCTGTCTTTTGAATATGTCCCTGTGATCTTGGTGTGACCTTCTTTTTGCAACTTACAAATAGTTTGTATTAAGCTGTTGAGGTTTGGCAGTTCATGTTAGCTATTGAACCAGTATAGTGCATAGGTTGTAATATGATCGGTTGTAGGAAATCCAAGTGTTAATAAATAATTAGTTAGAGAATTAATCAAACTAGTATATCTTATAACTTTATAGTTAAACGTGGTTAAGAAGTTACAATAGTTAACTAGAACTTTTTAGAATTTAACCAACTTGTACCCACATTCAGGAGGACATCCAGCTCCATTCATTACCCGTACGTTCCGGAGCAAGGCAAGTACATTCTAGGGTTCATGTTCATTTACATTCATATCTTGTACTTTTCTTGTGATATGTCATGACACGATATCCTATACTCATGTACTTTCATGTCTTGTACCTACTTGTAGTCGGGGAGAGAAAATATACTACTTTGTGACCAAACCCAAAGATCAGAAATTCAGGTTGATAGCTTAGGCCTCGCACCATGCACGCGGGCCCTAAGCCGTACCAATATTCATGTACTCATGTACTTATTCCTGTACTCACCCCAGCCAGTCACTTATGCTAGTTGTATTTCAAACATTGTGCACATGTCAGGTTCTTGTACTTCATGTTCAGGATTTACTTCATGTACTTCATTTCTATTACTTCTTCTATTTACATTTCTGTACTTTCATGTTCCTTTTCTGTACTTTATATTTTATGTTCTTCTGTACTCATTTCCATATCATGATGTTCTTGTTCATTACCTAGAATTGAACTTTGCTCTGCTCCTGAATGGATATGTTGCAGTTGTACTTGCAGGATATTGTTTTACCTTATGGGCCAGAGCCCGAGATCCTAGCTGAGCATGATGGAGACATGACTTAGGTAGAGGCTTCAGGTTTAGACTGTTTAGCTTTACTACTAGATATTATTTTTTTAGTGTGCATTGCGTATTTCATTCCTGTTGACTCTGCTACCTTTACGTTATATGGACTTGTAGATTATGGTGATCTTTCTAGGATCGTTTATAAAGATGCTGTGATTTGTATATCTTCATATTGCCTTGTAGTTTTCCTAGATTATTACAGCTTACTTCGTCATGTCTAACGATGAAGGCTAGGCATGTCCGACTCGTGTCTGATTATTTGGGAGCGGGTCGTGACACGTTTTTAGTGGTGGCCCATGTAGGTCAGTCCTAATAGTACCTTGGTATTAGAGTACTATTGGAGAACTTGATTAAACTAGGAAAACTTGATCACAGCATAGGAAATCGGATACATCAGGTATATTGATATTCTATAAACACTTGTTGTTTTTAGGTTTAGGACATTTTAACAGTTTTTTGTTTTTCAGATAATTCAAGCACGCAACACTGGAATAGTTGATCCACCTACACTTGAGGGTTTCGAGCCTCCACTACTTTCTATCGCCCAACTATCCCTATGGGTAGTACGCAGTTGACGGTGACATTTCAAGAGTTCCTTGACACACGGAGGGAGCAGGCCATCCTTTTTTTAAGCCATATTTGTTGATACACTCTCCAAGCCAAGAAGGACTTCTGACTTCCAGACTCTCATACCTTTGGACTTCTACGACACCGAGCGCATATCTTATACCGAGGAGCAGATCAAGAACCTGGAGCCGCCACTAAAAATCATCCAAGTCTCTGAGGACCCGACTTCTCTGGAGATTGGAGCCACAAGCCAGAAGATCTAGATTGTAGCACAGACAATGGAACGAGATGAAAAACTAAAGCCCATGAGAGGCAAGAAGACTTATGACGGGGATAATAACTACTGTGGATCCGCAAAGCGTCGCCATACTCAGACAGCGCTTCTTCAACCCCAACGGGAGATCCAAATTTAGATCCAGCCGATAATCATTTACAATTTCGGCCACCTCTCAGGATGCTACTATGAAGAGTGCCACAAAAGACGGAGGCTATGCTCGTACTTCGGATCGCCTGCCCATCAAGTCAAGGATTGCCCGGAGACTGTTGATCATACTGCCCAAGGACAAGTACGAGGAGCATCAGGACTACAGCAAGGGACCCACCTCTCTAGATTCAGCAATCACATGGAGCACTACCACATGGACCAGTCTACGTCAGGACAGTTGAAGAAGATTGAAGAGATTCTAATCCCGGAGGAATACTAAAGATAGACTGAAGGCAGAAGGCTTCTTTTGCATGGTTGGAGAAAACTATGTATCTTGATTCCCAATCCAGTCTTCCCTTAAATTTCTCTTAGCACCTAGATCCTTTCTTGAAACTTCTTGTTTTCCATTTTAAAACCATGGCTGATATTCAAAACTTATTTCGAGATATTGTTTCCTATTCAGTAAACATGTTTCATATCCACAATTCGATATTTGTTTGAAATCTACTAGTCGATACTGTTTGCCTATTCCCCTTTCATGACTTTGATTTTCTATTCGAGAGTTATTATCCACTACTTGTTTTGACCTTGTCTCTTATCCAAGATTTTGCTTATTTCATGGATACTTGTTCCTACTCGTTTATTGATATTCTGTTCGCTAATCGAATTTGTACTATTCGAGATTTATTCTTACTCGAAATATCATACTGAAACCTTGTTTGAACCTTCGCTTCTATTGATGCTTGTTTGAGATTCTATTTCCTATTCTTGACTTTATTCGGGACTCGTTCTCTATTTATGACTTTGTTTGCTATTGAGATTTGCTTGTTTCATATTTACGATCTAATACCTTATTTCCTATTGGAACCTGTTTTTTAGTCCTTATTCGAAACCTTGTTTCCTCGTTGAGATTTTCTATTCGAGATTTTGTTTTCTATTCAAGATATTGTTGATACTTGATTTTTTATTTTTTTTATTGTGTACCCTATTGGAGATTTCATTTTCTATTCGATTTTTTGCTCAAGATTTCATTGTTATTCGAGATTTTATTGAAACTTGTTTTCGGTACGAGATTGTATTTCTTATTTTAAAACTTTGTTCACTGTTGAGGTTTAAAATCTCATTGTTGCCCTTTTAGTACTCACTACTCCTTGATTGGATTCGTTGCTGCTTCTTAGTACCTAATAAACCCTTGTATTTTAACAGGCAGATAATACCATCTTTTTGTGACTTGGACTATGAGAACTGATTTTGAATTCCTTGAAACTATTTTGAAATTCCTATGGATAAGGTCGAGAGACTACTCAATGACCTACTAGGGCATGGCACTTGCGTACCGCAGCCATTATCTGGATTACGAAGACTGAGGGTTCACTGCAGCCAGCAGCGCACTGGCGAGGCAGGAACTTTAAGTTGAAATAATTTCAAGTATTTGTCGATTTTCGAGTATTATCGAGACTGTCCAAAATCTTCATATTTGATCTCTTGAGTTGTTTCGTTGAATTGATAAAGTTAATAGAGTATTCGGTAACATATCGTTATTTGAGTCATAGAACCGAATGTTCACTGCAGCCAGATGTACACTGGCAAGGCAGGGATTCTAAGTACAGTGATTTCAAATGGCTATATATTTTTGGACACCCTGGAGACGATATTTATTTTCAGGTTCTTGTACTTCATATTCAGGATTTACTTCATGTACTTTATTTTCTGTACTTCTTGTATTTATATTCCTGTATTTATATTCCTGTATTTTTTATGTTATTTTTATGTACTTTATATTTCATGTTCTTCTGTACTTATTTCCATATCATGATGTTCTTGTTTATTACCTAGAATTGTACTTTGCTCTGCTCCTAACTGGATATGTTGCAGGTATATTTGCAGGATATTACTCTACCTTATGGGCCAGAGTCCGGGAACTTAGCTGAGCAGGATGGAGACATGACTTAGCTAGAGGCTTCAGGTTTAGACTGTTTAGCTTTACTCATAAATATTATTTTTTAGAGTTTATAGCGTATTTATTCCTGTTGACTCTGGTACCTTTACGTTATATGGACTTGTGGATTATGGTGATCTTTCTGGGATCGTTTATAGAGATGCTGTGATTTGTATATCTTCATATTGCCTTGTAGTTTCTTTAGATTGGTACAGCTTACTTCGTCGTGTCTAACGACGCAGGCTGGGCGTTTCTGACTCGTGTCTGATTATTCGGGAGCGGGTCGTGACAGCTCTTCTGACTCCTCGGATGGCAGCGAACTCCTGTGGCACTAAGTGGCACAGGTACTAATCTTCTCTGCTCTCTCAAACTTTTTGGAACTGTGTTAAAAAAATACTAGTAAACTTCTGTATATTCTGTGTGTACTGAGAGAGAGATAAGAGAGAACCTTATATAGGCCCGTGCTGTAACTTTTCAGTTAGCAGAACGTTCGGGACGCGGTAAAAACCATTCCTGAAAGTGCTGTAAATGCTCAAATCATGTACAGACACGATCTAAGCCAACTGACGCACAGCACGCACCACCTGCACAACGTGCACACCGCACACACATCGCCACTTGCACACTCTGCACAACCTGCGCCAACAGCGCGCCAACAGGCAGCGCCCACTGGGCCGCGCAACTGGGCGCGCCAATTGGCAACGGAAGTGGCTCTTGCAATGAGCGCAACTTAAGCGCACTATACGCCTAGCGACGATGATGACGTGCTAAGTGCAAAGTGCGCCAACAAAATGCCACATTATGTCTCATGAGCCCGAATCCGTGTCGGAGTCGCTAAGCCCCTACGAGACTTAGCTCCAATGGAAATTAATTCCTAAGAGCAAAAAAACATGAATTCTTTATTGTTGATTTGTCCTTTTTTCCATTAGAAGAATACCCCTATATGGCACACCCATGTGCACCTCCACACCACATGTGCCTCTCTAAACAAGTATAGCTTATTATATAGAGATACAACTCCTTTGGCCTAGCCAATGTGGGACTAAACTTTCCAATAAAAAAGGCCAAACTCCAACAAAATACACATCAAATTAACAATTATTGTTGGCGCTCAGAGTTGCAAAAATCTTTCTCGATCCGGCTCCGACCATATATGACATACTCGTACTCTTTTTTTATTCCGTTTGAGTTCAAACTTATAGCATCTCCAACCCCACGGCCGGCCTGGAGGGTTGGGTTGTCTTATCTTGGAGTTAATTTTGGTTGTCTCTTAAACTTATTGTCAGCTGGTCCTGGTAGTCATTCGTAATCCTGACCTTTGGTGGGATCATGCTTAGCCATAAGGTAAAATAGCCACCTAATAAAATATTATTTTATTGTCTATTTCTCTATAATTATATTTATTAATAACTTTTTAAAAATTATTATTATTATTATTTATCATTAATTTTATTATCATTATCTTATTTCAATTAAACCTATTTTTATTTTCTAAAATAAAATTTGTACGCATATGTCCTTGTAAATATTGCAAATTATAAATTTACCATGACACCTCAATCCCCACTTGTCACCTTGCATGAAAATCATGGGTATAATTTTACATGAAGACATGTGTCATCATGCATGGGTTTAAATTAGTTTAAAAAAAAGGAAAAGGAAAAAAATATTTAGAGAAAGAGAGAGGGGCAGCCCCCATCACCCGACCGCCCCTCTTCCTCTCTCTCTCCCGGTTCTCTCTCTCTCCCTCTCTCTCTCTCGGTTATCTCTCTCCCTCTCAGCTTCTCTCTCTCGGTTCTCTCTCTCCCTCTCAGCTTTCTCTCTCCTCCTCTCCATCTCTCTCCCTCTCTCTCACCGTCCGCCTCCCTGGCCGCCGGCACCATCGGCTCCGCCTACGGCCCCCGGCCCCCTCTATCACCACCATCATCTTTATCTCTATCACCACCACCATCATCTTCATCTCCATCCTCACCACCATCATCAAACTAAACCCTAAACCTTTTTTCTTCTAAAAAAGAAAAATTGAAGAAGTAAAGAAGAAGTTGGAGAAGAAGAGGAAACCCTATTCCCAAATTCCCAAGGCAAGCCCTCTCCCATCTCTTTTACTTGATTCCATTTTGCCTATTGTCATGTTTTGTTTGGATTTAATTCATTTATATGTACAAATCTGGAATACATATATATGTCTTGAAGATATGACTCGAACACGTGTATTAGCAGTGATACGGACACGTGGCCACGGTCTATTAGGAAAGATAGTATGGACACGCGAATCGGTCATGATTCGAATTCGTTGAAATGGTTGTATTTGAAAGTAACTACAGACATATATTATTGGTAGTATTTCGGATGCACCGATATGATACCAGGACATAGGTTGGACACAATGATACTCCTTTGTGTCGAGTCGGTGTATTGAGTTGAATTAAAATATGCAATATTTATCGTTCATGGCTATGAGTATATATGTATATGTAAAATAATTTTATACGAGTATGTCCTACACGATTCAATATCATAGGAATTGTGAAGTGGTATAGAATACGATTATAAACGGGAATTCATTTAAATAAATATAAGATATATTTACACTTTATTTTGAAACATGGGGATTTTATATATATATATATATATATATATATATATATATATATATATATATATATATATATATATATATATATATATATATATATATATATATATATATAAAATATATATATATATATATATATATATATATATATATATATATATATATATATATATATATAATATATATATATATATATCCGAACATGTGTCCTATATGGATTTAAGATATAGAGTTAAATATGTGAAAATAGTATGTAAGGTTGTTTCGGTCTCCAATATGGGTCTCTAACCAAAATTCAGAATCCTCACTTAATAAACCACTCTAGAAATATAAAGTTCTAGAAATTCCAAGGAAGAAAACCTAATGAATTTATTAGGGGAATTTCCAACTACTCGGAATTGACCATAATGGTCTGAAATTGGGTTGTTATAGTTCAAAAAGTTTAAATTAATTTAAGTTCAGTATAAAATTAGATCTAAAAGGTTTCATAGAAGGTTTTAGATTAATAAAACCTAGCATCTAAGTAAGTGCGTCTTTAGATTAATAATTTCAAAGGCGTATCGGTCAAATGGTATGTTTGGATGATTGAGACCAATCTAAACAAAAAATTCAGCATGTGTATGGTATATAAAAGCATGTATGTCAACTTTGGATAAGGAATACTTAGTACAATAAGTTAGATATCGATGATATAGGGCTTCTTAGGCATATCGGTCCAAAATTGGAGTATTTTGGTAATTTATTTTTAAATTCAGCATTGGCATGATTTAGAATGGTTTCTATGATAATTTGTATAAAATGGAAATGCAACACAAATTGGCTAAGTACCTATACTTTAGGTAGGCTTAAGTGCATCAGTCCAAATGGACATTTTAGCAAATTTTAGCTTAAGATTTATAATTCATCAAATAAGTAAAGTAAGCGTCTTGAACATTTCCCAAGAAATCTTTGCGTACTGCTCAAGGAACGTACTGTTCAAGGAAGGCTGCCTTGAACATTTCCCAAGAAATTTTTGCGTTGGAATCAGTTTCACAGATCTCCTGTTTCTTCGCCGCCCACCAGTCGTGTGCTCTCAGTTGTAGCTGCAGCGCCGCACAGGCCACCCTTTGGGACCCTTCGATGCAAAGAAGATCAAACAAGTCCTCCATTTCTGCGAGCTATCCCACTATCACATCGGACTCTGCTCGGCCGTTGAACTTCGGCGGGTTCATCATGCGAAACTTCTTTACTTTGAGCATGGAAGGAGAGTTTATCATTTACGGTAGGACTTCTTCCTCGACTTCGTCTTGAACATCTTATCTCTCTTCGGATACCACGACCGTTGCCTTGGTACTGCCTTTCATTATGCTTACAGTCTGCGTCAGGGCATCCATCTGCTTCAGCTGTGCATCAAATTGGGCCTTGATTTGCATTTGAAGCTGTTGCAGCTGCAGTTCCATCAACTATAGCATTTTTTCTATAGTCGTTTCGCTAGGGCTACTCTCTGTGCTCGATGTACTAACCACGGTTTAGGTTATTGTGCCGGAATTGTTCCTATTTTTCTTAGTCATTCCTATAAAACAGAGTAAACCCGTTAGCATTTTTCAAAAATATCTATGGGCTTACCAGTATGGAACTTTTATTTCATGCAGCATGTCGACAAGCATTCAATCGAGCCATCACAATGAACATTCCAACAATAAAACATCTTTCAAAAATCTGAGAAAATATAACTGTGCTCTGATACCACACTACTAAAATCTGTCAAATCAGCGACGCCTCAGGACGTCGCTAAATAGGAAAAATACGTCGCTAATTTCGCTAAGCGACGTATTTAGTGATGTTTGCACGTAGTCGCGATTAACCTAGTCGCTAAACAACAAAACGTCGCAATACGTCGCTATTACGACGACACTCAGCGACGCGGACACGTCGCTAATTCAGCGACTACCAGCGACGTAAAACGTCATCATTTACCGACGCAACCTAGCGACGTTGAGCGACTTGACATGCATCGATGCTGACCTGGCTTGAGAGCCAAATAGCGATGTTCTGCGACTTTGCTACGTCGCTATAGTACCGACATATAGCGATGTTTAGCAACGTCTTACTTAGCGACGTTTAGTGACGATCAGCGACGGTATTCATAACAGTTAGCGACGTTGTGATACTTACTTAGCGACGTTACCGTCGTCGCTGGATGTAGCTGAGAGTCACTGAACGTTGCTAATCTTGAAAAAAAATTAAAAAAATACAGCATTTGCAGCATCCCCTGCAGCATTTACAGTATTTACAGCATCTCCTACACCATTTGTTACAACAACGACGGTGTGTATCACGAACACAGTATCAAACAACACAGATACACACAATCATGAGTCGAAGGGAAGACTCGAGAGACAATATAGGCACCGAGAAGTTGGATAGCATCACAGACGAGGAGGCTCGAGTACAAGGCGGCAATGATGTTTATGTGAAGAAGAGGTACGAAATTTCTTTTCTTATGACCCGCGTCAGAGGAGGAGAGAAAACCGGTAGCGAGGCGACGAGTGCGAGTCAGAGCTCCAGGCTGGCAAAGAGGACCCGTTCCTATTTCGACTCTGCAGCCAGCGAGAAGTTGAAGAAGCTGGGCACGCTGAGCAGCCCGTTATGCCTTGATGAGGACGATCCGGAAGACAATGCTGATTCAGTTTTGCTTTCCTTGGATGGTATTGATTCTATAGATCCGTGTATAAAAGAGAAAGAGATTGGGAGTAGAGTGGACCCGGAGGGAAATGAGAGATTGGTAGCTGGGTCAATATCCAAGAAGCGAAAGAGAGTCGAGGATTCTGATTTTGATGGCATAGAGGAAGAGGTTCGCGACATAACGAGAGGGACAGGGAAGGGACAGATGAATTGAGGCCGACGACGTCGAAGAGAAAGGCAGCACGATCGTTAAAGGAAGGCAAAATTTTCAACATCCTGAATACCATCTGGAATGACAAAGGATACTTTGACAAAGGAGACCACCATGCTATCAGGAACATCATCTACTACTGTATAAGATATAGTGATAGGTTGTCTTATCATCATTGCCGAGGGATGAGGGTTGGAGGACAGTCAACTTTATCTACGGTACATAGTTTCTGCCTCGCCAGTCGAATGGCTGCAGGGACCATATCGTACCGTAGATTAATGCAAATGGACCTGGAGCCAAAATGCAGAAACCAAAATATAAAATACAGAATCAAATCCCTGGGTTCGTCGAAAATACAAAACACAGTTCTAATTCATATGTATTTTAAGTGTGAGAACGGATGGCTCAGAACGTAACCCAACCGGAGAGGATACTCTGAGAGATCCATCTGAGTAGGACGTATACTATGAGAGATCACCTTTACAAGAATGATATCAGTAGTGGGATTGAATGTGTACGTCCTGCTCAGATGGGTCTCTCACCGTTACTATTTTTTCTGACAGAATGGTAGATGTGCTCCGTCAACAGATTCTTCCTCCGAGCCAAAACTTTGCCCCGGAGCTCAAATGGACATCCTTCGTGTAGAGCTCGAGTGAGAGGTTCCTGACAGCATGGTGGTCTCCTTTGTTAAAGTATCCGTGCTCGTCCCACAACCAATGTGTGATGAGCACGGATACTTTGACAAAGGAGACCACCATGCTGTCAGGAACCTCTCACTCGAGCTCTACACGAAGGATGTCCACTTGAGCTCCGGGGCAAAGTTTTGGCTCGGAGCAAGAATCTGTTGGCGGAGCACATCCATCATGCTGTCAGAAAAAAATAGTAACGGTGAGAGACCCATCTGAGTAGGACGTACACACTCAATCCCAGTACTGATATCATACTTGTAAAGGTGATCTCTCAGAGTATACGTCCTACTCAGATGGATCTCTCAGAGTATCCTCTCTGGTTGGTTGTCATATCATCATTGCCGAGGGATGAGGGTCTTAGTACCAATACAATCCAGAGATTGACACAGTACTAATTCATATATGTAGTCCAATACAAATAGTCTAATACAAAAACAACCCAATACAAATAGTCCAATACAAACAAGTACTAATAGCTAATGAGAACCACGCAGCTCACGCAAACGCTCAGTGATACGATCATGCAACCACCTCGGAAAAGCAGGATCTTTGGCGTGAGAAGAGATGTAGTCCCTTGCAAGTGCTGTATGAATAGAACTCCCGGTCTCACTAGCTACCGGTGCTGGATGAATAGAACTCCCGGTCTCACTAGCAACCGGTGCCACTTCCTCCTTAACTGTAGGAGGAGCCACCTCAGCATTCACTGTTTTCTTCAAACGACGTGCCACTCCTCGGGTAATGGGTGCCATCTAGTAAGATCGATATTCACAAATAATATAATTGTAACACAAGCAAGCTAACTAAAGGAACCATCATGTAATTTGAGAACATTTTCGAAAGCAGATAAAGTATAAAAAATTCAATTTTTTGCCAAGTGTGAGAACGGATGGCTCAGAACACAACCTAAGATTCATTCTAGCATACATTAGTGTGAATCATCTATGTTTTGTACATATGGTGTAGTATATGTTCTTATTGTATCTAGTATTTGAAGAATGTAACAGAATCAAGATGAACTCACATAATGTAATACTAAGACATCATCTACTACTATATAAGATATAGTGATAGGTTGTCGTATCATCATTGCCGAGGGATGAGGGTCAGAGGACAGTCAACTTTATCGACGGCTATATAGTTTCTGCCTCGCTAGTCGAATGGCTGCAGGGACTATGTCCTGATCACGATGTCGTACCGTAGATTAATGCAAAGTCCTTATAGCAAATGCCGTACATAGATTTCTACCTCGCCAGTCGAATGGCTGTAGGGACAGTGTCTGACTTGGTGTATCTCACCATTTTTCCAAACCTATACACACCCTTGCCCAAACCATTTATTTCAGTAGGTAAAATATTCCAGGTTACTCAAGTAACCTGTCGTGCAACATTTGGTGTCAACAACATTCCTTGTTAATTGTAACATGCATACTATCATATCCCAACTCTGCCAAAACCTGACCAACATATCCTACACTAATCATTCCATATTTCAGTAATGTCAGTGAGCTAAATTATACTCAACTGTCGAGAATACTTAGGAGAAAACTCATTCACAGGATTAGTATCCATCCTTTGTGACATAGCTAAAATTTTATAGGGCTCGACAATATTTATTAGTCAATTTATTCATCATTTCAAAACCCTAAAAATGCCCAAAAAACTCCCAGTATCAGTAAATAGGGCTCGAACCTTAAATTAGAATTCGAATCCAATCAAAACATCAAATTGACAGTTGATATGCCCAAAAAACTCCCAGTATCAGTATATTGGTGTCACACTGTGAGTCTCGTGTCCACACGGTGGGACACGACGTGTCCAAACCAACAAAATAGGTGTCACACGAACTAGAAGCGAATCCACGGTCTCGTGTCCTCCGCAGCGAGTCCACTGTGAGTCTCGTGTCCCCTGCAGCGAGTCCACGCTCTCTTGGACACGAACTAGAAGCGAGAGATAGAGAGCTAGAAGACGAGGAGAAACTGGGAAGCGGGGACAGGGGATCACCTGAGAAGGAGCTACCTGAGGAAAGAGGAGGAGGCCGGAGGAGGGAGATCACCGGAGAAGCGCCGCGGAGGAGGAGGCCGGAGGAGGGAAATCGCCGGAGGAGCGTCGCGGAGGAGGAGCGCACGAAAAATTGGAGGGAAAAATTTGTGAATGATCGAAAAGAAAACCCTCGTCACCTATATGAAACATTTAGCGATGTCCTTCTCTGCCGTCGCTAAACGTCGCTGATATTTAATAAACGGCGACGCTACTTAAAATGCGTCTCTATATCAGCGACGTGTACCGACGAACTTGCGACGTAGATTCCCATTTAACAAATTGTAGCCGCTAGACGTCGCTTTTAGTCGCTGTTGGCGACAAACAGCGACGTCTTAGATAAACGTCGCTAAACCCCCAAATATTAGCGACGTTTTATCTTGGAGTCGCTAAATACGTCGCTGATATGACTTATTTTGTAGTGCCAATTTGTCATGTCCCGAGTCGACAAATCGTTCGTCCCCAATGTTATTTTGCCGACTCGATCGTCCTCGCTAAGGCGTAATGCGTACGAGTCTGGAATTGCACTCGTACAAGGCAAGAACGTTACATTAATTTTTATATTAAAACGTCAAGTTGAAACTTCATAAATCACATCAAATTGAGATGCAGTATAGGAAGATAGAAATATGCTTTTTCATTCATAGGTTTCAACTAAGTGCAAGTCGTAATTACATTGGATGCTGTTGCGGCTACATTGATTGAAAACAAAAGAAAACATACTCGACAAGATGCCTAAACTAACACTTGCCGTCCCATACATTCGTCCCTTTATACATAAGTCGTCGATTGAATTGGTTTCAAAATACAGCATAGGAAGAGCTTCAAAATGCCTTTTCGTACTTCAGGTTCAGTTTAGAGCGCCCGTCGCACCTAAAAAAAATTGGGGGAGGGGATTAGCACACTTGCTAAGTGGACGAGACGAACCCACTCGTCTAAACCGACTCTGATTGTTAGGGTAGGTATGCTTTAGAATTGTCTTTCTATTTTGAACTAAATGAATTCAGTTCATATCGATAGCCATCTTTGAGTAATAAAGCATACAGTAAAACATAGCAATTTATCCCGTTTCTTACCACGGTCATGCTCGTCCCTGCATAAAACAGAGATAGTAATTATACCTGCATAAGACAATAGATGAACATGCTACTATCTTACATGTGGTCATTGGTGTTACGCACTACTAGAAACTTAATCGAAATTGGCATGCGATGCTACCCTTTCAGCCTAGGTTGCAAGCCTTACTGAAGGTCCCGTATGCCTCGCGCCAAAGCACGATAAATTATTCCTCCTAGGATGAATCGGTTCCGATGCCCCGAATACCATTTCGAGGAAAACAAACTTGTGCACAAGCTGTCCATGACCATGCCTATGCGTGAACAGTTTAATATATATGCAACAGATTTGTATAGCGCAGATAGTATCAAACGATATTATCATTTCTTCTAACTCATGCAACAATTCATTTTTCCCAAAGCCGTACTCCCGATTTAGCATCATGTAGGTACTAAATTGTTCGAGACATCATAACCCACGATCGACGTTTTATATTGTTTTGCAGCACGTAAAATAGTCTATCTTTTTACTAGAACCTTAAACTTTCCCGTTTATGTGAGAAACTTGTATTTTTAAAGTAGATTACTCTAAATTGATACATTTTTCCCGAGTTCTTGACCTTAGTGGATTGGCATGCATTTAAATTGGCATCGTAGATTTGAATAAATTTGAAGCAAAGGAAATTTGTTTGCGGGACAGAGTAGAAAAGTAGGACCGAATCACCCACCAAGTCCTATGATCGTGCCGACCGTCGAAGCGCTTCGCAACGTTCAAGCTTTAGTTACGCGAGCTCCTGTAATAGCACCAACACTTTGTTAGGATTCTTTTTTTCCCTTGCTTCGAAATTTGAAGATTGTATCTAGAAAAATGACGCAAAAGCACTTCATCAAAATCCAGCGGCAAAAGCTCTAAGAAAACTATACAGCGGTCTGGTCCCGTCGAAGGGACTCTTATATATAACTCACACACCGAGACGCAGCCCGCTGCATCTAGGACTTATTCCAACAGAAGTCGTTCCATTAGTTGGATCAATTCTCGTAACATTCGTCCAAATCAATTTGATCAATGCTGCAAGGTGTTATCGTTTACCAAGCTCAGCGATCGAGTCAGATGGCCATCTAACTTTCCGACCGATCTGACTCTGTGCTAGCATATTATGAAGTTCGTCGCCTATCGAAGCGGGGCACTACAGTTCCAGAATTAGAAAAACCGAATTGAATAGTCTAAGTTTATATCCAAATTTCTAGTCAACAAGAAATTACCATATGACGTGTTGTCATTGACACACGAGATGGCAAAATAAGTTGAATGATTTCTTGCCAACACATAGTACCATATGGCGTGTTATTTCGACACACGAGATGGTAATAAGTTGGATAATCTTCTGCCAACAAGGGATTTCCATATGGCATATTATCTTTAACAAATGAGATGGTAATCAAGTTGGAATCGGATATTAGACCTAGGAGTCAATAGACTATTATATGTGTTTGTAGTTACATCATGGGGTGGGAGAGAACAACTGGATCACATCTATCAAAATTCTTGCAATATAATAACAACAGTAAAAGCTGATCAGTAGTCCCGCATCTGTAAGGCCTTGCGATGTCGGGGGTGAGGCCTAGCTCACCAACAGAGAACAGTCCAGTAAATTTCGAGAATAAAACCAGAATTTAAAAAGTTAATGCATACAAGTTTCCACAAGATATGGGGGGTCGGATCTAAGGCACCGTACCCAATCCAGATACCACCTGGTTTCGGGTAAATGGGATTATTGTCGAGCAAATAGTGAGTGATCGTGATCCAAATGTGTTCTCTAAACTGCATCATCATATAGGAATTTTACTATGATTGTGGTAGCGAGTTTAGGTTGTTGTGATTATGATGGTAGTCGTAATTTATGAATTATTAGAATTTGGTCGTAGAACGAACATCGAGGAATTCACTAGAATAAAATCTAGTCAGAGTCAAATTTAAGTTTTTTAACGTTATAATTCCTCTGAATTAGTTTCTCAATTTCTTTACTTTGGAATTCCGAGAATCCGATCATCTCAGAGATCCTCAATTTACTTATTTATTTTCTCGTCCTTGACTGACGGCTTGCATGTTGTTTGATGACCTACTATTGTTCATTAGATTTATAGACCAAGAAGCTGCTATTGTACATTAAAGAGAAGCTGAAGAACAAGAACAAGATATGACGACTAAAGACAATTATGTTGGAATCAAATACTTTCTTTATCGTCAATTCAAGTATACATTTATATTATATACTGGTTCAATTGTTGTACGTGATAGAATAGTTTATTTCCTAGTTGTTGCTTAGAATGTAAATTTTAGAATAATATCAATTTTATTTGCAAGATTTGACATGTGATAACCTATCCTAGAACTTTACAGGCGACAATCGCGAATATGGGTACTGGAGTATTCGTATGTCGCGTAGCCTGGGAATGATGTTACGTACTCGGCTCGCCGTATTCTGGGAGCGGGACGTGACACGTCTTTTAGTGGTGGCCCATACAGGTCACGAAAAATATGAAACCTGTGATAGGATGCAGGTCACGAAAAATAGAAAACCTAGGATAGGATTAAGGTCATGCTTTTAAGGAGACCTATATAGATTAAGCTATAAACCTAAGACTTGTTCTTAGGAATAGTCTATAAGAACCTTAGGTTAGGGAATACCCTACAGGTTTTATGTGTTAGACTATGATCCATTTTACTTATCCTATAAATTCTTCTTAATTTATATTCCTATAATGATTCCATATATTTAAAGATCCTAATCTATGACTGTCCTTAAGGATGTAGATAATATTGGAAAGTCATGGGTATTATAAGGATAGATATGGCTCGAAAACTTAGGTGAAGTAAATTATAGAGAATTAGACAAGTGTTCTTACTAGAGTAGCCTAGTGAAGGATTGTAGAAAGTTTCTTAAGGATCTTGAACTTTGTACCCTCAGTAAACCTGGCATTTAGATTCATCTAGATATTATATAAACTGGGGATAGAAAAGGAATATGGATCTTCTAGTCAAATAAGCTAATAATTATCTAATATTTTATAATGGATATACTGTCTTTGTGGAATTACCATGTATACAAATATAGCTTAGAAGAACTATTTGTAACTTAGTACTAGTAGTATATTGCTTAAGGTATAGGCATAAAATATGTTATATATAATATTTTATATAGATAGCTAACTGAGTGTAGCATAACTCATCGGTATCGTGATCTTACCAATTCTTAAATCCTGAATTTGTTCCCCTACTTTGTCAAAAAAAAATTATCCATTTTTCGCAAAATTTCAACTTTCTTGTAATTCCTTAATCTTCTTGTTTCATCCATATTTCATTGACGTAGAATCTTTAATTATATTCGTGCCTCTATGTCCAATTTTATTTTTCAACAGTATCTCTGATTTTAGTAATCGGCATCCCTCCAAATACCCATATATGCAATTCTTATTGATCATTCATTTGACTTATTGTGAAACAATTTTGAATTGAGTTTTTGTGAATAAATTATCATGTGAATGATTGTTTATTTATTTGTGTCAAGAACCCGAAAAACTTTAACTGATTTGATGAGGCAGTAAAAACTGCAATCAATCGATTGAATCGTGGAAGAGAAATTGTTGCAGCCATTCGGACTGGCCATCCAGATTAGCGAGGCACATATTCTCGAAACATGGTTCAGGAATTTAATAAAATTTTGAGTATCAAGACATAATTTTTCTATGATGAATTTCGAAATCTGATATTCAGATTTTGATTTTTGTTTTACTACTGTTTGGATTTGAAAACCAGTGTCCTAAATAACTTAAAATGTTATTCAGTATTTTTAATAACATAGATATATGAGATTTTCCTACTAAATTTTGTCAGAAGATTTTATATTATGATATTATATAGTACTCTGATACTGAGATAAAGGATAAAAGAAAAAGATGAATTTATAAGTACAGATTATAGTATCTTTTGAATTTCCAAGGATACCCTAACATGTAAGGCTACCTCAAAATCATAATTCCCACTCATTCTATGGCTATCAAGGAAGAGGTAGCAAATCCTAATAGTGAAATGGTATCTTGATTGCAGCCATATGCGCAATGGCGAGGCACAAGATTACTTATCACGTCAGGAAACAAGAAATGAGGAATATGATTTTCATTTTGTAGAACTTACACGGTTACGGTGTTTGACCGACTCTATGAAAATTTCAAGATCATTGATGTTTTCAAGCATTTTCATACTTTTCCTTTTTTCATAAAACATTTAATGAATATGATTTTGAAAATATTTTGTTTAGAAATAGATTATTACTTCATCTTTCTAAAGGTAGCATATCTTATTTCTACCTATATTTGTTTTGAAAAGCTTATCCTTAAAAATTCAAATTTCGAGGACGAAATTTTTTGTAAGGTGGGTAGAGTTTAATAGCCACCTAATAAAATATTATTTTTATTGTCTATTTCTCTGTAATTATATTTGTTAATAATTTTTTTGAAATTATTATTATTATTATTATTATTATTATTATTATTATTATTATTATTATTTATCATTAATTTTATCATCATTATCGTAATTAAACCTTTTTTTTCTAAAATAAAATTTTTCTGCATAAGCCCTTGTAAATATTACAAATTTACCATGACACCTCAATTCCCACTTGTCACCTTGCATGAACATCATGGGTATTTAAGTAATTTCACATGAAGACATGTGTCATCATGCATGGGTTTAAATTAGTTCTTTAAAAAAAAGGAAAAGGAAAAAAATATTTAGAGAAAGAGAGAGGGGCAGCCCCCATCACCCGACCGCCCCTCTCCCTCTCTCTCTCTCTCTCTCTCTCTCTCTCGGTTCTCTCTCTCTCCCTCTCAGCTTCTCCCTCTCTCGGTTCTCTCTCTCTCCCTCTCAGTGTCCTCTCTCCTCCTCAACATCTCTCTCCCTCTCCCTCACTGCCGGCCTTCCTGGCCAATGGCGCCGTCGGCTCCGCCGACGGCCCCCGGCCCCCTCTATCACCACCATCATCTTCATCTCTATCACCGCTACCATCATCTTCATCTCCTTCCTCACCACCATCATCAAACTAAATCCTAACCCTTTTTCTTCTAAAAAAGAAAAATTGAAGCAGTAAAGAAGAAGAAGTTGGAGAAGAAGAGGAAACCCTATTTCTAAATTCCCAAGGCAAGCTCTCTCCCATCTCTATTACTTGATTCCATTTTGCCTATTGTCATATTTTGTTTGGATTTAATTCCTTTATATGTACAAATCTGGAATACATATATATGTCTTGAAGATATGACTCGGACACGTGTATTAGCAGCGATACGGACACGTGGACACGGTCTATTAGGATAGATAGTTTGGACACGCGAATCGGTCATGATTCGGATACGTTGAAATGGTTGTATTTGAAAGTAACGACAGACATATATTATTGGTTGTATTTCGGATGCACCGACATGATACCAGGACATAGGTTGGACACAATGATACTCCTTTGTGTCGAGTCGGTGTATTAAGTTGAATTAAAATATTCAATATTTATCGTTCATGGCTATGAGTATATATGTATATGTAAAATAATTTTATATGAGTATGTCCTACATGATTCAATATCATAGGAATTGTGAAGTGGTATAGAATACGATTATAAACGGGAATTAATTTAAATAAATATATGACATATTTACACTTTATTTTGAAACATGGAGATTATATATATATATATATATATATATATATATATATATATCCGAACTTGTGTCCAATATGGATTTAAGGTATAGAGTTGGATATGTGAAAATAGTATGTAAGGTTGTTTCGGTCTCCAATATGGGACTCTAACCAAAATTCAGAATCCTCACTTAATAAACCACTCTAGAAATGTAAAGTTCTAGAAATTCCAAGGAAGGAAACCTAATGAATCTATTAGGAGAATTTCCAACTACTCGGAATTGACCATAATGGTCTGAAATTAGATTGTTACAGTTCAAAAGGTTTAAATTAATTTAAGTTCAGCATAAAATTAGCTCTAAAAGGTTTCATAAAGGTTTTAGATTAATAAAACCTAGCATCTAAGTAAGTGCGTCTTTAGATTAATAATTTCAAAGGCGTATCGGTCAAATAGGATGTTTGGATGATTGAGACCTATCTAAACAAAAAATTCAGCATGTGTATGGTATAGAAAAGCATGTATGTCAACTTTGGATAAGGAATACTTAGTACAATAAGTTAGATATCAATGGTATAGGGCTTCTTAGGCGTATCGGTCCAAAAGTGGAGTATTTTGGCAATTTATTTTTAAATTCAGCATTGGCATGATTTAGAATGGTTTCTATGATAATTTTTATAAAATGAAAATGCAACACAAATTGGTTAAGTACCCATACTATAAGTAGGCTTAAGTGCATCAGTCCAAATGGATATTTTAGCAAATTTTGGCTTAAGATTTATAATTCATCAAATAAGTATGCATTGCAAGGTTCGATTTTCATTTATTATAGCACTACCTACACCAAACTAAAACCAGTATTCTGTTTAGGAGTTTTCGTTCTAAACTATAGAATGATCAATATCTTACAAATAAGTTACTTGAATAAATTCGTGTTTGGAGATAAATAAATTATTTATGTTAAATTCTTAACTTTTGAATTTGGTATAAATTATGGTACTCTAACATCCTTATTTAGTTGGATTTTGTAGTAAATATTACAAGTTTGTGGATTGCTAACATTAAGGTATATATATATATATATATATATATATATATATATATATATATATATATATATATATATATATATATATATATATATATATATATATATATGAAACACTCCTATCCTTTCTATAGTCTTGTTATAGATATATGAACTCCTATCATTTCTATAGTCTTGTTATAGATATATGAACTCCAATCCTTTCTATAGTCTTGTTATAGATATATGAACTGTATGTGATTTCCGGTGTCGAGAGTTGCTCCACCGAAGAGGTCGACGTACCCGGGGTTTATATATTGTGTGGTACCGGTGTTGAGGGTTGCTCCATCGAAGGGGTCGACGTACCTGGTATTTTGATATATATATATATATATATATATATATATATATATATATATATATATATATATATATATATATATATATTATTATCTATTGTAAAGATTTTCGGGTCAACAAATACAAAGGAGACTTTGCCGAAATTTTTAATAATTTCGAGAGTTAGCCAAATTTAGAATGTTTCAGAATTAGGAAAACCTAATTGAATAGTCTAAGTTTATATCCAACTTCCTAGTCAACAAGAAATTACCATATGGCGTGTTGTCTTTGACACACGAGATGGTAAAATAAGTTAAATGATTCCTTGCCAGCAATTACTACCATATGGCTTATTGTTTCGACACACGAGATGGTAATAAGTTGGATAATCTCCTGCCAACAAGAGATTTCCATATGGCGTATTGTCTTTGGCATACGAGATGGTAATCAAGTTGGAACCGGATATTAGACCTAGGAGTCAATAGACTATTATATGTGTTTATAGTTGCATCATGGGGTAGGAGAGAACAACTGGATCACATCTATCAAAATTCCTGTAATATAATAACAACAGTAAAAGCTGATCAGTAGTCCCACATTTGTAAGGCCTTGCGATGTCGGGAGTGGGGCCTAACTCACCAACAGAGAACAGTCCAGTAAATTTTGAGAATAAAACCAGAATTAAAAAGTTAATGCATACAAGTTTCCACAAGATGTGGTGGTTCGGATCTAAGGCACCGTATCCAATCCAGACGCCACCTGGTCCCGGATAAATAGGATTATTGTCGGGAAAATAGAGAGTGATCGTGATCCAAATGTGTTATCTAAATTGCATCACCATATAGAAATTTGACTGTGATTGTGGTAGTGAGTTTAGGTTGTTGTGATTATGATGGTAGTCGTTATTTATGAATTATTAGAATTTGGTCCTAGAACTAACATCGAGGAATTTACTAGAATAAAATCTAGTCAGAGTCATATTTTAAGTTAACGTTATAATTCCTCTGAATTAGTTTCTCAATTTCTTTACGTTGGAATTTCGAGAATCCGATCATCTCAGAGATCCTCAATTTACTTATTTATTTTTTTCGTTCTTGACTGAGGGCTTGCATGTCGTTTTACGACCTACTATTGTTTACTAGATTTGTCGACCAAGAAGCCACTATTATACATTAAAGAGAAGCTGGAGAACAAGAACGAGATGTGACGACTGAAGACAATTATGTTGGAATCAAATACTTTTTTATCGTCAATTCAGGTATACATTTATATTATATATTGGGTCAATTGTTGTACGGGATAGAGTAGTTCATTTTCCTAGTTGTAGCTTTACTACCAAAATATGTCAAATTAGTGACGAAATTAGCGACGCCAGTTAAAAACGTTGCTATGTTTTGTGTATTTAGCGACGTATGTAAATGACGTCGCTGAACGTCACTATCAGCGATGTTTAGTGACTATAATTATAGTTTGGAAAGAATAAGTCGCTATGTAGTCTCAAAACGTCGCTGATGTATTTTATTCAGCGATGTTTTGGCGACATTTAATCATGTCCGTCGCTATCATATTACTGAACAGCGACGTCTAGCGACGTCTCACTTAGACGTCGCTAAAAACTTTCATTTAGGGTTCTGGGAACCCGATCGATTTCATTTTATTTTCCAAATTTTAATCTCCCGCCGAGCGCTCTCATTTCTCTCCCCCTCCCCCTCTCGTCTCCGGCAATCGCTCCCCCCGACCATCTCCTCCCCTCCGACGACCCCTACCCGACCCCGATCCCTCGGCAACCCCTCGGCCCCCGACCCTCTGCAACCCTCGACGACCCCCTCCGGTCTTCGGCGACCTCCTCCCCCCTCGGCGACCCCCTCCGGCCCTCCGCTTCCCCTCAACGACACGCTAGCCTCCGTCTCCAGCTCCCCTCCGTCTCTAGCTCGCCAACGGCGACCCCCTCCCCCGTCGACGATCCGCTCCTCTCCGACCAAGTAAACTCTAACCCACCCCCGCCACCGGAGCACAACCCCCCCCCCCGACAGGTCGGCGCACCCCCAGACCGGCGTACCCCTCCTCTTTCTCTCTCTTTCTTTCCACCACCACCACCCCCGCCATCGGAGCACCCCCCTCCCCGTCGGCCAGCACACCCCATCCCCGCCACCGGAGCACCCCTCCCCGCGACCGGCCGACGCACCCCCCTATTGGCATACCGACACACCCCACCCCCGCCACCGGAGCACCACCCCCCCACGACTGGCGTACTCTCTGCCCCCTCCCCCCCAAGGTTTATCCGGTCGGCCCGGTTCTTTCGCTCGATTCTCTCACCGATGGGGCTGGCTCGGCCGGGAGAGTGTACCCAATGGCTCGACAACCAACCAGAGAGGATACTCTGAGAGATTCATCTGAGTATGACGTATACTCTGAGAGATCACCTTTACAAGAATGATAACAGTAGTGGAATTGAGTGTTGGAGGAGATATTATTAGAGTATACGTCCTACTCTGATGGGTCTCTCACCGTTACTATTTTTTCTGATAGCATGGTGGATGAGCTCCGTCAACAGATTATTGCTCTGAGCCAAAACTTTGCCCCGGAGCTCAAGTGGACATCCTTCGTGTAGAGCTCGAGTGAGAGGTTCCTGACAGCATGATGGTCTCCTTTTTTAAAGTATTCGTGCTCGTCCCACAACCAATCAAATTTTTTTTCATTTCTAATCTCTTGAATATAAAGCTCTGCTTCACATTTGGCTCTACCTTCTGGTATATAAGAACCAAATGTGAAATAGAGTTTCATATTCAAGATATTAGAAATAAAGAAATTTTTGATTGGTTGTGGGATGAGCAAGAATCCTTTGACAAAGGAGACTACCTTGCTGTCAGGAACCTCTCGTTCGAGCTCTACTCAAGGATGTCCACTCGAGCTTCGGGGCAAAGGATTGACTCAGAGCGAATTTCTGGACAGAGATGACGACGAAAATGGCTGCCAAAGCTTATGTAAGTTTTCTAATTCTTTATACAAGTGTTGTAGCCATCAAAATCCCAAATTGGCTATCTAGATTAGAGTAATAAATCTGACTAGTTATGCTAGGTTGTTCAACCACAGTCATAAACAGTACGAGGATGAGATTGGTGCAGTAGCAGCACCAGATGTGTCTGTCTGCGATGAGCTGCTACGACGGATCTAGGAGCAGCACCGGATGTCCATGGGCGAGAGGTTGAGATTGGTGCAGAATTCGTTAGTTGATAGCAGTACGAGGATGTTATCTACTATGGATATCTACGACCAGCGACTAGCAACGGGAGAAATATTGTCCTCCGGGTGCCTTCATCGTCGTCGACTCCGCCGGCGTCACTACCTCCGACTCCACCGACATCACTACCTTCTTCATCGGTGACAATTTTACGGAAGGAGTACGAGATATTTCTATCCTTGAGGCGCGGCGGTGCCCCTCCTCCTCCAGATCTACAGTAGTCCGAGTTAGGACTGTTTGTTTGTTTGTGTTGTTTGATTCTTTATTTGTGTAGACTTGGATGTTTGTGTGTAGACTTGGATATTTGTTGGTTGTGGCATGTAGACTTTGGTTATTTGGTTGTAGACTTGGTTATTTGGTGTCTAGACTTGGTTATTTGTTGTACTATAGAATTGGATATTTGTTTACCCGTGTTGAGTGTTCCACCGAAGAGGTCGACGAACCTAGGCATTCAATGAAATTATGTATTTATTGTTATTTAAACTACAGGAAAAAAAATATGATTCTGTGAAAAAATTTAGATTCTGTGATTTATTTTTTTATTTTTTCTGCCAAATTTAGCGGCGTTTACCGACGCTTACCGACGCAATAGGACGTCGATAAACGTCGCTACATTTGCAAAATTTGGCGACGCAGAGTCGATAAACGTCGCATGTTTAAGCGACGTTTACCGACATTACAAACGTCGCTACATTATCGACGTTACGACGGTAAATGTCGCTATATTACCGACGTTTATACGCGCCGGTAAACGTCGGTAAGTCCGACGATTAGCGACGTCTTATCAATCAGCGACTAGGATTTCCGCACAAGAATGAAACGTCGCTAAATACGTCGAAATTTGTATTTAGCGACGTTTTATACCACTTTAGCGACGTTTTGTGCCGTCGCTAATTTGACATATTCTGGTAGTGCTTAGAATGTAAATTTTAGAATAATATCGATTTTACTTGCAAGACTTGACATGTAATAACCTATCCTAGAACCATACAGGCGACAATCGCGAATATGGGTACTGGAGTATTCGTATGTCGCGTAGCCTGGAGATGATGTTACGTACTCGGCTCGCCGTATTCTGGGAGCGGGACATGACAGGAGGGTTGCCCTAGCAGAGGGGGTTTTCCAAGCCTCAAGTCTTGTCCGGCTTACCTTAGGGCCGGCCCTGTCCAACCCTATTGTCTTGTTTTGTGTTGTGATTCCTATGTGGCATGAGGCACAAGATAATATTTTTTCTATGTGGCAAGATGATATTCACACAAGACAATGAGATAAAAAAATGTATTCTCCAATGCAAAAATATTGAGAAGACAATAAAAAATATATTTTTCAACTTCCAAGACAACTCCTCCACTTCTTTATTTTTTTTTATAAATATTTCTATTCATAATTGATAATATGGAGACAAAGTCATTGTGAAGTATATTGCCTAGATTTAGACAACCAACTTCATATTGTCCTTGCCATGTCCTTGTCATGTCAACTTCACAATTTATTTCACATTTGCATTGGAGAAGGAATTTTGAAATAAGAAGTGGGGATTCCTATGTGGCAACCATTTTTTTCCAAACTCACAATGGAGTTGGAGATGCTCTTGCAGTGTGTTTGGAAACCTTTTTTTTAAAAAATTTCTCACTTTTTTCGACATTTTCTTTCCTTGCCACGCCAACTTCACATTTTTTTTCGACATTTTTCTCTCACAATGCAGTTTTTACTGTAGCTATATCTGAATTGCAGTTGTTTGAGTCATACATGAAAAATATATAAAATGAAAAGTAAAATGTTGTACATTATTGCGGTATTGCCTACAAGCCTCTATATCGACCTGATTTAAGCTCAAAATTTAAAAAGTGGGTAGATTTTGGTTCACGGAATCGTCGGGTTGGGAAAGAAAAGTTATTACTTTCGTATGTTTGGGTACTAAAGGAATCGAGTAGGAAAAAAAAAGTGATTCTAATGGAAAAAAAAAATTAGAAGAGAAAGTGATTCCATCTATCCAAGTAAGGAATCACTTTTCCACATTAAATTATTTACTTTTCTTTCCAAATTCTTTGACATTTCCAAACATCGAAAAGAAAAATCAATGAAATTATAATTTTTCAAAGAAAAAAAAATGCCAAAGAATTGATTTTGTTTTCCTTTCCTTCGGCGAACCAAACCGTCTCTAAAAAAAGCCTTCCAAATTGATTTTTTTAATATATATATATATATATATATATATATATATATATATATATATATATATATATATATATATATAATTTATTGAAAACTCTGACTGCGCATTGGTATTTATTGAGAGGATAGTTGGATAAATTTTTGAGTCCATTTTTGATCACCCTACAAACTATGTGAAATGTTTACCCTCCACTAAAATAATATCCCACCTAATTTTGGTGGGTGAACAAAAATAGGCTCAATTCTTTTTAAAATCCTTTCATTTTTTTTTTTTTTTCCCGATTCCTGGAAGAACATTGTTTAGAACCCATATAATTTTTTGTGGTGAATCCCATGTTTGTTTGTTTGTTTCTTCTTCTTCGTCTTCTTCTGCTGCTGTTGTCCATGCTTTCCTCGAGGCTCAGCAGCGGCAGTGCCGGACGGACCACGCGGACAAGTCGAAACTGATTCTTCTTTGCTTCTTGGGAGAGGAGAGCGAAGGGGAGGGTCGACGGCTGGGTCCCATCTGACTCGATGGGATTGGGGTTCACAGAATTTGGACTCGGAGGCCGAAATATTCGGGCCCACTTGCTGACGGGGACCACTCCTCGAGGTCGCTTTGTCATGCTGGGCGGGTCCCACTCCTTGGGCGTCCCTATCCGCGCGAATCCCTATTGCACCGACAAAGGACTGAGTGAGGCCCAGGGTTGGTGGTTGGAGTCGGGGTTGGGGTTGCACTGCTCCCTCTCACCTGTGGATGTGGATCCACCATCACAGCTTCTCTCTCTTGCTACATTCCTTCCTCGCTGGCCAATTAGTCCACTCTTTGGTGTGGTTTGGTTTGCGAAATTATAGGATTAAAAAAAAATTATTTTTAATATTTGGATGTTAAAAGAATTGAGGAAAAAAAAAAATTTCAATTTAAGAAAAATTATAGAAAAAGCTGATTACATCCATCCAAAAAAGGAATCATTTTTCCATATTAAAGTATTTACTTTCCTTTTCAAATTTCTTGACATTTCCAAACATCGAAAAGAAAAATCAATAAAAATCATAATTTTTTTTTAAAAAAAGGCCAAAAAATTGAATTACTTTCTCTTCCATTTCGCGAATAAAACTATAAAATAAAATGTTGAGATCTGCACTTGAATAGTGTGTATTATTAAAATTTGAGATATAACAAATTTCTCCCATTCAAAATATTAAAACTGGTATATACTTCCACTTTTTTTAAAAATAGCAAATATTCAAATTTCTTTATATGGAACAAATAATATTTTAAAATATACCTCCACAATGTAATCAAAATTTTGGTTGATTTACGAAGGAATGAAAACATTTCTTAGTTTGTTTTTTTTTTTTTTTTTTAATTTTGGAGGTATATGATAGTTTCTATGAATGTGGTTTTTGCTAAAATGTTTCTTAAAATTGTTATTTACACTAAGATTTTCTATGTTTTGTGTTTATTAAGGGACCTTTCCTAGTTTAAAAATAAACACACTGACATCCCCTGACCTTTATATGTTTAAAAAAATAGGGGTGATCAGTGTAAATTTTTTTTTTTACTCAAATTATAAAACATAGGGATGGTCCGTGTATTTAACACAAAACATAGGTGATGTTACAATATTTATTTTTAAGATATGGGAGGTCCGCATAATATACATAAAACAAGGAGGGTGTCAGTGTAAATAATAATCCTTCTTAAAATTTGGCACTTTAGGGTGGTTTTTTTTTTAAGGATGAGACCATGGACGGATCTACTTATAGATGGCTACGAGCCTCGTAATGTTTTTTTTTTTTTTCAACTCTCATAGTGCTAGTAGGGGTGAGCATTATTGGATTTTGAACAGAAAATCAAACTCAATCATACCTCCGTTATCCGTATTTCGGTACTGAAATGTGACCAATTCAGGTTAATATGGTTTGTTCTAGCTGTTTAGTTCCTATCTTTGGTTTGCTAATGGGTTTACTTGGTTGTAGCTTTTTATTTTGTTGTTTTTTCAGCTTTACAATAAGTTTTCTTTCCATTTTGGGGTTATGACCAATAGTGTAAGTTTTGGGTGAGTACATATACGATATTTGAACAAGCTTCATATATTCAAATATATGAAAACTTGTGATAAACACTTCTCTATTGTATTGGCTTTTGCTGTTAGTCCCGGGGCTTGATCAAAGATGAAAAAAACAAATGCAATCGAGATCTGAGATGTCACACAAAAACTTTGCAGTGATCAAACTCAAGATCTACGATGGTACAATAAATCAAAGAGCCAAATTACAATCTGAATGAGGGAAAAAGAGAAGAGAAGATCTTTCGTTCTTCCTTGCAAACGTGTTGCAATTGGGACAGAACGAGTTACAATAAAACTAGAGAGAGATGAGTAGAAGAACAATGCTGGGGTGTCAAAACACCGTTGCTCAAAGCAAGATTCGCCCCACACGATCTGCTTCCAGGAACCAGCAAGTTGAAGAACTTGTGGAACGCTCGAAGTCACCTCTGTTCAGACTCCTCGGATGGACTTGCAATGGCGGCAGCAACTCTCTCTCTCTTTCTCCTTTTCTAACTTGTAATTTTTGTAGTAGTCACAAAGGAGGCCAGAAGAGAGTATTTATAGAGAGAGGGTGGAAACCCTAACCGCCTCTTCAGTTATGGAAAGATTGAATCAAATCACAAAAAGATAGCAACGAATTAATTCTAATCCCACAAAGATAGGAACTGAATTAATTCAAATCCCACAAAGATAGTAACGAAATTAATTCAAATCTCACAAAGATAGGATCTGAATTAATCGCATTGATTCACCCTTTCCATAACCGATTTGAAATCTGCACAGTCAGCGTAGCCCTCCATGCGGCAGCAGCAGCAGCAGCCTGGCCGCATGGACCGCTTGGGCCGCATGGACCGCATGTGCCGCATGAGCCGCATGGACCGCATGAGCCGCATGAGCCGCATGGACCGCATGAGCCGCAAGGACCGCATGAGCCGCATGGACCGCATGAACCGCATGAGCCGCATGAGGGCATGCCGCATAAGACCGCATGGTCGCATATGAGCCGCATGACTGCTGACGTGCTAAGTGCAAAGTGCGCCAACAAAACGCCACATTACGCCTCATGAGCCCGAGTCCGAGTCCGAGTCCGAGTCCGAGTCCGAGTCCGAGTCCGAGTCCGAGTCCGAGTCGCTAAGCCCCTTTGGGGCTTAGCTCCAAGTGGAATTAATCCAAGAGAATGACAAAAGCATTAATGCTTAATCCTTGGAGCCTTATTCTTACCTCCTAGTAAAATCACCCACATGGTTCCCTCCTTAGGGTCACCACCCCATGTGCATCTCTCAACAACACACCCAAGTATATATGTTGAGATAACTCATGGTGCTTTTCCAATGTGGGACTAAAATTTTTACAAGGCATGTTGAGAGCAAGCTCTCTCCATATAAATAAAGCACCAACAATCCCCCACATATCACAACATATATATATGTGTCCAGGGTTGAGCGTTCCCCACAGTAACTGTCCATTTTGCATTAGGATAGATGTCGCTGACGACTTGAATCTTCCCGTATGGGTTAAATAACAATGTGATACAAGAATGGACTACGCCTTGAATTCTGCACCACAATTGTAATTCTTTCCACTCACAAAGTGTAGTTACGTGTGCTTCTGGCTGCACATTAAAGGCCCTGTGCCAGCCTGGTTTCAGTGTATAATTTTGGGCGTCTACAAGTTTACCCTTAAGAGACGGCCTGATATCTCTTTTCATACACTATAGGTGAGTTCTTTATTAAAGAGATATGGCATGAAGTCTTGCGCTTCCTTGCGGTGCTACGCCGCTATGACATGGCCTGAAGCCGAGGCATTACCCCTACCTGGGAACCTCATCGTAGTGTCATACTACTGTAGCATGAGGTCACAAGCCTCTTTGTAGTGCCAAACTACCCAGCATGAAGTCTAAGGCTTCCTTGCGGTGTTACGCCGCAACGACATGGCTTGCAATGCCGAGGCTTTACCCCTACCTGGGTACCTCATCGTGGTGTCGTGCCACTGTAACATGGGGCCATCCTCCCCTTTGTAGTGCTGTCTACAACTCTTTAATTACGTCATACAGCATTAGGCTACCTGCCTATTTGCGGTGCTACGTCGCTATGACTTGGCTTACAAAGCCGAGGCATTACCCCTACCTGGGAACCTCATGGTGGAGTCATCCCACTGTAGCATGGAGTTTCACTCCTTGTAGTGCTGCTCTACCGTGCTTCCTGTAAAGCACACCAGACATTCACTCTGCCTGAGAACTCATTAAGGCGTTTAAGCCAACCTTCCACAGGATTTGTTTTTTCGCAGAAAAATACATAGTAGACAACAGTGGTTATGGGTCCGTATCCCTTCCATGTTCCAGAGAACAAGTACCCACTGTTACCTGATAGTTTCCCAGTCAGTGATCCTCCTTTGAACCAAAAGTTAGATGCCTAGTAGATTTCTCTTTGAACTAATAGCATAAAACTTTATGGTAGGATTACAAAGACACACTATCAGAATGCCTTCAAGCCCATTTTACAAGCTGTGCCATCGACCAACTGGCACTTGAGGCCCTTTGTGAACGGATCTGCCAGGTTCTCCTGACTCCGAACATCAACCACTGCAATTACACCTCTTTTGATAAGATCGTGTACTGCCCTGTGCTTCAACCGCACAGTCCTCTTCTTCCCGTTGAAGAGGTCATTTGATGCCACCGTCGCAGTCGCCTGGTTGTCACAGTATATCGGTATCGCCGGTATCTGAGCTCCAACCACTGGAAGATCATACATGAGCTTCCGAAGCCATTCTGCTTCATCTGCTGCAGTTTCAAGTGCATAGAATTCAGATTCCATGGAGGAATGAGAGAGTATAGTCTGCTTCTTCGACTTCCACGATATAGCAGCTCCACCTAAGGAAAAGACATATCCACCTGTGGATCTCTCGCTTTCCACCTCTGAACACCAGCTAGTATCACTGAAGCCTTCCACTACTGTCGGATACCCGTTGTAGTGCAGTGCATATGTCTGAGTCTTCTTGAGATATCTCATTACTCGCTTCACTGCTTTCCAGTGCTCAACCCCTGGGTTGCTTGTAAACCGACTCACAATTCCCACGGCGAAAGCTATGTCAGGCCTTGTGGCAGTAGTTGCGTACATCAAACTTCCGATAACGCTAGAATACTCCAGCTGCCTGACGCTTTTCCTCGAGTTTGGCTTCAGCTTCTGATCACACCTGTATGGCGTATCGATCCCTGGAAGATCCTTATACCCATAGCGTGTGAGCATCTTCTCAATATAGTGAGATTGTGACAGTGCTACTCCAGTGTCTGTCCAGATGATCTTTATGCCCAAGATGACATCTGCATCCCCCAAGTCCTTCATACTGAACTTGGTTGAGAGGAACTTCTTTGTCTCTGTGACACAGCCTATATCCGTACCTAGGATTAGCATGTCGTCCACGTACAGACAAACGATGACTCCTCTTCCATCAGCGAACTTTGTGTAAACACATTTGTCCGTCTCGCTGACTCTGTAGCCGTTTGACCTAATAACTTTGTCAAACTTCTCATGCCACATCTTGGGAGCTTGCTTCAAACCATATAATGATTTCACCAACTTGCAGACTTTGTCTTCAAGACCTTTGACGACAAATCCATCTGGCTGTTGCATGTAAATCTCTTCGGTCAGCTCCCCATTCAGGAACGCTGTCTTTACATCCATCTGATGTATCACCAACTTATGTATAGCTGCTAGAGCGATTAACATCCTGATGGTGGTCATCCGAGCTACTGGAGCGTACGTGTCGAAGTAGTCTATCCCCTGTTTCTGAGAAAATCCCTTGGCGACCAGCCTGGCCTTGCACTTGTCAATAGTTCCATCTGCCTTCATCTTCTTCTTGAAGATCCATTTACATCCAATAGGCTTTTCTCCTTCAGGTAGATCTACCAACACCCATGTGTTATTGGAGGTAATAGAGTCAAACTCGTCATTCACTGCTTCCTTCCAGAAGATAGCATCTCTGGTCTTCATCGCCTCATCATAGGTAAGCGGATCTGCTTCCATATGATAGGTGACAAAGTCATCTCCGAAATCTTTCGGTCTCCTCGCTCGCTTAGCTGACGGCTCGGCGAGTTCTGGTGCAAGAGTTGTTTCATCAATAACAGCTTCTTCTTGGACTACTGGCTCGTATGAGATTTCAGTCTTATTAGTACCTACATCATTTTTCGGAATGTCCGAAAGAACAATGTTTTTGTCTTTTGCGAACTAGTCTTCAAAGTATTCAGCATCACGAGATTCGATAATATGATTTGATTCAATATCAAGAAATCTCCGAGCATCACTCTTCTCGACATACCCCAAGAAGATAGCCTTCGTAGTCCTTGTCCCCAGCTTCTGAATCTTCAGATCTGGAAGCTTCACATACGCCAGACACCCCCACACTCGAATGACATTTAAGTTGGGTCTGACTTTGAACCAGAGTTCATGAGGAGTTACGTCCGAAGTTGCATATGGCACTCTATTCAGAATGAAAGTGGCCGTTAATGCAGCTTCTCCCCAGTAGCATTTTGGAAGACCTGCAGTGAGCAGCATGGAATTCATCATTTCTGTTAATATCCGGTTCTTCCTCTCTGCTACTCCGTTGGATTGAGGAGAATATGGAGCAGTAGTCTCGCATATGATTCCATGTTCTTTGCAGAACGATGCGAATTCATGAGACCTGTACTCTCCACCTCGATCACTTCTCAGCCTCTTGAGTTGTTGTCCAGTCTGCCGTTCAGCCTCGGCCCTGAACTCTCTGAACTTCTCGAAAGCTTCGTCTTTGGACTTGAGCAAGTAGACGAACGCGTATTTTGAGAAGTCGTCGATGAAGGTTATGAAATACTTTATCCCGGCCTTCGTGGAGAAATATTTGAAGTCACAGATATCGGAGTGCACCAACTCCAGAAGATCTGTGCTTCGATTGACCCGATGAAAGGATTTCCTTGTGATCTTCGTCTGAGCACACACTTCACACTTCTCCACCTTACCCCCACATTTGGAGATAAGTCCTAGACTAGACATTTTGTTGATTCTTTTACTATGAACATGTCCTAGTCTCTTATGCCACAACTCAAGAGAATAATCAGAAAATGCAACTGCATTAATGTCATCAAACTGGTTGACAAGCTGAATTTTAAACATTCCTTCGGTTTGATAAGCCTTCCCGAAGTATGTTCCTTTCTTGGACATAACCATCTGACCAGCGTTGATGTCCATCCTCAAGCCTGCGTTGCAGAGCAGGCTCCCAGAGATTAGGTTCTTGGCAATCGCAGGAACATGCTTCACTCCTTGAAGCGTCAGAGTGTTCCCAGAAGTGAGTTTCAGCTCCACAGTCCCAATCCCCAGTACTTCAGCTTGGGCCTGGTTCGCCATGACAACTTTCTCAGATGTCGGCTGGTACGTGACGAACCATTCCTTGTCAGAACAGACATGGCAAGTCGCACCAGTGTCTATCCACCAGTCAGAGTCAACCCCCACAGTTGTGACCTGTCCGATCATAGCAACAATGTTAGAAACCAATGAAACCTTATTAGGCTCACCTTTCTCTGATTGTTTAGGCTTAGATCTGCATTCACTCTTGTAGTGGCCTTTCTTGCCATAATTGTAACAAGTCACGTGGGACTTAGTCTTCTGTTGCTTGAGTGAAGGACCCTTCACTTTCAGATTAGTAAAGTCCTTCTTCTTGGGATGAGAAGCCGCCTGCTTCCCCTTGGAATCTCTCGTCTGCACAAGATTGGCTTTAGCCAACTGTTTGGACAGAGTGTCCACCTTCTGTTGAGAACGCATCTCGTCCTCAACATGGATCTCTTGAAGTAGATCTCCCAAGCTAATGTCTAGCTTCTTTCTGTGCATCCTTGCATAGAAGGTACTCCATCCAGCAGGAAGTTTTGAGATGATCCCTCCGACGACAAACTTGTCGGGAAGGGGCATCTCTTCGTCTTCCAGTTTCTGACGCAGCTTCAGAAATTCCTTCACCTGTGGCAGCATGGACTTTTCGTCCTCAAAGAGCAATTTATGATATTTTTCAACCACAAATATTTTGCTCCTGTTTTTATCTTCTTCATACAAATTTTCCACAGACTCCCATATGTCTCTGGCAAGTTCCTTCTTTGAGTAGGATTCTGCCAGAGAGTCCTCCATAGCATTCAGGATGAGAAGCCTGCAAATGCTATTTTCCCTTCTCCACTTGGCCTGGAGTTTGGTAGCCGCGTTGATGGCGGCAGAAGATCCAGTGTCTGGAACAGAGGGTTCTTCCTCCAACAGAATATGATCAACGTCTTTCAGTTGAAGAGTTAGGTACACCTTTCTCTTCCAGACTTGATAGTGCTCTCCATCGAACTTTTCCAACTTGCAGAAGTCCGATTGGAGGAGCGAAGCATTAATGTTTTCCATCTATACGAATCTTGCTTTGAGATTGTTAGTCCCGGGGCTTGATCAAAGATGAAAAAAACAAATGCAATCGAGATCTGAGATGTCACACAAAAACTTTGCAGTGATCAAACTCAAGATCTACGATGGTACAATAAATCAAAGAGCCAAATTACAATCTGAAGGAGGGAAAAAGAGAAGAGAAGATCTCTCGTTCTTCCTTGCAAATGTGTTACAATTGGGACAGAACGAGTTACAATAAAACTAGAGAGAGATGAGTAGAAGAACAATGCTGGGGTATCAAAACACCGTTGCTCAAAGCAAGATTCGCCCCACACGATCTGCTTCCAGGAACCAGCAAGTTAAAGAACTTGTGGAACGCTCGAAGTCACCTCTGTTCAGACTCCTCGGATGGACTTGGAATGGCGGCAGCAACTCTCTCTCTCTTTCTCCTTTTCTAACTTATAATTTTCGTAGTAGTCACAAAGGAGGCCAGAAGAGAGTATTTATAGAGAGAGGGTGGAAACCCTAACCGCCTCTTCAGTTATGGAAAGATTGAATCAAATCACAAAAAGATAGCAACGAATTAATTCTAATCCCACAAAGATAGGAACTGAATTAATTCAAATCCCACAAAGATAGTAACGAAATTAATTCAAATCCCACAAAGATAGGATCTGAATTAATCGCATTGATTCATCCTTTCCATAACCGATTTGAAATCTGCACAGTCAGCGTAGCCCTCCATACGGCAGCAGCAGCAGCAGCAGCCTGGCCGCATGGACCGCTTGGGCCGCATGTGCCGTATGAGCCGCATGAGCCGCATGGACCGCATGGACCGCATGAGCCGCATGAGCCGCATGGACCGCATGGACCGCATATGAGCCGCATGCCGCATAAGACCGCATGGCCGCATATGAGCCGCATGACTGCTGACGTACTAAGTGCGCCAACAAAATGCCACATTACGCCTCATGAGCCCATGAGCCCGAGTCCGAGTCCGAGTCCGAGTCCGAGTCGCTAAGCCCCTTTGGGGCTTAGCTCCAAGTGGAATTAATCCAAGAGAATGACAAAAGCATTAATGCTTAATCCTTGGAGCCTTATTCTTACCTCCTAGTAAAATCACCCACATGGTTCCCTCCTTAGGGTCACCACCCCATGTGCATCTCTCAACAACACACCCAAGTATATACGTTGAGATAACTCATGGTGCTTTTCCAATGTGGGACTAAAAATTTTACAAGGCATGTTGAGAGCAAGCTCTCTCCATGTAAATAAAGCACCAACATTTGCATATGTCCAATATCTATCCTCATAGTTGTAGTTTTGGACTTCAATGGTATAACTGATTTGGTTATTTGTGATTGCTCGTATCATGAACTTTATCTTACAAGTTAAATTTTATGATGGTACCATGTCTTCTTCAATGAATTAGAGAGATGTTTTACTTATTCTGGATGATGGAAGGTTTTGTTGCTACAACTTTCGGTTAGAAATATTTCTTCGAAACCATTTGCATGTAATCTTGGAGCCCTTATTCTTCAATGTTACTTATTCACTTAGTATGGTGATTTTAATACTATATATATTATTGTCTTTTCGTTTCTATCCATACTATTGTATGATGATTTTATGCAGGGCGGCTCGAGCTAAATCGGGGCCCAAAGCACGAATGCATCAAAAAAAAAATTTGAGGCCTAATTCATTAGCTTTATAACTATTCAAATTTTTATTTATTTAAAATGCACTTTTCTAGCCTTTTGAGATGCAAAGTTATTAATTAATTTTTCATATTTTATGGTTTGTACTATACCTTTTTCAATCGTTAACATGGCCAATCCATTTAACCTTTCCTGTGACTAGTTGATCGTAGATAGGATTTTATTAATTTCAGTTTTGAAAAACTTCTTTCGGCCGAGGCAACTGTTATAGGTATTGTCAATAATATCCTATAAGCAATCCATGCATTTGGAAAAGAATCTAATTTTTTGATAAAATTAAGTGTTTCAATTGGTGTTTTTGTTTCAGTTTGTAAAATTTCTCTTAATACTTTCAATTCTGAGAATAAATCTAAACCATTGATATCCGATAACATATCATGCTTTAAAAAGGCTTCAGGTGCAAACAATGTTTCTTTAAACTACCATCGACCAAAGATTTTAACAATTTTAAATCATACAGAAAACCAAAAATATCTCCATACCTTTGAAATTGCTCAAATCAAATTTCAATTGATCTAATAGCTTTATCAACTATGTATAAAAAGTAGTGGATTCTAAATTTTTCTTCAGTTGATTGTGTTGATTCAACATCATCGTCATCATCATCATTCTCATCAAAATGTTTTTTTTCTAGTAGTTTTACGTTTTTCAATTTAAATCCAGAATCAATTTTCATTTCACGAGCAATCTCTTTAGATGAAATCATAGCAGATGTAAATCTATTTTCGCTATAGTTCTTTAAAAAGGAAATGAGACCTTTTAAATTTTCTATATAGCTATATTAATTTGCATAACTTTAGACTGTAAGTTTTTACTAACCAAGTTAACAGCAAACAAAATATCATACCAAATATTCATTCCTAATAAGAACTCAAAGTTTTCCATTTCATATTTAGCTAAACACCTGGCTTCACTCTTTATTTTGGGGTCAATGTCTTTATTCTTTGATAATTGAATTAATGCATTTCTTAATTGTGGAGCTTGAAATTTTATTGCTTTAACACTTTCAATTCGACTCTCCCAACGAGTTTGTGATCATGATTTCACAGTTAAACTAGGTACATCATCTTGCAAAATTTTCCATCGCTTTGTAGAAAAAGAAAATATTGTGTATATACGTTGTACGACTCCAAAAAATGACTTAGCTTTAGTACAAGAATTAGCCATATCACAAAGTACTAGATTCAAACTATGGCAGCCACAAGGTGTGTAAAATGCTCTAGATTTATTTCTAATAATCTGTTCTGGACACCCTTTTCTTTTCCTTTCATATTAGATCCATTATCGTAACCTTGTCCTCTTACATTATCAATATCAAGTTCCAAATCTTTTATAGCACTAATAAGTTACACAACAAAAAAATGACGATTCTTGACGGTTTATAAGTTGACAGTCGTCGAAAACCGTCAACAATAGTGGTTATCTTGACGGTTTTAGGCTTACTCAAGAGAGGCCACATTTTATGTTAGTTTAGCAATTTTGTAGTATAATAGTTGACGGTTTTAGATAATCCGTCAAGAAATATCAATTTATTTATTGACGTTTTGGTGATAACCGTCAACAAATGTATGTGCGAAAAACTTGGCAGAATTTTTTCAGCTGCCATTTTAGTAATTTTTTCAAATCTTTCATATTTGTTGACGGTTGTGGTTCTTTTTAATCGATAAAGCCAGAAAAAATTTTCCCGATCATCCTCTTAATTTCCTCCTCTTCCCCTAACCTTTTCCTCCCTAAGAGAGAGCCCCCAACTCCTCTCCTCTAAAGAGCCTCCCACAGAGCCACCCCCCCCACTCCTCTCATCTCACTTCTCCATCTCAAAAACCAAATCCCCAAATCCATCCTATGTCATCCCTAAACCTAATCCTAGATCCGGAGGAAAGGGGATCTTCAAATCAAAGCTCCCGTGAGCGATGACGCGTCGGCATCGAGCTCTGACGGGTGATACCGGGGTGTCTCTCGGTGGAGCACCGGTGAGATCGTTACAACATAGATTTCTTACAGCATGTTCGGCGTGGCCATCGCCTCCCCCTCCTTCGCATGCCCTGGCCAACCACGAGCTACTGGGGCTGGCGCGCATCATCACCTACGGCGGCAACAACGTGTTGTGGAGCCTGAACGCCCCCTCCCCCACCGCGGATGCTCCGGCGGATCTTCGTCCAGGAGATACTGAGCCTTACGGGGCTGGGCACCATCTATAAGCTCCGGAAGGAAAAGGTGAGGGCGATGGTGGCGGATCATCAGGTCGATCATGCCTCATGCTTAAGATCTGAGGGCACATGAAAATCGTAGTGGTAAAGTCACCAACTTGCATGGTATCAACATGTTGAGAATATTGCATTTTCTCAAAAGCTACAGAACCTGTTAGTAATCTTTACATTTTTTACTACAGAACATGTTCAGAATTCTGCCTAGTTTACTAACTTGTCCAATATTTTTGCCTATATTTTCGCTTCGGTCACCGAGTAAAACCAAAATCTTCTAAATTTCGGCTGAAGAATCGGTAATATTGGATATGGTATTTAAAATTTGCTAGTATAACAAAGGATATGCCCCTCAAAAGTTTCTGATAAAGACTCTGTTGTTGTTACAGAACTGGTATTTTCCTATATTGGACGGTTTCGACCAACACTAAGCTTCAGATGGCATGCACATAACCTAAAGCTCTGAACTTGCCAAAAGTTAGCTGAGTTTTTCGATCTTTGCATATTGGAAAAATCTATTATGCAAATTGTGTAAATTGGGGCCAGCATATTGGAAAAATCTATTGTGCAAATTGTGGCCGATATTTTACCAGACACACTAAGAAAATTGGTAACAGTGAATAGCACTTATAATCCTCACCTTACACGAAAAACATTATTGGTGTTCCTTTCTTATTATGTCCAATGTTCTTTTTCATTTATGAATGTATTAATCAACAAATTATATATTTCTCTGCTGAGTAAATTAAATGGTCCAAATGTCTTTGAGCTCTACTTTTTTTATGTTCAGAATATTGCATTTGGTACTTTTACTACAGAACCAATTAGTAATCTTTACAGAACCAGTTTAGAATATTGCATTTTGTGCTTTTACTACAGAACCAGTTAGTAATCTTTACATACAATTGGAAATAGATGTGGACTGAAAGTGCGAGATGTGTTGACATATTGAATATACTGCCATCATTGATATCCTTGCTCATGTTGAATGCCACTTTTTAGTATTCATTTGACCTGTATAATTGTTATCACTATTTATTGACTTTTATAATTGTTATATAAATTCTTCCACTTGTATCGCAATTTTGAATCAACCAGATGGGTACATAAATATGGTTCTTCTTGTGTTCATTTACTTGAGCTAATCATATATTCGGGGAAAAAATATGGTTAACGAACTATAACAATGCATCATATTCTGTGTATGTGAGGTATGCTATCTGGTAATCATGGAATATTTTGCTTATACAGCCATTTATGAGAATTATAACATTTGCTATTTTCAAGGACCTTTGGCCTTCTACAGGGGGTTCATTCCAAATTTTGGACGGCTAGGATCATGGAATGTGATTATGTTTTTGACCTTGGAGCCGGTAACAGGGGATCTTGAACTTAAATCAAACAGTTGCATACTGTTCTTGTTATAGGTGAAATTGTGTCAAGGACAAATTAGGCTTATTATAAGTAATACTGGGTTCAATCTTGTTGTGAAGGAAATAAGGAAGGCCACTTAATTTATGGGGAAAATGACATTTAGGGACGTCGGAAAGGCAATAATGTTCACTTAGTTTAAAGTAATCTGGAAGGCAATACTGCTCACTTAGATAGGTGATCACAAATATTCATTCCCACAAACCTCACACTTCTTTGAAGTTCGAGAGTTCCTAAATTAGGAATACTCTTCTGAAATTTGTCCCTTGTGCATTTTGTGGGGTTAGTTTTGGCATGAGATATATCTTGAAATTCTTATTGAATTATTGAAATTTAAGAACTAAGCAAGAGACGATGAGATGGTGGTAACGATAAGATTCATCTTCAAAAGAAAATTATTTGATTGTTGTGCTAATATAGATGGACAAGATAACTAACTACAGGATGCTGAATCGCTGAATACTTAGTGAAGTTAAATTCCTTTTCCTTGTATAGGGGACTACCGTACATTGACAAATAATATGAGGCTAATTAGTCTTCTGAAATTTGGCCCTTCTCTATTTTGTGGGGCTAGTTTTGGCATGAGATAGCTTGAAATTCTTATTGATAGCTAAAGTACAAATTTTGTATTCCCCCCCCCCCTACAGGATGCTGAATCACTGATGTACTTAGTGAAGTTAAATTCATTTTTCTTGTATAGGGGACTACCGTACATTGACAAATAATATGAGGCTAATTAGTCTTCTGAAATTTGGCCCTTCTGCATTTTGTGGGGCAAGTTTTGGCATGAGATAGCTTAAAATTCTTATTGATAGCTAAAGTACAAATGTTGTATCCCCCCCCTTTTTTTTTGTTTTTTTGACCTCTTTCACTGAGTTATCTTACACTCCTGTTGTTCCACTTCCATGAAAGACTCATTATGATAGTTATTGGCCTATTGTATCAGCTCTTTGGGAAGTGCTTCTACAATCTGCTTTGTTGCTACCTTTTATGTAACTCATATATATTTCTTGATTGATAAGCATGTGTATCTTATGTTTTAGATTTATTAAAGATTAAAAATTTGACGACTCCAAATTGGACCCAATGGTTGCTGTACAGTTATCCTTTTTTTAATAACTTTTCTTTTTTGAATAATGAAATTGCAATCAAGATCCAAAATGTGTGTTTTCCTTGTGGTTATACTAACCCCTCCAATTCTTTTCATACTATTTTAGCCACACTCTCCTAATAATCGAGCATTAGCAAGAGAATGCAAAGATGTAAAAATTGACAGAGTATACATAGGTTCAATGTTTAAATTCATAAGTTATTTTCATGATATCGGTGATTCTGCAAAATAAGATAATATCATTTTGCTTCTCATGAACATGCTTGGTTCATCTAAGAAATAGCTCGATTAATGATGGGATATTTTATGTTTAAGTTGTTTAGTTTTTGTATTAATTTGTTCAAAAATTATTTCGATGGTTGTTCTATTTCAGGATAGTTGGGCACTTTATCTTGTTCTAATTTTTTGTTACAAGTTTATATGAATATGTATCTTAATCCCACTTGCATCTTAATAGCTCGATTAATTTTCAGGAACGCACATTGGCTAAACTGGCAGTCCCTATTTGATACTAGTATGCACAAGACTGGTCATATACCTCCTTTGTAAAGAGAATGTTCAACTGTGGATTGACACAGGTATTATTCTTCTGTCAAATGTAAGTACATGACAATATTTGGAATCACTTTATATTTGGTTAACTTTCCTTTATGATTACTTTAGTGTCAAATTTGTATTTGGTGGCGAATGGCCAGATTAGCATTCCTTTGAGCCTTTAACTTTAGTGTCAATTGTAAGTCGCTAACTCTTCAAGTTAAAGCTTCAAAACAGTTTACATGTTTCTCCATTTTCTTTAAGTTTTGGTCTTTTTTTTTATGTTCATAATACGATACAGTGTTACTCTATCTCTGTCAAGCAAATAGACCAAAAGAATCCATGTTTATGAATTGGAATTGAGTACTTAGCATTCTGTTATAGATTATCTATAGTGTATTGTAAAACAGAATTGGATGAAATTTTTTTCTTTTGCCCTTAATTGGAAGTTCTATTATGGATTATATCAGCAAAATCATTAGGAAAAGAATTCAATGATTTATACAGATCTCTTTGGACTATAATAATTTCTTTCTTGTTGGATTATAACTGATAACAAAATGAAATGACAACAAGGCCTACAAGTCAACGCAGTGAACAAATTCTAGTCTCAAATTGCTCACGAAAAATTATATAATGTATAATAGTGGTTAATTTTTGATGATGGATTATATCGGCCATTGCCTTGGCTTTGAGTGGCAGCTTGAAGGCCTATTTGGGCTTGCATTGCATTGCAATGCAAGCAACAATGCAAGCAGCGGCAGTAGCCCAAGCAATAGCAACTTGCCAAGGCAATTGTTTGCCTTGGTGTTGCATCAAGCATTGTCTTGCCTTGGCCATTGCCTGTTTTTGCATTAGCAGACCAGTAGCATGCAGCAGCAGCAGCAGCAGCAGCAGGCTCTTTGAGCATTTGTAATAGCAAATACAGCAGTAGTAGCTTGCAGTAGCAGTACCAGTAGCAGTAGGAGCAATGCAGGGCAGTTGGCCATTGGTTTTGGGCTTAGGATATCTAGAGAGGGGTTTGAGTTTCAGAGTTTGGCTTTGGGGTTCTATTGTACGTATCAAAGAAACAGTTGTGTATCATAGATGTGAGGTTAGTATCAGATTTGTTAGATATTAGTTTGTACCAGAGTTTGGGGTTAGCTTTAGATGTTAGAGTGTTAGCTTGAGGTATCAATAGATTAGTTGTATAGTTAATTTCATATGAAGGTATATATATTGATATGTTAGTTAGGATGATTTTTGATTTGAATGTTAGAGTAGATATCTGATATCCTAAACTAGTTCAGAGGCTTTAGGTCTTGGGTTTATGTATCAGTTTTGGTCTTTTGGGTTGAGTATGTGATGGGTATAGTGGTATCAGGGATTTGGGGGTTTTTTGGGTTGAGTATCAATCCTCATGGAGGCAAGTAAGGTGAGCACTCGTACTTGTTAAATAACTTATCTGAGTTTTAGTCACTGGCCTCTAATATAAATGCTCAAAAGGATTTTTTTCCAAATAAATGACTCCATGCCCTTAGGGGTTAAGTAGGTGATATAAGGGTCCCAGATACCACACAAACTCAACAACTATAGGATTATGCAAGTATTGTTGCTAGTCTGTAAGGAAGAATTTTTTTTTTCATTAAGTCAAACTAAATATTCTAATGCTTCAAAAAATTTCTTGTTTGGGCAATCAAAGTACTTGCTGAATGTAAACCACCAGTCAAATAAGGATATCTTAGAGCATCTTAGAAATTTTTGTGAGCTATTTCTTTCTAACTTTTACACTTTTTCAATAAAGCTAGCCTTCAGATTCTGTAATACTAAGTTGATACTTTGTGTTCTTGTTCTCCCAGGAACTTGCTGAAAAATGAAGGTGCATGCATGCTGTGAATAGAGGAATGCTGTGGATATGGCTAGGGATGTGCTCCGATATGGTTTGCTACTTTTTTTGTTTTATTATTATAGTATTGGTGGGTTTTGTTTTGTGGTGACAAGTGATGGATGTTTATGGTTTGGATATTTAAGTGGTATGGAAACAATAGATATGGGATGTGTACTTTATGGTTGGATTATGTTGTGGTTGGACAAGTGAAGAATACATGTGCTGGGATGTGTGTTGGAAGTTTTTGTTGTATGAACAGTACAGTTTGTTAATATAAAATTTGGAATTTATAGTAATTTGATGTGTGTAGCTTCTGGATTGATATTATGTGTGGTTGATTGATATTATATAATTCTTGACGGAATTTTGGCATGCTTCTCTTGACGGTACTTTGGATAGCTTCTCTTGACGGTTGTCAAACGTCAACTTTAATTCATATCATGCTCTATAATAGTCGTAAATTACTGCTTTTCATGACGGGTTTTGTCCGTCAAAACAATGCTTTTCTTGACGGCTAAAGGCCGTCAACTAGGCCGGAGTCAAGAAATTTTTTTGCCTACGTTGACGGTTTCTAAAAACTGCTATCTTGACAGCTAAAAACAGTCAAGAAAACTACTTAATATGACGGCCAAATACCGTCAAGAAAAGTCTTGTCAGCGACCGTCAAGAAATGGGGGGTCTTTTCTTGACTCCGGCCTAGTTGACGGATCTGCAACCGTCAAGATACCCATTTCTTGATGGGGAATCACCGTCAAGAAAAGCCCTTATTCTTGTAGTGTTCGTTAAAAAGTCCTAGTCCAGATGTGTCATCGACTTTCATAAATCCCAAAGAAAATTCTTTAACTTTAATCGGATTTGCAGAAATATCCACACAACGTAATACAATTGACATTTGTTCCTAATGACTTGCATCCGGAGTAATATAACATAAAAATATTTGCCTCTTTAAATATTTGCAAAATCATAGCTTTAATTTCAGATGCTAACAAACTTATCAGTTCATTTTGTACATTATGACCAAGATAATGATTTTGAATTTCACCATTTTTAATACGCCGAATATGTTCTTGCATTACTGGATCAAATTCTGCTATAATCTCAATAGTGCTTAAAAAATTTCTATTATTTTCTTGATAGATCTTTTCTTGTTTCCCACGGAAAGCCAAATTATTTTTAGCAAGATTTTTTACAACAGCAATCATTCTTATTAATATATTTTTCCAATGTTCTTTCTCTCTATCAATTTGTTCTTATAGATTTCTATCAATTGTTTTATTATTTACCAATCGTGTTTCTAAATCAGCCCAAGTGTTCATATTAGTAATGTGGTTAGAACTTGTTTCATGATTTTTAAGCTTAGCCCCATGATTTTTCCAGTCTCTAACTCCCTTATTTGCTAAATGAGTGTTACTATGTTTTGAAGTAAATAATTTGCAACAAAAACAATACGCTATATCCAAACTCTTTGAGTACACTAGCCATTTTCGATCATGTGTTTTCCCATTTGATAATTTTCTACTGTAATATGTTGTAGAGAAATGCCTTGAGTTTTTATCTTTAGGAATACTCAAATAATCAACTCTAATTGAACCTTTTTCTATTAATAAATCTCTGAGTTTTTAGTCAATATTTTTCCATTGTCCTGGATCGTCAATATTTTTATGAATAGGTTCAATTGTGTTGTTTAAATGGTCAATTTCTTCACTATTTAGTGCGTTTTCATTGTTATCATTTTGTGTTGTTGCTTGGTGATCTCCAGATTGTGTTAAGTTACTTGGTACTTCACTGACTTGTTCTAAATTACTTGGTATTTCATTATTTTGATCTAAATTACTTGGTCCTTCATTAATATGATCTTCAATTCCTGTTCTATTTTGTCTTTTACAGTGACAAATTTATCAAGAGCTCCCTTTTGTGATTGAATAAACTGTTCATTTTTTCTCTTTTTTTATTTTGTCCCATCCAGAATCAAATTTTCTATTAGATATATTTCAAATTAAACTTAAAGAACAAAATAAAATTACTGCTTGAATTTGAACTATTTAAACAAAATAATCTAAATTAATAAAACGATAGAACCTAATTTGTGAAATTCGTATGAAAATTTGAACTCTTGTCTGAATCAATGAAATCACATATCTTGCTTGGCTGCTTGTTGTAATCCAAATTTGAAAACCTTCCCACCTTTGAAATCAAGTGATTTAAGTGAAAGATTGAAACTTTGTGATTGCAAGTTGAGAAAGATAGATTGATAGAGCAAGATTTGAAGAAGCAGTAGGATATTGTTTGCTTTTTTAAGCTTTTTTTACCCGTGAGTGCCTAATTATACTAGAAAGAAGTAGTTATAATTTTGGAACTCTCAATTAAATCAATTCTAATTAATGAGTTTAGTTGATTTGGAAAGTGTTTTTTCCTATTCCCAGAGCAATGAAAACTTTTCGTTTCTCACTAGCCATTAGTATAACTCAACAGTATGTTTTCCTTGAAACTTTCTTTTATGGCCTAATAAAGTGGAGTAAATAGGTAAAACGGTTAAAAAAAATTCCTTAATAAAATTGAAAAATCATTTATCTATATATACTCTGTACTATATATATTGGGGCTTACTTTCATGGTGGGCCTAAGGCAGTTGCCTCAACTGCCTAAACTATAGAGCCGCCCCTGATTTTATGAAGGTATCATGTCTTCGTTTGTATCCAAGTTATAATCCCCATGACCTGGTATTTAAGCATCCTAAAAGCCCCTTCCTTATATTTTTCTGTTGGTATTCCAACAGTATATGGGTGCTATCTTTGCTTCTTTTCTTCCTTATCGAGATTGTTTGGTTGATTTTTGACATATAAGCGCTTGAAAACATATATTTATGATTCAAATTGGACATATATTCGATTAATTCTATTAGTCTCTGGGCCGGCGCTGAGTTAATGGGGGTCCGAGACGAAACTTCCAAAATGGACCCCCATACATAATGTAAAAAAAAAATGTAAATAAAATAAAATTTTGTTGTAGTCAAAATTTGAACCAAGTACCTCTTAAATATATCTAACATTATAACCACTACACCACAATATTTTTTGTTAGAAAAGGCACATGATATGTACTAGTTCTATTGTAGAAAGTTTCATGTTGGTGCCTCCTTTCGACAGGGGGTCCTGGGCCGTCGCCTGGCCTGGCCTGGGCCAGGGCCACCCCTGTGGGAGAGAAGGAAGATAACGGTAGCTGAATTCTTAATTGGATGGTCAAAGTTCAAGGTGTTTATTGGACTAGCAGCCCGGAACTCGGCACTGTCAAACCCGGTTTGGGCCGGCCCAGTCCATTAGAACCTCGATTCTGGGTTGGGTTCATTGTGCATGCCCGAAGTTCTTGCCCGGACCGGGACGGTCCGAACTGGATCCTGCTCCGAAACCCTGTTCATCCGGTCCTGCCCGGAGCGACCCGACTAGGCTCAGTCCGAGGCCCAGATTGACATGAAAACCCCATTAGTCCACCACAATTTGTTATTTTAATTATTTTATGGATTATTTTAAAAATACCCCCTAACTATTACATAAACGTTGGTAGGAGTATTTTGGTAGAGAAAAAAAAATCTCCCACCAACCATATTATTAATTAGAGGGTATTTTACCAAAACATTTCCAAATTTTAGTTGTTTTTGAACGTTAGTAAGGAATATTTTGGCCATTTTACTGAAAATGACAAATATTCCTATAACAATTATATTTTAAGGGTATCATTAGTCATTTGGCACCCATATATCCCTATAAATAGGTCTCAATTCATCCAATTTTATTGCAATTTTTTTTCACTCTCTTCTAATACTTACAAACAATCTAGTATTATATTTAGTGAACTAGTTTCTTTTTCCATGACATAAAAATGAACAACCACTACTCCAATCGCAAGATTAACAACCTCAATCTATACTGCAACCTTGGGGGTATAACAATCTCAACGCGCAACCTCAATTGTAACTAGGCCATGGAGAACAAATGAATCATAATTGGATGAGATAAAAAAAATGGTACTACTTTAACCGAGTTTATAATGAGCATGGTACTGAAAGAATAAACTCGCATGCAATTCTTATTAAATGCTTGCATTGTGGGAAACAAATTCAATGGAAACCTAACTATGACATAAAAGCTCTAGACAATTTTATGCATCTTCTTGAAAAAAAATGTATCATTTTTTAATATATATTATTATTGTTAAATAGGTGTATATTTTTTAAGCGATTTATGTTTGAGTTTCTGATTTCAACATATCTACAAAACTTTCTTTGTTGTATCACAAAAGAAGTTTGAAGAGATGTTGAAATACGAAACTTAAACAAAAGTCGTATCAACGAAAACTTATGTAACGAAAATAATATATATTAAAATTTTATCAATTAAATAATAGAAAAATGCTTACTGTTTCTTTTATATAACGAAATACTCAAAGTGCAAAATAAACCCCCCCCCCCCCCAAAAAGCCCATAATATACATTTTTATTTATTTTCATTTTTAATGTCCAAAATCTACTTGGCTCATTTCCCAAAGGCTAAAACTTTGGAACAAGTCCAGAACCGACTCATGCTGTGCACTGGACGGGCGGCCCGGTCCCCGACTCGGGCCCGGTCCGGTCAAATTTGGTCTGGGCCTACCGAGCCCGGTCAACGACCCGGACCGGCCCGACCCGTCCACATTCCGGTCCTGGCTGGCTTTTGCCCCCGGACCCGGTAGCCCGAACCGGCCCGACCCGATTTGAATACAGGTCCGGGCTGGACACACCCGCCAAGCCCGACCAGGCCGACCAGGACCGGCCCGGTCCAGGCCCGATTGGCCCGGTTCGGCCGGTTTTCAATTTTTTTTGTTTATAACCGTTGGGAGGCTAAAATGACGAAAATATCCCCATTTACTTGCTGTTTTTAGACCGTTGGAAGGATATTTTGGTCATTTTGTTAAAAATAACCAAAATACCCTTATAACAACTCTTTTTTGTGGATAAAATACGTCATTTTGTACTTTTTTGGGCAGTTTTTGACTTTTTATGTCTCTCCCTCTCTCTCTCTCTCTCTTTGGTAGATAAAATTTTTTGCAAAATTTAATTTCAAAACTATGGATACTACTGGTTCTAACCACTCTTACGGAGGTGATTCAGAATAAATTTTTTCTTAATACGCTGATTTATTTGAAAATAATCATATTCTAGATTCTATGCCACAGACATAAATGTCACCTCATGAAGTAAGGAGCATGGCTACAAATTTTGTAACTAGCGAGAAATTAGTTTTATGATAATATTATGAAAAAACTATATGTTACTAATAGTGAGGGCGCACCAGTTTTAGATCACAAAAATCAAAAACCAATTGCTAAAGGTGCACAGTGTAAAAAAATGTAAAAAAAATAAGTGGAAAAGAAACGATGGCACAGGCACATTGAAAAGACACTGTGAGTGTCACTCCCATTTTCCGTTATACGTATTTCCAGTATACGTGTACGGACTTCCGACCCGTATTTTGACTTATCTAGCATAACTTGGCTTGGCTTGGTCTTGGTTTAACTTGGTTTAGCTTGGCTTGGTTTATTTGGTTTTGGATTAGAGATGGAGAGGATTGATACAAATATTAACTCCACTCTCTCTCTCTCTCTCCATTATTTTCTTTACTTCTTCTTCCTCCATTAATTCTCTCCACCCACCTTAGGCAGGTGTCATCTTGCTTTATGGAGGAACTCTATTTTTATTGTTCTATTGTCTTTCCTACAAGCTTCTAAGACTCTTTAGTATTTAGCACTTTTGGTTTTGGTGGATTAAAACTTGTAGATCTAAGTTTTCACAAATTTTGATTTTCTTGGGTTTTGATCTCTCAAACTTCTTTGTTGTCAAGTTTTGATTGTTCTATATTGTAGAGAATTTAATTTTACCCAAAATGGACCTTTGAAAATCTGAATTTCGAATTTTTTTGAGTGATTTATGGACCTTGGAAGTTTATGGGTTCCATGGTACTTCTTCTCGGGTTGGAGAAGAAGAACAGTGTGTGGGTGCATGGGATTTTATACGTCCACAGTGACTTCAGCCTTGGGCGCATAGCCCTTCATATGCACCCAAGCTTCCTGCCTTCCTCAGTGTGGGCGTATGGCTTTATATGTGCCCATGACTTTTTGTTGCTCATGCACATAACTTCAAATATGTATTAAGTCATAGTATCCCTTTGCTGTGGGTGCATAGCCCTTATTAGGCGCCCACATAGCCAGTATAGATGGCTCCTGACTTAGTTTTCCAAAAGCCCCCAGCCTCACTCATGTAGGCGCATAGACCATAGGCACATGCATGTGGGCGTATAGACCATGCACCATGCCTCACTCATGTGGGCGCATACATGTGGGTGCATGCCCTTAGGCGCATTGCCTTGGGCACATGCCACTCTCAGCACGTGCGTTTTGGGTGCATGCTCTTCATGACACCCCATTGACCCTTTGTACCATCTCTTGCAAATGTCTGTATTTGTCCCCATGGTCCTTAGTGTAAATTGTGACTTTATTTGTACTCTTTATTTGACTAATCCTATGATGTTATTTTCCATGTTGCACATGTACTCTGAGCTTTAAACACGATCTTGGTATGGCATGTACACTCTCTAACAACTCCTTTATAGTGGCCCGTCGTGGTGTACTTACATGAACACGACATGACAATGTGACTTTACGTGATAACTCTCGATAGTGACCCGTCGTGGTGCACTCTTGACAAGTAACTTGACATGATAATTCTTGACGGTGGTCCGTTGTGATGCACTCTGGCCTTAATAAGTAACATAATATGACATATGATCTTGACAAGTAACATGTTACTCTCGTCTTGACACCGTGGATGATTTCTCTTGATTGTATTTGTACAAGCTACATGTCTCGTCTTGCATCATGTCTAAGACATGAATTCCTGATTTTCACGGTCAGAGATTTATACTGAATCTGACTAGGATAATGACTAGATTGATCAAGTAGTCCATGAAGAGATTTTCCAGCTACAGGCAGTCCCGTTATCTGTGCGCTCTAATTGGACTTGTAACCAGCCGTCGAGTAGAGCACATTTCCAGCATATTGTCATGTTTTGCACCCCCAAGTCACCTAATCCAACTCTCTCAACTTGCGATCGAATAACCTGGATTAAGTCTGCAGGGCTTATGACTGCTGGGCATCTTAATGCATCTTGTAATAATTAGGCTTGTGATAACCCTAGTTAGTTAAAGTATCAAACCGTACTCCTTGTTTGGCCGTGATTGATGAATGGAGACCCGTCTAGTCTTGTCTAGGCAAGGCCAGTACATGGTTATTTCAGTATGTTACCGTTTATGCTTTGCTTTATCGATAATCGGTCAGAGACTAACTTCTGTTCAGGTGAAGGGTTACAACCACGGTCCTTGTTTGGTTTACGGGTTGTAACTTGGTTACCGGAATAGTCCTCTCAGTTATCTTATCGTTTATCCCCTATTTTTTTAACTCATGTCTTTCGTTATCATTTATGTCTTTATGTGCTAATATGCGGATTTTAGTTCTTAAGTGAAGCCTCCCTTGTGGCACTTGCTCTTTCTGGGGTCTGACCCAGCTGGTTTTGTATGGCCAGTTTTTGGAGTAGCACCCAAGGATCTCCCAGCCATCCAACTAGATGGTGAACACTAGACGCAACCCTGGCAACGAGTGGGTTTTATTTTGCTCTTCCACTCTATTATAAATTGTTCTTTTGAGACATTTAGCTGTCGAGCAAGTGTTAGCTCGTGTTGAATTTACATTCCTGTCTGCCTGAGGACTGTAACATTATTGACAAATCCTAGGGTTGATCATGTATGACTTAAACTCTTGCTATTCTTCGCATTTTGTATGACTAGCTTCATGATCATCTGAATATGTAATGTTTGGGATGCCTTACATTGTATGTCTGATGATCTACCATCTTGTTACATTACTTGCTTACTTGAGATTGAGACACTAGGCTTGTATTTGACCATAAGAGACTGTTGGCTTGTAGATAAACTCCCATACATTTAGACAGCCGTGACCGTATTGCGAGGTGGGATTCACTTCAATGTACGTAGCTGGCTGTGTCTGTCCCCTGCTCTCCAGTATTCTGGTTCTAGGACATGACAATGACACTTCTCATAATAAGAATACACTGCAAGCCAGGCAGTCTCAGATAAGCATCGGTCCACAAGGATCTTCTTTAGGTAATTTTATTTATTCTGATGCTCGTAACAAAACCAAGCTAACCAAATTTCATATTTGTGATGAACAACATTTCACATTCGGAGAGAGTGACTGGTATTATAAGTATGCAAGTGGTACTCTTAATCCATGTTTTAATAAAGTTTCTAGATCGACTATTAGATCGGAGGCTATCAAAATCTTTCAAAGGGAAAGGACGGTTTTGAAGCAAAGTTTCGTAAATGTTAGTAAGTTTGCTCTAATTTCTTATATATGGACTACAAAAAAACTATGCTTTTATTTGTATCATGACACATTATATAGAGCCAAAGTGGATGTTGCAAAAACATAATATTTGTCTATGGCCTTTGAAATTTTTACATACCGATTCTGTAATCGGTGGCGCCATCATGCAATTTTTACGTGAATATGATATTCACATTAAATTGTTTTCCATTTCTCTTAATAAGGCTAGTAATAACAGTTCTTGTATTAGTATTTTAAGTTCACAATTTTTACCTATAGTAGAAAGACGATTGTTTCATGTTAGATGTGCTTGCCATATTATTAATTTACTTGTACAAGAATGTCTACAAATTTTTATGTAAATTTAGAAACTCTTAGATCTTGTCTACAAAGTTTAAACACTTCTGCAAATAGATAACAAGCTTTCAAAACTTTATGTGCACAATATGCTATAACTTTTAGAAGATTTGTTAAGGATACACAATATAGATAGAATTCTACATATTTAATGTTAAAATCTTGCATTAGATTTAAAGATGTTATTACTCATTATTGTAATGTTAATCCAGGTTTTGATTATCAAGTTGGTGAAAATGATTAGTTAATTGCTATTTCTATTTTTAAATTTTTTGAATTATTTTGCAATGCTACATGCACTTTATTTGGCATTTATTATCCAACTTCTTCACTAGCGTTAACAAAACGTATTGCCATGTCTCATTTATTTTTTAAATATTAAATATTCCCGGTTTTTGATAATGTTGTTTCAAAAATGGAAACAAAATTTTGAAAATATTTGGGTGAAATACCTCTTTTATATTATTTTGCTTCGATTTTTGATCCGAAGAACAAATTAGATGGCATATTCATATTGCTAGATGAATTTCATGAAAATACGAATGTAAATGTAAGTAACTTAAAAGTTGTAACGCCCCAGTCCCAAAATACTTAGGACCAAGTACGCAACATGTCAGCTGCACATATACGAAGAATACTCCACTATATGGAATCCTCGTATACGTACATAAGTTGTATATATATAATAAAGTCACAGGCCAGAATATAAGTATCTAATCTCATCACAGCTCAGCACAGAATAAATAAGAGTCCAATCAATAATAAGTGCACCAAAGAGATAGTCGGGTGGTCATACCCACTCCAAACAGCTATGAAAAATAGTCACAATGATCGGAGTCCAACCTCCGCAAAATAGAAAGAAAAGAGATGTAAAAATGTCCACTAAAATGTCTCAAGGAAATCAATAAGCTAGAAGTCAGCGGGAGATGCTTCGTCATCAATGTAGGATGGATCCAGAGCCGCTCCGTACTCCTGCGGGAAGTCATCTAATCCTGGAGAGATAACCAGGTCCTCAGCAGGACGTAACAAGATACAAGAAAATACCATGACTATAAACTGCGATAATATAATAGAAAAGAAAGGATGCATGCAATCGGATGCCTACCAGTTCTACAGTGAAAATTCAGTTAAGAACAAACCTTCAACGCATGGACACTATGGCTGCAGAAAACTCAATTATGGTCACACCAGGATACCAGGGACCTCAAAGCATAACATTCATCGAATGTCAGAGGCCAGCATGTCATGACCCGCACCCGCTTTTCGGATACGAGACGTATCCAAGCCAGCCTACGTCGCAGAGTCGGCGGTAGAACGTTGTCAAGCTCGTAAGAAATAAATGCTCCAAATATAAACATTTGCTGCTCATTCACATATCTAAATTTGTTACAACATTTACAACATTTATAATTAAAAAAATACAAGATTTTACAATTAATAAAATTGATACAACTGCTATCTATTTCTAGGTTTCTGTCTGCAAGTACACCCGAATCTCCCAAGCTAAGTGAAGCCACAGCTAACCTGAAAAATATTGGTTTCCAGTCAGGAATGGAACAAGTACACAAATCGACGGCAATATAAAAACACAATAGAATTAACAAGACATGAAAATAACATATGAGATATGAAAACTGGAAAGTACTGATGACATGGCACGGTGGAGAAGAAAAGAAAAAATAAATAAAAGACATCTACCTATGTGGTATGAAATATCTGTTTCGACATGTAACGGCTAGGGGATAAATCCGGCACACTGTACGTGTCGTGTGCAGCTGCTGTCATGCAAGAATAGACATTTTGGGGATATTTTTGGGTAGTCCACATGTTTACTAAGATATTTTTTCTCCCGACTACTCCGTATGACGAGCGTGTCAACAAGCAGCAAGATATATGCATAAACATGAAATGAGAAAAACTACTATGAATTGAAAGCAATCAGAAAGTACACTTGCCTGAGGTCCTTAGCTGGAGAAACCGATAGTACAACCACAACAGATGAGTCACGAAAGTCAACATATGTAAAACATCTCCAGATGTTGAAATAAATAGTACCAACATTCTCAGAATAGTCAAATTAGCTAGGATTGCCTGTCCTTAAATCTAATTCTGGACATAGGGGCAAAACGGTAATTTTGGGTCAAAACGGTGTCCGCCGTTGGACCCGCTTTGCAACGAAAAGCGTGCCAGGGTCAACGGTCTCTAAAGTCATCAAACTATATGTCAATAGGTCCGGTTTTCCGATACGAATCCAACCGTATGTCCAAAGTTGGATTCCGACAGGCCGTGCACAAAATCGCCCGTTGAGTCAGACCGTAGGACCCGCAAAACGACGATCCGATCAACTGTCTCAGAATCGGACCAAACATGGCATACAGGACCAAAAAAATGATACGGTCCTGTTGGCGTAAGTTTCGTCTCGATCTGACGAGCGTGCACAAAGTAATTGGAGAATTTGCATAGAGGCCGATACGGTAAATTTTGACGGATATACATCAAATTCGTCGCGCACACGCGACCAATTTGAATTTCGTCAAATCGTACACGACCATGAAGCCGTTACGCACCTTTCGATGCTTTCGGTTCGCGACAACGTCGCCCGGATTGGCGGGACGCACATCGTGTGGATGAGTTTTTCTAGTTTTTGAAAACTGTTTTTCATGGTTTTTTTTTATTTTTGAATTCGAATAACTTCATATATACCAATTGAAAATAAGAACTACCAGTTACGTTTTAATCTCGTTTAGGTTGTCTTTAACTGTGTCAAATTAAACTTTTGAAAACCCTAATATCCAGTTCGAAAACTGACTTCCAATATGGATGATTGGACTGGTTCTCTGTTTCGAATCCTAACAGTTTTTTCGGGATTTTTCCATCGATTTTTTGACTTGAAACCTCGATGAAACTTGAACCTAATTGCCGGGAATACTAGAGGGTTGTACAGGCTTTCTAAAACACTTTACAGATCGCAAAACGATTATGTGTGGGAAGAGAACTTCACCTGCAAAGTGAGGGGGATCAGATACTGCTGCTGCTGTTAATCCATCTGTGCGCGCGCGGTTGAGTCCAGGCGGCACTCCGGCATGTCGCGATGGTGCGCGCGGTGGCGGAGCGCGCACAGGTGGCCTGGGGTGGCGGTGTCGAGGGTTGGCTCGATGGTTTTAGGGTTTCGTTTCCAGAGATGATACATCTCTCGTTCTTTCTTTATATATGTGTTCGTTGGTCGAACAGAGGAGGGTCTTTCTGTGCTGGTTGGTTTCGGTAGGTGGGCCTGACCCGACTGGGCTAGGCTGGGATTCCTTTGAATTCCTATTTTCTTATTATTTATATATAACTCTATATATATCTATATACACTCACACACACATATATATATATATATATGTATATATATATATATATATACATACACATATACGCCTACATAAAATCTATATATATATATATATATATATATATATATATATATATATATATATATATATATATATATATATATATATATATATATATATATATATATATATTTTTTTTTTTTTTTTTTAATATATATATATATATATATATATATATATATATATATATATATATATATATATATATATACACACACACACACACATAAATATAATATATATATTTATATATACATTCACATACATTTATATATTTATTTATATATTTTATACACATGTAGGTATACAGACATATATGTATTTATATATATACACGTACACGCATATCTTTATATATATTTATGTATACTTACACAGGTACACCTACATATATATATTTATATATACGTACACATACACAATATATATAACAATTATTTATATATACATACACATATATAATTTTTAATAATACCCATTTCGTATAAATAACCAAATATTTAGAAAATATCATTAAGTCCACCCAAAAAGCTAGAAAATATTTGTACGTACCTAAAAGTATGTCTATATAGACTTGGGCTTGGTTTAGGTCCAATCTGGACTAGTTTGGTACAACTGGGTTCCCTAAAACTCAATAATATAATTAATTAATAAATAATCTTCGGTAAGGGTTAAGTCGCAACTTGGCCTAGCTTTCCTAGTTAGGACATCACTATGACTCGGCCTTCCCTACCAGGGCTAATATACTAGTCAAAGCACGTCACTGTACTATCCATGCCATGATTCCTAGTTATCTAGTACTTCAAAACTCAACTATGGCTAAAGTCATCTACCGTAATAATTAACTAAATAATTATTTATGAAATTCTTAAAATCATCATTCGAATAAAATAAATAATAATAAAATATTTCTAAATTTTCGGGAAGGGGAGCTACAAATCTATCCACCTTAAAAATAATTTCGTCCTCGAAATTCTAACTCACAAACCTGCCTAAAATTCAAAAATAAAAGTAAAAGAATAAATCCACTATTACCATAATCTTTTCAAATTTAATTCTCAGGAATATTTATACCTCCTCCTAGTCATTCCATAACTACGAATCATCGAGGACTTCTACCCACCTTTGGTCACACTACCCACTTCAAACACCTGACGCCACAACATTGTAACCCTCCTATCTATCAAGCAATCCAAAATTTAACAGCAACAAATTTACACAAGTAGCTTAAAAATATTGGTAATTTCTAGTAAGCATGGCTATTCGTCGCTCCAAAGTAGGAAGGACAGGAAGATAATACAGAATAATCGGGAGAAACTGTAGAGTTTCAAGAGCAGTAGAGAGTATCCAATGTTGCAGATAGAAAGAAAGCCTATGAACCATTGACTTATTCGCTAGATTGGGCCACCCTAGTCCAGTCACTTGCTAAATCGAAGAATCCTTCGTTTTTTAGAGGGGCTTGCAATCCATGCAATACAGAAATTATGTCCTTGAAGTCCTAAACAAGGTTCCAAAATAGAACAAAATTTGAGAAATCAAGATTGTGATCTTTTCCGTGGTTATTTAAACACACGAGCAAGGGATATAAATACGATACAAGATCGTATCGCGACTTCTAGGTAGATGGAATAAGGGTTACAAATGACTGCACATTCCAAGAGGTGGAGACTACATAATAGGTGCAAGGACCTATTTCAAATAGTTCAGTTTTATAGTCCAAAAATGGTGGTATGCATAGATGGGTTCTACTGGGTCTTAATGGGTTCCCTATCTGGACATCACTCGTTGGTTTAATGAATCTTGGATTTTAATCTATATCGACTGGACAAGATTCCAATGATAAAACTATTTCTACTAGGTTAGAGTAACATAGACTAGGTTTCAACCCAAATGGTTGAGCTAGTTGCCAGTCGGGTTGGTTAGCTAGGTTCCTAAAGCCCCAAAATTTGCCTTCAGTAACTTTTGTGTTTAAGTAGCACATGAGGCCTCAATTGGGTGGTACCTTAGTGGCATGCGTGTAGTGGGCTTTGAGTAGATCACAACCATATATTGGGTCGAATGAATTGAGTCAAGGTTGAGGCTCTAGTGGAATTCGGAAAATATACCGGTATTACGGTAAGGGTTATGGCTAATCCTTTTAACCTGAAAGTCGTACCCCAAAAATAGAGTACCAGGGGATGAGTTTGAGTGGGACATGATAAACCTAGATGAAGGTGGACTCGTCTAGGTCTTGCAAATAAAATTTGTTGAAAGGTAATAGTTGGCCTCATGCTCCGAATATTAATGACACGGCCGGGGACACAAAATGATCTAAATGGAAAGTGGGAGTCTGTGGGCACTAATTATCAACCTAATAGAAAATTATCCTAATCAATTGGTAATCTTCGTATATCCTAAAATTTTAGAAGGCCTATGGTCTACCCACCTTAGAAGCTGGGACATGGTTTTAGGAATAATGAGGTTAGAAGAATTCCAAAGTCCAGATATTGTACCTCGACTCTCCTTAATAAAGAATAAGGCACGACGTATCGGGATACGATAGATATAAGTTAAGTCAAGGGTCGTTCCTCAATAAATGGAAAACGAGTGTGTGTGCAATGATACATGGTCGATAAAGTAGAATGACCTACTCGTCCACAGTATACATGAGTTATCGACGGGGTAACCAACTCTAAGGCACATCATATGAAAAGATTTCTAACAACTGAATCGTGAATTTCTATTGGGGTCAAACCTGCCAGACTATTGTCACAAGGTTTCTAGTTGAAGCAAGTTTCAAACAAATGATTAGAGGCTCACAACATTTGGTCTCTGGAGAATAGGTAGTCTCCTAGGTTGGCATTTGGTCAAGGGAAAGATCCTAATCATTCTCGGACTCCAATGACCAGAAGATCATGATAGTAGGTTTAGGGTCGCAGAGAGGACGAGTAACTTAAGGCAAGGTTCTAGTCACCTGGCTGGCCGATGGTAGTTACCCTGGTGTATACAACCATCATAGCCATGGGGATACCCCGTATCTCTCTACCAATTATAAGCTTTCGTCTTTCCAAATCAGTAAAAGACAAAACAATAGGGTTTAAGGGAGATGTCACTGAGCACAATTATGTGATTCGAAGGCGGATGTATAATTCAAGAGGAATTATCAAGCAGTCGCGAATGAGATTCTAGTGTCACTTTTCGTTCCCAGAATACGTATTTTAAATACATGTACTGCTGGAATGCATTTATTTAATATTTATCATATATTGTTCTGTATTTAAATTCTATTAATTTCTTGTAATTTTACTTTCAGCATTTTTATTCTGCTTTGCTTTTGGGTTCGACCTAAGTCGGTTTATTTTCGGCCATTGGACGGTTTAAACAAACCCCCACCTACCACCATGCACCCTCTTCATTTAAAGCTCCATCCCCTTCCTCTCTCTTCATTACTTCTTCACCATTACTCTTTTTATTCCTCATAAACTCTCCCCACCTACCTAGCCGCATAGACAAGTGCCAACTTGCTTCTTGATGGATTTCTATTTTTGTTCTTCCAATGTCTTCCTCTCAAGATTCTTAAATACTTTAGTACTTAGCATTTTCAATTTCTACGGCTCATTTCTTGTAGATCTAAGTTTAATATATTTTCGGATTTCTTAGGTTTTGATCTAGTAACTTTATTATTTTTCAAGTTTTGATGGTTCCATGTTGTAGAGAATTTCGTTATACCCCATTTTGACCTATGGAAGTCCGGAATTGGGCTTGGAATGAAGGATTTATGGAGCTTAGAAGAAATGACTTCATGGTCCTTCTTCTCATAAATTGGAGAAGAAGAACAGTGCTGGCCGCATGAACTTCCATGGCCGCATGGACTTCCGTGGCCGCATAGACTTTCGTTGCCGCATAGACTTTCGTAGCCGCGTGAACTTCCGTGGCCGCATGAACTTACGTAGCCGCATGAATTTCTGTAGCCGCATGAATTTCCGTAGCCGCATGGACTTCCGTAGCCGCATAGACTTCCGTGGACGCATGAACTTCCGTAGCCGCATGAATTTCTGCAGCCGCATGAATTTTCGTAGCCGCATGGACTTCCGTGGCCGCATAGACATCCGTGGCCGCATGGACTTCCGTGGCCGCATGAACTTTCGTAGCCGCATGAATTTCCGCAGTCGCATGAATTTTCGTATAGCCGCATGGACTTCCATGGCCGCATAGACTTCCGTGGCCGCATAGACTTCCGTGGACGCGTGAACTTCCGTAGCCGTATGAACTTCTACAGTCGCATGAATTTCCGTAGCCGCAAGGACTTCCGTGGCCGCATGGACTTCCGTGGCCGCATAGACTTCTGTGGCCGCATGAACTTCCATAGCCGCATGAATTTCTGCAGCCGCAAAAATTTTCGTAGCCGTATGGACTTCCGTGGCCGCATGGACTTCCGTGGCCGCATAGACTTCCGTGGCCGCATGAACTTCCGTGGCCGCATAGACTTCCGTGGACGCATGAACTTCCGTGGTCGTATGAACTTTCGTAGCCGCATGAATTTCCGCAGCCGCATGAATTTCCGTAGCCGCATGGCACTTCCTGGCCGCATGAGATCCTGACCACATATGCATTCTCAGCCGCATGAACTTATATAATTTCCCGGCCGTATGAACTCTAGCCCATGATGCCTTTTGACTGATTCTTGTCCCGAATTGACATTAATTGATATTGATTGTGACCTTGACTAATAATTGATCATGCGTTCCTAGTTGGAACTAAGAGACTGGCTAGTCGTCTTATTAAATTGAATGAATGAGACACGTTCATATTAACTATGAACTATTGCAATCGATTGGCCAATCCCGAATATTGGCATATAGATACATGCAGGCTACAATTTATTTATTTATTTTACAAAAGCAGCATGTGTACTTTATGGTCAAGACATGATTATTCCATAGTTAGTTTTAATTGTTATATTACGCTATGTAAGACCTACAACCTAACCGCACGGGTATCGTTGTAGAGTGGGGCATATCGTACTTTGTACGGAAGTACTCATTCTGAATGACCATGATCCACGGCATGAGATTTCACTCAACGTAGAGACTGATAAGTTAAATAAAATAATGATTGTATGGAGAGAATGGATTCCCGAGTTCTTACATGGCAGCCCTCTTTGGGACTATTAAGTGCCCGACAGGCCGGCTGGTTCCCACAGATACTGCAAATCTGTCACACGGGCAGGGAGCGGTATCTGCTTATATTATTTATTGTATATTGTATATTGATGACGGGCATCCCGCTGGGACTCGTCTAATTCATGATTGGCACAATTGATTGATTGGATAGACTAGCCTTGCTTGTACATAGTAAAAACTGAGGAATCCTTATTACATAATTCCAGGATAACTTTGAACTCACCGTAGCAAGCCGTAGTAGTTGCATGGCCGTTTAAGTTGACTTGTTTGTGTACTGTACCTACTCTGTTAACTAACTGAGATGATCAGAATGTCAGGGTATGACGGGCCAACTTCTGTCCTTGTTTGGTTGGAAAGTTGATTTGAAGTGTCGTGATGTTATGTGAATCCCAGTAGCTAGCAGAGATCTATTTATCATATTTCTTATTACTGGTTCTAATTTTTCATATCGTGCTTCCTTGCGGTACTTGCTATTAGAGGTCTAACCTCTCTGGTTTTGCATGACCAGATTTAGAGCCGGTTCCCGAGGACTCAGCTTACTTCCACCTCCAAGATGGTCAATACTAGAGGAATGATCGCAGGAGGACTCGAGTGGGTTCCTTACTTCCCCGTTCGTTTGTTACTTACTTTATATTTTGTCGTTTGGCACCGACATGTTAGTCGGATCGTCTTGTACTTACTTTTATATAATTGTAACTAAGTCAGGCTGCAGCTGATAACAATTGTGTATACTTTGCTACACCATCTGGCTATGTTTTTTAAAGCCAGATATCAAGAACATTTTGACTGAGCATCCGGGACGCCTTACTGCTTTATCTTACATGTTCTCTATTACTGTTTCTTGTTTGAATGATTGAGACAACAGATGTGAAGTGACCAAAATGAGACTTTCATGTAGTACGCACCCCCTCATCTTTTAGACAATATTGATCATATTATACGGTATTTCTCTACCCGTAATACGTAGCTGGCTGAGTCATTCTCCCGCTCTCCAGTATTCTGGTTCTGGGGCGTGACAAGGTTTTAGTGGTGGCCCATGATGTAGGAATTCTGGCAAGTCTACAAGTTCAATCTGACTTGGTAGACAGGATCAAGTCAGCTCAGGCACAGGACCCAAGGATTCAGAAGCTTAGGGCAGAATGTGAGTCAGGACTCAGGAAGGAGATGAGAATCCATAAAGATGGTACGCTTAGGTTTGGATCACGTCTATGTGTGCCTAGTGGAGATATCAGACAGGAGGTTATGGCAGAAGCTCACAGTTCTCAGTATTCTATACACTCTAGAGGGACCAAGATGTACCAAGATATTAAACAACATTTCTGGTGGAACGGAATGAAGAGGGAGATAGCTAGATTTTTTTCCCGTTGCTTGGTATGTCAGCAAGTGAAGGCAGAACAGCAGAGGCCAGCTGGGTTATTGCAACCGTTTCCTATTCCGGAATGAAAATAGGAACATATTACAATGGACTTTTTGACCGGTTTATCGAGATCACCAAGTGGTAAAGATGCTATTTGGGTGATAGTAGATCGGCTTACAAAGGTGGCACACTTTTTTTTCAGAGTAGGACAATCTACAGAAAAGTTGGCAGAGTTGTATATGCAGCAGATAGTCAGGCAGCATGGAGTCCCTGTCAGTATTGTGTCAGACAGAGATACCCATTTTATATCACATTTCTGGAAGAGCTTACATCATAGTCTGGGTACCAAGTTAAGATTTAGCACAGCTTACCATCCACAGACAGACGGACAATCAGAAAGAACAATTCAGACTTTAGAAGATATGTTTCGAGCTTGCACCTTAGATTTTGGAGGGTCTTGGGAGAGCCACCTGCACTTAGTCGAGTTCTCATACAACAACAGTTATCAAGCCAGTATCCAGATAGCACCATTTGAAGCACTATATGTTAAGAAGTGTAGGTCGCCACTAGCATGGGATGATATCGGGGAGAGGAAGATGCTAGACCCGAAAATGATTGTCCAGACAGTTGAAGTGGTTAAGGGAATTAGAGAGCGACTTCGAGTTGTGCAGGATCGGCATCGTTATTGGGCGGACCAGCATCGTATGCCGCTAGAGTTTTCTGTTGGGGACCACATGTTCTTGCGGATCTCACCTACCCGTGGGGTCATTAGATTTGGCGTTCGCGGGAAATTGAGTCCGCGATATGTGGGCCCATTTGCTATCCTTGATAGGATAGGCGATGTTTCTTATCGTTTATCCCTTCCACCTTCGTTACGAGAGGGGCATGACGTGTTTCATGTATCTCAGTTACGAAGGTATGTATCGGACCCAAGCCATATCCTTGATCATCTGAGCTGGTTGTTGTTACCAACCTGTCTTACGAGGAACAGCCTGTGTCCATTTTGGACCGAAGAGAGAAGATACTCAAGAACCGAACAATTAGCCTTATCCGGGTTACTTGGGGTCATCACTCTTTAGGTGAGTCAACGTGGGAACGTGAGGATGATATCCAATTACGGTATCCGCACCTGTTTGACTCACAAGGTATATCTCTTTCTGTATACCTTGATTGTCTTAACTCATCATATTTGTCACCTTATGAGTAGAATTGTTTGATGTCGTCGATAGTTAAACATAGATATGTTATTTGCTATTGGCATTGTAGAAAGATTGCTTACTCAAATTGCTTATACTTAGATTAGTTTAGCTCTGATGTTTCTATCCTGCTTGGATTTGAAATTTTAAGGACGAAATTTTTCTAAGGAGGGTAGAGATGTCACTTCCCGTTCCCAGAATACGTATTTTAAATATATGTACTGCTGGAATGTATTTATTTAATATTTATCATGTATTGTTCTGTATTTAAATTCTATTAATTTCCTGCAATTTTACTTTCAGCATTTTTATTCTGCTTTGCTTTTGGGTTCGGCCTGAGTCGGTTTATTTTCGGCCATTGGACGGTTCAAGCAAACCCCCACCTACCACCACCCTCTTCATTTAAAGCTCCATCCCCTTCCTTTCTCTTCATTACTTTTTCACTATTACTCTTTTTATTCCTCATAAACTCTCCCCACCTACCTAGCCGCATAGGCAAGTGCCAACTTGCTTCTTGATGGATTTTCATTTTTGTTGTTCCATTGTCTTCCTCTCAAGATTCTTAAATACTTTAGTACTTAGCATTTTCAATTTTCATGGCTCATTTCTTGTAGATCTAAGTTTAATACATTTTTGGATTTCTTAGGTTTTGATCTAGTAACTTTGTTATTTTCAAGTTTTGATGGTTCCATGTTGTAGAGAATTTCGTTCTACCCCATTTTGACCTATGGAAGTCCGGAATTGGGCTCGGAATGAAGGATTTATGGAGCTTAGAAGCAATGGCTTCATGGTCCTTCTTCTCATAAATTGGAGAAGAAGAACAGTGCTGGTCGCATGAACTTCCGTGGCCGCATAGACTTCCGTGGCCACATAGACTTCCGTGGCCGCGTGAACTTCCGTGGCCGCATGAACTTTCGTAGCCGCATAAATTTCTGCAGCCGCATGAATTTCCGTAGCCGTATGGACTTCCGTGGCCGCATAGACTTCCGTGGCCGCATGGACTTTCGTAGCCGCATGAATTTTCGTAGCCGCATGGACTTCCGTGGCCGCATGGACTTCCGTGGCCGCATGAACTTCCGTAGTCGCATGAATTTCGCAGCCGCATGAATTTTCGTAGCCGTATGGACTTCCGTGGTCGCATAGACTTCCGTGGCCGCATAGACTTCCGTGGCCGCGTGAACTTCCGTGGCCGCATGAACTTTCGTAGCCGTATGAATTTCCTCAGCCGCATGAATTTTCGTAGCCGCATGGACTTCCGTGGCCGCATAGACTTCCGTAGCCGCATAGACTTCCATAGCCGCAAAAATTTTGTAGCCGCATGAATTTTTGTAGCCGCATGGACTTCCATGGCCGCATGGACTTCCGTGGCCGCAAGAACTTCCGTGGCCGCATAGACTTCCGTGGCCGCATGAACTTCCGTGGCCGCATAGACTTCCGTGGACGCATAGACTTCCGTGGTCGCATGAACTTCCGTAGCCGCATGAATTTCCGCAGCCGCATGAATTTCCGTAGCCGCATGGCACTTCCTGGCCGCATGAGATCCTGACCACATATGCATTCTCAGCCGCATGAACTTCTATAATTTCCCGGCCGCATGAACTCTAGCCCATGATGCCTTTTGACTGATTCTTGTCCCGAATTGACATTAATTGATATTGATTGTGACCTTGACTAACAATTGATCATGCATTCCTAGTTGGAACTAAGAGAAAGGCTAGTCGTCTTATTGAAATTGAATGAATGAGACACGTTCATATTAACTATGAACTATTACAATCGATTGGCCAATCCCGAATATTGGCATATAGATACATGCAGGCTATAATTTATTTATTTATTTTACAAAAGCAGCATGTGTACTTTATGGTCAAGGCATGATTATTTCGTGGTTACTTTTAATTGTTGTATTATGCTATGTAAGACCTACAACCTAACCGCACGGGTATCGTCGTAGAGTGGGGCATATCGTACTTTGTACGGAAGTACTCATTCTGAATGACCATGATCCACGACATGGGATTTCACTCAACGTAGAGACTGTTAAGTTAAATAAAATAATGATTGCATGGAGAGAATGGATTCCCGAGTTCTTACATGGCAGCCCTATTTGGGACTATTAAGTACCCGACGGGCCGGCTGGTTCCCACAGATACTGCAAATCTACTACAACGGGCAGGGAGCGGTATCTGCTTATATTATTATTATATATTGTATATTGATGACGGACGTCCCGCTGGGACTCGTCTAATTCATGATTGGCGCAATTGATTGATTGGATAGACTAGCCTTGCTTGCACATAGTAAGAACTGAGGAATCCTTATTGCATAATTCCAAAATAACTTGGAACTCACCGTAGCAAGCCGTAGTAGTTGCATGGCCATTTAAGTTGACTTGTTTGTGTACTGTACCTACTCTGTTAACTAACTGAGATGATCAGAATGTCAGGATATGACGGGCCAACTTCTGTCCTTGTTTGGTTGGGAAGTTGATTCGAAGTATCGTGATGTTATGTGAATCCCAGTGCTAGCAGAGATCTATTTATCATATTTCTTATTACTGGTTCTAATTCCTCATATCGTGCTTCCTTGCGGTACTTGCTATTAGAGGTCTAACCTCTCTGGTTTTGCATGACCAAATTTAGAGCCGGTTCCCGAGGACTCAGCTTACTTCCACCACCAAGATGGTCAATACTAGACGAATGATCGCAGGAGGACTCGAGTGGGTTCCTTACTTCCCTGCACATTTGTTACTATTTTATATTTGCCGTTTGGCACCGACAGTTTAGTCGATCGCCTTGTACTTACTTTACATAATTGTAACTAAGTCAGGCTGCAGCTGGCTAAAATTGTGTATACTTTGCTACACCATCTGGCATGTTTTTGTAAAGCCAGATATCAAAAACATTTTACTGAGCGTTCGGGACGCCTTACTCTGCTTTATCTTACATGTTCTCTATTACTGTTTCTTGTTTGAATGATTGAACAATACATGTGAAGTGACCATAGCGAGACTTTCATGTATACGCACCCCCTCGTCTTTTAGACAGCTTTGATCGTATTATACGGTATTCCTCTACCCGTAATACGTAGCTGGCTGAGTCATTCCCCCCCTCTCCAGTATTGGTTCTGGGACGTGACACCTAGAGACATCTACATCTCAATCCACATAGGATAATTAGATGAAGAGCGAACCAAATGCATCGTGGTTGATCAGACCGTAATACAATAATTCTGATTAGACAATATGTTAGCGGGCGTCCCCAAAAACATATGTCTTGAATCAAGCTCGATAAAAGAGTAAGCTTGCAAAACTAGGCTGTAATAGGCGTCGGTCAAGATAGTCAAAATACAAGTAGGCGAGATTTTGGAAGGAGGCACAAGTAGTTCGAGTTTTGAGAGAATCAAAATCCTTACCTGGTGTTCTTGCTTATACATGCATCCTGCTATCTTTCTATCCATAAGGCCTTGGTCGACTAATGGGTTATGGAACTCTGGATTCTATATTCTAGGTAACTTATTAGTGTCGGTCAATCACCTCGTCGATAGATCACAATAACCACATAATGCGAGATGGGGAGACATGGTACAGAACTTCTACTTGTATTGGCTTTGGATCTTAGAGGGCATACATGGCACTTTCCTATCCTCTATAATATCCTAAACTTGTAATCACATCTGAAGTCATTTCACCGAGAATTATGACTCGCCCGTATACTCGAGCGGTGGTAAACCCTTGGTTCCGTGATTCAGCTATGATATGCTATCAGGTACTCTACCTTATATTGACAAAAGGTCAAAAGAGGTCAACAAGGATAGTTTTAGCATGATCCATAACCTACAATTCTTCGAAAGGATTTCAATTCTATAGGTTGTGTCTTGCCAGTGCGCTGCTGGCTGCAGTGAACCCACACTCTCCGCTCTCAGGTAATTGGCGACAGTGTGCTGCTGTCTAGTCGTCGCAGTCGTTAAAATGCTCCTATTATTTCCTAAGAACGTCAAGGAGCTGCTAGGGATTCAAACTTAGTTGACTATGGTAGAAGCGTAACATCTGCCTATAAGTCTCAATCCTTAAAGTAAAAGATTGATCGGGGAGGAAATGACTGAAGACAAGGAAAAATAAGAACATTCCTAATCTTTATTTCATATGTATTCAAATAGTTGAGGAAAAACTTTGAATCAAATCTGTCTTGAGATTCGTATATGAATAACAGGATCATAAATTACAAACTAATTCTTTACAGCAAATATGATTTAAAATATGCAATTCTAACTTGATATAAGGTTTATATCTAACAAGCATAAAAAAAATTGAACAGTTTATCAAGATTATAGCCTTAATTCTGGGAAAGCCTAACTAATCAAGTGAGTAGTATACCCACATTGAACCATAACGTCATATCAAAAGCAATTGCGTATCTATAGAGGTCTAGCAAGCTATTTGAATTTAATAATTCCTTATCTAAACTGCATGGCCTATTAGACAATCTTAACTACCCAATGGTCAATTGAACAAGGGACTCCTAGTCCTAGTCATTCTCTTAAATCAGTTTAACCCTAGTTGTGAATGAGCATTTTTGAGTCGCAGGCTCGCAATGGTACGACTAACTTTAAGTACCATCACGAGTTTGCAGTCTTTTGCGAAAACGGACCTGCATGGGCCACCACAAAAACTTGTCACGACCCGCACCCGCTTTTCGGATACGAGACGTATCCAAGCCAGCCTACGCCGCAGAGTCGGCGGTAGAACGATGTCAAGCCCACAAGAAATAAATGCTCTAAATATAACATTTGCTGCTCATTCACATTTCTAAATTTGTTACAGCATTTATATTAAAAAATACAAGATTTTATAATTAATGAAATTGATACAACTGCTATCTATTTCTAGGTTTCTGTCTGCAAGTACACCCGAATCTTCCAAGCTAAGTGAAGCCACAGCTAACCTGAAAAATGTTGGTTTCCAGTCAGGAATAGAACAAGTACACAAACCGACGGCAATACGAAAATACAATAGAATTAACAAGACATGAAAAAACATAGATATGAAAACTGAAAAGTACTGATGACATGGCACGGTGGGGAAGAAAAGAAAAAAATAAAAGACATCTACCTATGTGGTATGAAATATCTGTTTCGACATGTGAACGGCTAGGGGGTAAATTCGGCACACTGTACGTGTCGTGTGCAGCTGCTATCATGCAAGAATAGATATTTTGGGGATATTTTTGGGTAGTCCACATGTTTACTAAGATATTTCCCCTTCCGACTACTCCGTGTGACGAGCGTGTCAACAAGCAGCAAGATATATGTATAAACATGAAATGAGAAAACTACTATGAATCGAAAGCAATCAGAAAGTGCACTTGCCTGAGGTCCTTAGCTGGAGAAACCGATAGTACAACCACAACAGATGAGTCACTAAAGTCAACATATGCAAAAAGTCTTCAGATGCTGAAATAAACAGTACCAACGTTCTAAGAACAGTCAAATTAGCTAGGATTGCCTGTCCTTAAATCCAATTCTGGATACAGGGGCAAAACGGTAATTTCGGGTCAAAACGGTATCCGCCGTTGGACCCGCTTTGCACCGAAAAGCATGCCAGGGTCAACAGTCTCTAAAGTTATCAACTATGTCAACAGGTCCGATTTTCCGATACAAATCCAACCATATGTCCAAAGTTGGATTCCGACGGCCGTGCACAAAATCGCCCGTTGAGTCGGACCGTGGGACCCACAAAACGGCGATCCGATCAACTGTCTCAGAATCGGACCAAACATGGCATACAGGACCAAAAAAATGATACGGTCCTATTGGCATAAGTTTCGTCTCGATCTGACGAGCGTGAACAAAGTAATTGGAGAATTTGCACAGAGGTCGTACGGTGAATTTTGACGGATACGCATCAAATTCGTCAAGCACACCGACCAATTTGAATTCCGTCAAAGCCCACATGACCACAAAGCTGTTACGCACCTTTCGATGATTTCGGTTCGCAACCACATCGCTCGGATTGGCGGGACGCACGTCGTATGGATGAGTTTTTCTAGTTTTTGAAAACTGTTTTTCATGGTTTTTCTTGATTTTTGAATTCGAATAACTTCATGTATACCAATTGAAAATAAGAACTACCAGTTGCATTTTAATCTCGTTTAGGTTGTCTTTAACTGTGTCAAATTAAACTTTTGAAAACCCTAATATCCAGTTTGAAAACTGACTTCCAATATGGATGATTGGACTGGTTCTCTGTTTCGAATCCTAACAGTTTTTCGGGATTTTCCCATCGATTTTTCGACTTGAAACCTCGATGAAACTCTAACCTAATTGTCGGGAATCCTAGAGGGTTATACAGGCTTTCTAAAATACTTTACAAATCGCAAAACGATTATGTGTGGGAGGAGAACTTCACCTGCAAAGTGAGGGGGTCAGATACTGCTGCTGCTGTTAATCCCTCTGTGCGTGCGCGGTTGAGTCCAGGGGCGCTCAGGCATGTCGCGGCGGCGCGCGCAATAGCGGAGCGCGCACAGGTGGCCTGGGGTGGCAGCGTCGAGGGTTGGCTCGATGGTTTAGGGTTTCGTTTCCAGAGATACATCTCTCATTCTTTCTTTATATGTGTTCGTTGGTCGAACAGAGGAGGGTCTTACTGTGTTGGTTGGTTTGGGTAGGTGGGCCTGGCCCGACTGGGCTGGGCTGGGATTCCTTTGAATTCCTATTTTCTTATTATTTATATAAACTCTATATATATATATTATATATATATATTATATATATATATATATATATATATATATTATTATATTATTATATATATAGATATATATATATATGAGTGTATATGATAGATATATATATTATATATATTATATATATATATATATATTTATATATATATATATATATATATATATATATATATATATCTATCTATCTATACACTCATATATATATATATATATATATATATATATATATATATATATAGATATATATATATATATATATATAATCTTAAAAATATATATATACACGTACATGTAATATATTATTTATATATACATTCACATACATTTATATATTTATTTATATATTTTATACACATGTAGGTATATAGACATATATGTATTTATATATATACACGTACACGCATATCTTTATATATTTTTATGTATACTTACACAGGTAAACCTACATATATATATTTATATATACGTACACATACACAATATATATAATAATTATTTATATATTCATACACATATATAATATTAATAATACCCATTTCGTATAAATAACCAATATTTAGAAAATATCATTAAGTCCACCCAAAAAGCTATAAAATATTTTACGTACCTAAAAGTATGTCTACATAGACTTGGGCTTGGTTTGGGTCCAATCTGGACTAGTTTGGTACAACTGGATTCCCTAAAACTCAATAAATAAAATTAATAATATTCTTCGGTAAGGGTTAAGTCGCAACTTGGCCTGGTTTTCCTAGTTAGGACATCTCTATGGATCGGCCTTCCCTACCAGGACTAATATACTAGTCAAAGCACGCCACTGTACTATCCATGCCATGATTCCTAGTCATCTAGTACTTCAAAACTCAACTATGGCTAAAGTCATCTACCGTAATAATTAACTAAATTATTATTTATAAAATTCTAAAAATCATCATTCGAATAACATAAATAATAAT